>BCNH02000002.1:8468517-8490167 GCA_001662345.2 Metrosideros polymorpha var. glaberrima | reverse complement strand
CTGGTTGCGAGTGAGGGCTGAGATGCCCTCACTCGCGACAATGATGGTCTGGGCAAGGGCTTCACGGCCCTCACCCAAACTTAGCAAGGGCCACGACCCTCTGTCGCTGTCGACAAGGGCTACACGGCCCTCGCCCGTGGCTGGTGAGGGCTGCGACACCCTCGCCCAGTGTCGGCAAGGGTCAGGCGGTGACCCTTGCTAGCCCCTCGGTAAAAAAGAGAGTAAAAATAACAAAAGAAAAAAAAAACCAAAAAATTATTTAAAAAATAATTAAATATTGTCCTTGTTATCGCCTTAGTCGTGTCATGTAGAACGGCCAGCATCTATGTCAGCGATTTCCGACCAAAATTAGCCAAATGAACTCAATTAGCACAAATACAAAAGGTTTATGGCTATATTAGCACAATTGAAAGGTTTTAGAACTGAATTGGCACTAATGCAATAGATCTATGACTTTTTTTACACTTTCCCCTTTGATTATATCCAGGAGTAGAATGCTAGGAATCAATTGTGTCCAGTTTAGGAGCAACAATTTCCGATACAATTAAAACAAACGTACAAATTCCAAATTGTCTAACCTGGAAGAGACTAAATGACAGTCATCTAAAGGATTAAGTATGGCTTTAGTTCTTTAAATTTTGTTATGCAGGCCATTTGATCATCTAACTAATTTTTGTGCCATGTAATATCGTACCATTTCTTACGCCTTCCAATGACTAATGTGGCAAATTTTGGAAAAGTGGTGCTGATGTTGTATTATATAAAGGAATGGACAAAAAAAATTAGGAGAGAGAGAGAGAGATGTTGCCCTCACGACCACTAGTTGGGGGTCGCCCATCAGCAATTTGAGAGATTGTTAGTCAAGCCAGACGACGAAAGGGCTTAATTGACAAATTATGGAAGTTAAAAGACTGACTACTTTGAAAAATACAATAAGATGATTAAACCGCTCGAATAGTAATGCTTGAAGGAGTAAAATTGTACTTAACATAGAATTTAAAATACATAAGCACTTCAAGATGCTTAACCAGTAATACTGTTTAGCAATGATACACGACACAATTAAATAACACAAATTTGATATGTGAACACAAAATGATAACCTTATTAATTTTGAGGTACAGTTAAATTTGAGAGAGAGAGAGGGGGGGTCCTCTAATGAGGAAAATGGTGAGTCCCTGCTTATAAACCACAACCATGTTTGAAACTCTTAATGAACATAGGAGTTACCTCTCCGCAATAGATTGGAAGGTTTCTTGAGTACGAGGAGTTAGAGCATAGAGTAATTGTGATTTAGGGTGCATTTATTTCACTAAAAAATTCATGATAAAAGAAAATATATTTCTTAAAAATCATTTTCAAGGAAAATGGTTAGTTTAATTTGTTTGGTGGTTTAGGGAAAGTAATTTCCTCCTTACTAGAAGAGGAAGTCATTTTCCCCAATCTAAATTTGTTGTTTTCAGTTCATGGAAAACGTTCGTCGTAGATCGATTAGTTTTCCGTCATTCAAACATTAGAAAGTGGAAAAACACCTTCCCAAAAATAGTTTTTCTTGAAATAGACTGAATTCGTAGAGTATATTTGTTATAAATAGTAAATGTAATGTAGCTGTGTTGTGTGCTGTTACTTGTGTATTTGATCATTCATATTTTAAAACTAGGGCTGGAAGTGGGATGGTGTCGTTCCAAACCCATTCTGTCAAATTTCTACTACTCTCTAAACTCGTTTTAAGTCCGTTACGGATTTTAATATCTTAAACCCGTCTCACTAAAAGATAGATACACCACGAGTACCGGAAACTGGCCATAATATTTGTGGAAAATATCATACACTAAACATATAATAAACAACCTTTAATTTGCAAACACAACAAATTATTTGGACACATGCATTATAGATCGGAATATCTGGGGAGTCTCAAAATATATGACAGAAAAAATTTAGGATCTGTTATGAAATACATGAATGAATATTCATTATATTCATCCTAACTAATGTACCTAGTATGGTACATTTGTATCCTACATTCTAAGTTCATCTCTCTATCCAATGTATTTATTTATTCAATATATTGATAGTAATGATAAGTGCATCCTTGTGTTCCTATAAATAGGAGCTTAGTTTTCGTCATTGGACAGAGTTGAAATAAAGAAATTCTCCTGTAACTTTCTCTACTATCTTTGGTGTTTATCTGCTTTCTCTACTTAATCTCTCTCTATTCTCTCTATTATATACTTGCAACTCAATATTTTACAACAGGATCCACATCCATAAAAATCTAAGATGTAATAAACCTTAGAAGCTGGGTTTTGCAATGGTGGACGTTGTAGGGGAAAATATTTGGAATGGGAACAAAGTAATCAGACTTTGAGGCATGATAACACTCTTTTTAATGATTAATTTGCCCCCACAACATTGCTAATGGTTTCTGACAACCTCAAGGATACGACAAAGTCTCACACGAGAGTATTAGATAGCAATTCTAATACTTTTCCAAGAACTCTCAACGGAAATAATTAAGAAAGATGGTTGTATCTCTCTTGAAGAAACGAAAATTGGAAGATGAAGTGAGTTTATTGAACAGTACCATAGTATTTATATTAGCTAAAGGACCATAGCTCTTCATTCCAAGTTTTAATAAACATTCAATTCAGACACAACACTTCAGGTCCCAATTTTAATAAACATTAAATCCGAACACAACTCTTTATGTCTGAATATTAATAAACATTAAGTCCATCGGATACATCTCTTCATGTCCGAATAACTAAAGAGTCGGACACACCTCTTCGTGTCCAAATAGTAAACTCGTATGCACCTCTTCATGTCTGAATATTAATAAACATTAAGTCTGTCGGATCCATCTCTACGTGTCTGAATAACTGAAAGGTCTCTTCGTGTCAGAATAATAAATTTGAAAATTGTAAGAGCCCTTAATAACCTTTCAGCATAAATAAATAAAAATATTAATGATTAGTGCCAATTATGGGTGCTAAGTGCGCCTAATAATCACGTACCCGCACGTGGGTATCATAGAGTCTAGCTCACTAGCCCTTTTTCTTTCATTTGTAGGAATAGATAACAACCACACTTGTAAAATAATTCACTTGTCCACATCTCTCCTATGTTGGACAAGAAAAAGCACCCTTTTTGTTCATTTTACAAACAAATATTCAACAGACATTGCTGAAAAGTATAAGATTATATTAAATTTTGTTTGTACATTTCACAAAATTTTGTAAGAAAGTTCAAGTTTTTTAACAAAGTAAGGAAATCTTATTAAATCCCGAAACCTTTCCAAACAGAGTTATCAATTTTATATATATATTTTTACTGAACAATCTAAAGAATATAAAGAAAAAACGATATAATATATATATACACATTTGGTTCGGGTGTCAATTTTTCCAACGGCAGCATGCCAAATCTACTACTTTGTTAAATCCCAAAGCCCTTACCGGTCAGGATAAAAAGCAGGATAGGATATGTTATTTTCTATCATGTGTTTGGTAAGTGTCCAGAATAGGATAAAGGGGGATATAAGAGGGATAAAATTATCCTGGGGAGGAGGTGAGATAAGGTGGGATAGGATTTCACTTCCATTCCTCTTCCCCCAACCTTCTTGTTGTCGCCCTCTACTATTGCTTGTCATCGTCGCCCAACCTCGATGCCACTACCAGCCGTCGACCGCCACCACCAGCCTCTCGTTGCCACCGCCAGTCGCCCGTCACCGTCATCATCGCCGACCGCCACTGCCGGCCGCCCGTCGTTGTCGCCATCGCCATCGCCAACCGCCCGTCGCCAATCAACCGCCTCTAACCAGAATTGTCTCCCCCCAAATTTCCTCGTCGCCACCCACTGTCGCCAACCACTCTCGCCGCCACTGCTGGCCGCCGACCACCATCGGCCGCTAGTCACCACCGCCGACCAACCTCCTCTAACCAGAATTCTTTCCCCCCAACCTCGTCCTTGTCGTCGCTCGCCACCATCGCCGGCCGCCCGTCTACACCACCTGCCTTTAACAAGAATTCTCTCCCCAACCTCCTCACCGCCCGCCGTCGCCACCCACCCCTGCCTCCACCGCCAACCATAGTGTTGAGCCTCCGCCATCAAAGCCTCACCGGCAGCTATTCTGAGGAAAGAAAAATTAAAAAAAATAGTCTTAACTTGTTCATCCCCAAGATGTTCAATTGTATATCTGACTTTAAATCCGCCGTTCACCAAACAATAGATAGGATATGACAAAATCCCAGGATTTCTTATCCTATCCTATCCTATCCTATCCAGTCCTATCCAGACAAAAAATCCGGACGACCAAACGCAACCTTAGGGTTTGAATGGATTGGCTATCCAATTATACGCGCCCCGCTTCTATCCTTATTTCGAACTATAACACCTTGAAGTTAAATGGAGTTGTTTCATAAAGTTATTCTAAGCTACGATATGGAGGATCCATAACTATGAGATGTTCAGGAAAAATTACGAAAAAAAGTCATAAGCCTATTACATTTGGGTCAATCAAATCATAAACTTTTGAATTGTACCAATTGAGTTATAAACATTTTGACGATTTGCTAATATAGTCCATCTGGCTAGCTACAAATTGCAGACATGGATGCTAGCCATTCTACATGGCAAGGGCGAGAGATGGTTGGCATTGATGTGGACAATTTTTACGTTTTTTCTAAATTTTTCTGAATTTTTTTTATTTATTCTTCCTTTTCTTTCTTTTTTCCCAATTGTGAGATCCAAGAGAGGACCAGGAGCCCCATGCTTGTCGCCAGCGAGGGCGTCCCAGCCCTTGCTTAGATCTTGGCAAGGCCTTAAAGGCCCTCGCCCGTGGCCGACGAAGGCCATGATGCCCTTGCCCAGACCAAGGGAGGGTGTTGGCCTTTGCCTAGATCTAAGTGACGGTAGCTGCCCTCGTATGTGGCCGGCGAGGATTGGCCGATGACCTTGCTGACATAGAGTTGTAAATAAAAAAGACAAAAAGAAGAAGAAGAGAAAAACAATAAAAAAAAATATTCATAAAAGAAAAAATATTAAAAAATTGTCCACGCTAGTGTTGGCCATGCCATATAAGATGGCTAGTATCCATGTTAGTGGTTTCCGATCAAAATTAACCTGGATGGATTACATTAGTGAGTCGTCAAAAATTGTATGACTTAATTAGCACGATTGAAAGGTTAATGACTACACACTTTATGACGTCCTTCTTCCAAAGTTAAATCTACTAAAAAGGGTTATATCATAACAAAAAGAAATGTAGACTAATAATTTTAAGCGAAAAATGGCACAAAAAACTCTAAACTTTGCCCATTGTGACACATCTATTATAAAATATTTTTTGTGACACCAAAAACTTCAAACTTATATCATTGTAACATATTTACCTCAAACTTTTTTGTAACATTAAAAACCCTCAAACTTATATTTGTGTGACACATTTATCCCAAACTTTTTTTCGTAACACTAAAAACCCCAAACTTTTTTTGTGGCACCAATTTTTGGGGTAAATGTGTCATACGAATACAAATTTGGATTTTTGATGTCACAAAAAGAAAATTTGGGGTAAATGTATCACACTACATAAGTTTGGAGTAAATGTGTCACATAGGTACAAGCTTGGGATTTTTGGTATCACAAAAAAAAAGTTTAAAGTAAATGTGTCACAATGGGCATAGTTTAGGATTTTTGGTAACTTTTACCCTAATTTTAATTTGCTTTTTATTAGCCAAGAGATCTTATAATGAATGCATGAGCATAAAATGGGAGCCAACGCACTTCAACTTTTCTAGTTGAGAAAGGAATCCACCGTCAGAGCTGGATCTCTCCATCTTTATCTCTTCCTGTGTTATAAATTAACCATCTCTACTCCATACTTAATTATTTCTTGACCTTCTCCTAGGAGTTCTTCCCAACTTTTGCGTGATAGAACAGTACACAGAAATATTTTAAAGAAAAATCAGTTTTCGCGAAAGGTGAGACACATTGATCACTGTAGACGATTAAGTTTAATTTCAATTTGATTTGACTTTGAATATGATCTATTTGCTACTTCCAATGCTGGTCGATGAAATGGTCGATGAAAATGTCAAATTGATTATGTGGAGCTGATGTGATGCTTATATGGCTATCTGAATAAATAGTTCAATAGGTGGTGTACAATGAAAGTGCATAATTAAGGACATGTGAGGTGATAATTTGATATTTAGAAAACTGTGATATACAATTAAAAGTGATTTTTGAGCATTTAATAAATTTGTTAATGCTAGCAAAATCAGTCCAAAATAATTTTGTCCAATCAAAATTTAAAATATGTATATAAGTGGGCTTTTGTGAATTTTTTTATTAATTCCTCAAAAAAAATTTAACTCTCGGATCTAAAATTTTTTATGAAAGGGTTTTTAGTAAACTTTCCTATCATTAAAACAAGGGATATATTCATTGGAAGTCCTAAAACTTATCACAAAAGTGCAATTGAGTCCTAAAACTGTTAAAAAGTACAATCAAATCATTAAACTTGTCAAATTTATTCAATTGAGTTCTTCTGTTAATTCTGTCAAATTAGGCTAACATAAATGCTGACATGATTTTTATTTTATTTTCTCTATTATTTATGGTGATGACATGGCTAAAACGACGTTGTTTTAGTGAAAATATGATTTTTAATATTAATTTTATTCAAATTCAATCCAAAAATAAGGTAAATTTATAAAAACAAAAAAAAAAAAGGCAACAAGGGCTGTGGCTGAGGACCACCATTAGCGAGGGTCAACCGCCAATGGCGACCCTTGGCCAAATCTATGTGAGGGTCCGTAGGCCCTTAGCTGGGGCTCAGCAACCCTTGCTGGCCATTCCCCACCCTCATCGGCCTTCCTTGTAAATGTGGGGCGACAACAACAAGGGTTGTAGCCCTAACCGCCTAGTTTCTCTTCTTCTTCTTTTTCTTAATATAATTTAGCTTATTTTTTGAACTTAATTTAAATAAAATTTGTATTAAAAAACAAATTTGGACCGAAATGACTTCGTTTTAACTTTATGTTTCATGATTTAGTCACGTTATTACCATGTAGGAAAGAGAAATATTAGAAAAAGTCACGTTAGTATTATCCATTTGCCAAATTAGATAGAATTAACAAAAAGACTCTATTGTACTAATTTGACAAGTTTTAAAACTTAATTACACATTTTACAAGTTTTAGGATTCAATTACTCTTTCGTGACAAGTTTTAGAATTTTCAGTGAACATATCTCTTAAAAGATCAAATATTGAATATAGTATATTATTTAATAAAAGAGGATATATGGATACAATTGCATTTGGATAATCAATAATCACTTCCATTAATAACAATCAATCTTATGTCACTACAGCCCATCAATATGCTAGCAACTAGCGAGTCACTTTAAATAAGGTATGCTGCATCTAAATAATGCAGCGCAAGTGCAAATAGTATAGAGATTTGCTCGAATGGTAGATCGAACGTCTGACCGAGTCGAAGACTAAGTGATCACCAGCTACCTCGGCGGTGAATTATAAAAACGACTTGGTTGATAGCATAATCATTTTTGTGGCTTCTCTACTTGTTCTTCGTGATCACATCCGATCAAACCGCCGCACGTGCGGGTCCCAGCGGAGCGAATGCGCAGTGATCACCGTAGTCTTGGAATCGTCGAAAACGATGAAATAGCAGTCATACATAAACAAATGAGAGAAGGCCTATCCTTGTCAGCGCGAACTAGGAAACTCGCAACCAAACAGTGGTTGTCCCTACCAAATAAACAATACCATTCTTGCTTCTGCCTCAAGCCACTTCTTCCTTTATGATTATTCCCTCGTGAATGTGGGCATTTAACAAAGATATATCTCCCAAATTTTCTTCAAGTTTACATTGACTCTAACATGATTTGTGCGGCCTATGCCGTTAAAATAATTAAATATTAAATCACGCGACTTTATTTAGCAATTTAAACTTTTAAAACAGTTAATAGTGATCCCACAAAATCTCACATAATATTAGAGTAAAAGATTATGAGTTCAAATCTTTCTAGGCACCCTATTTGTTTCCCCAATTAAATATGTCAACGCTTAGTACTAGGCAAAATTTCACAACATTTTATTTAATTACTTTGACACTTGCATGTTGAGATTATTTCCCTTTCTTGTTGCAGCTTCTTTTGTTGGATGCGTTTGGATGCACATTTCTAATAGGGTCATATGTTCCTCTAACCAAATTTCTGATCGGTGGTTTACAAATAGTTGTATATCCACAAGTTTACATGTATGTGATGCTTATAACTTGTAATTTGTTAATCTAAGACAGAAAGGAATCAAGTTTCCTCCAACTGGGGATCTAGTTTTATTAACAAGACCAATCTTTTCAAGTTAATTAACTTATAATCAGTAAAAATAGAGAAACGTAGGATTTTTACTATCCAAAAGATGCTCAAGTTGTTGTGAATACGTCTCGCACGAATTAACTTGCATGCACAGCTTTTAGGTAATTTGCATAATATGATTGATTACACCCACCACCTATCAAAAATCATAAAGATTTCTATGAAAAGAAATTTGAACTATATAAAACAGAAACTGAATGACTAAAATTACCGCAATTCGTCTCTTTCAGCTAATAATTGAGTCGTCTAACCAAACAAAACTGCCCAAGACTAGCTGAAAAGTGGAAAACAAAGCCTCGAATTGATAAACCAAGATTACTAATCATAGGACCTAGCATGAAAAATGACAGGTACCTTCACCCAATTTACTCAAGCTTGCGTCTTTTTCTAGGGTTTCCAAATGAGAGAGAGGAGTGCAAGCAAAAAAGAAAGAAATAAAAAAATAAAAAAAATAAAATGAATATGAATATGAAATGAAGAGGAGTAAGAGTTTGGTTGTGAGGACAAAAGATGGTGTTGGAGAATGATGCTGACTTGTGTGCCCTTATGACTGGTCAAGCCGACACCGGAGTTGCAGATGGGGCCATTGCACGTGTATGGATGATTGCCAAATATCTAGGGTTTAAATTTTTTTCCTTCTATTACATATATATTCATAATAATATAATTGTTTCTTCTCATTCTAGAAGAAACCTAAATTCTTTAAAACTTTGGCAATGGGTCATATGTGGTGAGACCCAATCTAGGATGATGATTGTGAGGAAAATGGAAGTATTTTATAAAGTTTGTCTTCATCATAGGGATGAATTATATTTGATGATTTAGAGTATGCATCAATTACTATTGGGATTGCATTTCCGATTCTTATTTGCATATAGAGCTGAGGACATAAATTGTCATATTTGATGTTTGGTGGAATAGGAATACTCTTGAGATCTCCGAAATTAACCTCGACTAAATTGTTTGAGCACGACGACCACATTGCCATGATAATTGTTTTGGAAATTTTAATCTGGCTCTACATGATTTACAGCATTCAACTGAATAATGTATGCGGAACTATGTATTGAATATCACATTTTCTCAAAAACGGGGACTATCGAACTTAGTCTAAAAACTTAAACCGTTAGAGAATAATCGATTTTCATCTATTTTTGCTTATAAGTGACATATTTCTTCTTGTCACAACAAACCAAATGAAGCTTTGAATATACAACGGGTTTTTTCCTTTCAAGAAGCAAAACCCACCGGCTAACAATTGAAAGCCATTTAAAAGAACTGTAGAACATGCATCTCATCATGTCCCTATCCATTCCACGTGTGTTACAGGACTAAAAGGACCCTATTTTTTCAAGTTCAACACATCTAGCAACTAAACTCTTGACGTTCGAAGCACCTATTTAATTCGATCGAGACATGCACATGTCAAAGACAATGTTGTTGCCAAACGACGAAGAGACAAAAGCATGGATGCTTCGTTTTCAAGAGTTCACAACAAAGTAGCTTACAGATCATCTACTCTTTATGTTCTAAAATATACACCGAATATCATATTAATTGCTTATTCCTTGTAGGTTGAACAGGGGACAATTGTTCAAAGTCTAAACCACAATATAGGGGGGGATAGTATATAATCTTCTCGCAAAGAACAGAACCGACAATAGTGTAGTCATTTTCAAATAAATTGTTAGCAAAAAAAATAAAATTATTTAGGGTTTATGGACTTGTCACCGTGTGGGTGCAACTAATGAGTATATAGAAAGGAAGGGTTTCTTTTGCTTATTCAAATGGCCAAGGATATAAGTGGCTAACTCTTTTAATCGCATGTGTGGAGGAAAAAGTTGGGAATATATGAAATGTTTATATCACATGACACCATTGACGTGATATTATTAATTAGCTTAGACAATGTTGATTATTACGTAAATGATGGTAGTATAATGTACGTCTCTAGAAATGACAACGTCTAATTGGTCTGGGAATGTCACGCGTATCCGTCACGTCTTGTAAGAATTACAAAGTATGTCTTCTGGACGCGTAAAGACAACCTGGAAAAAGCCAACGAGGCGTATATTGACCGGGAGCTTTAGCTTGAATTGAAGGACCAAGGCCGAATCCGATTAACAGTGACAAAGTAAAGGCCCTACAAGTTTGTCTCAATGTGCATAATGGGGTCAAGTCTTTCGTTTAATTTGGAACGAAAGCGTCTCCTCATATTCCTCTTTGATCTTGACTCTGTATGAGCTCCCACTATGGCACTAGAATAGAATCCTCTCTCTCTCTCTCTCCACTTATATTGAAAGGCTTTCCCTAAATGTCGTATCATTAAGTGATGTGGCAAACTTTACGGATGTGAATGTGGCTCATTTCTTCAAATGCCCGCTTATAATCTGTCATATTACTTTATCAACCAATTTCATATCCGTTTGAATATACCTAGCATTACTCTTCATAAATTATTAAGGGGGCATCCTTCACTTCTGGAGCACAGAGATAAACTAGAAGAAATGGCAATGAAAAGGTTTTGATTGAGTCATCAAATAAAAGAGATGAGCTGACTTTAATTTCATGATCCTTAATGCGTTTGGCTTGGTCATGCATTTTAGGAAGTGAACAATGCCATCAAAAGCCATCTGTAGTGCACAATGTGTAGGGAAAATCCATAGGTCCATCATGGATAACAATCATGCTTCAAAATAGATCACATGGGATTATCAAAAGTTTTGTTGAACAATATCTTTGATTTGCGGGTTACAAATATAGATATCACCAGTATTTATATTCAGTTAAGTTTGCATTAAACCATCAGTCTGAGTCCAAGATAAAGGAAAATTTGAAGGAAAATATAGCAACAATAAAAAATAAAAAAAGTTCTACACAAAGGCTTTGGAAGAAGTCCCAAATTAATTGAAACCTCTCCAACAAATTGAAAAAGTTATGTCGCGGGTACAAATATGGCCAGAGAAAATGACATTCATGAGGAAAAAAGAGTTGAAAGAAGACATCTATGTATGACAATCTTTTATGGAGACCTTAGTTAGCGTAGTAGAGAGTCAATGAATACTTCACCCGTCTCACTCACTTCGACTGTGCAATAAAACGTGTGGGGTTAGAAATTTAATTATTTTTTAATCAGACTTCGGATGTTTTAATCAGTACTTACAAGTTTGGAAGTGGGCTTAGAGCCAACACATAGCCCAGAAGCCTCCAATCTAGTTTAGTGTGTTTGTGTTGCCTCTCCAACCCGGCCCACGTAAGCTAAAGCTGTTTCAATTCATGCAATAGTTGTATCCTTTGCAATTAATCGACTTAATATTATCGATCCAATAGCCTATCCTCTTTATTATTGAATTAAGTACTCTCTTATAGTTGAAAACTTTTATAGTTGTGGCAATTGATTAATCAATAATATCTCGTCAAACTATCCCATGAGAGGAATAGACTCCGGATCATCTTTAAGGAAGAGTCATCTTCAACAAGATTCAAATTTCTTCAACCTTCCTACCATGACATCCATACAACGATGGTGGCAAATTAATGGTGGTTATCTGAACTTTAACCCCAAAGAGCTTCTTGGAGTCACAATGCAAAGCACAATTCACATTTTTGTTTTCGTCTAATTAATGATGATTTGGATCATTCTCTATGGACTGGGCTAACATTTGATTCATTTACATTGGATGCTGATCATGCTATGTGCCCCTAGTTTTGTAGCCTTTCTAACCTAGTATTGCAAATGCGCATCCCAATCCGAAAACTTCTGCTAAGGTGTGTAAATGGTGGGGGCAATTCTATGATTAGAGCTTCATCAATCTTATCTAGATTACGACTCATAATGGTTCCCTCTTTACATTTTACTTTTTCAAACAGCGGCACGTGCATAGTTATCGCACGACGCAACAAATGGAAAGAAGCCCACGATTGATTCATGAGTGAGGCGATGTCAAATCAATCAACTTGAGCACCATTAAGTGATGATGGAGCTGGCCAAGTGGCTTTTCATTATATTCTGAAGGCGACAGGAATCGATTTGATTAGCCTTTTCTTATGTGATCAGACGCTACAAGAAGGCCTGTCTCCAAAGTCCTGGTTGAATTTTACTTTGATGCATGCGGAGGAAATGGAAAAGTGGGTTCGGAGAGGGGCACTTGATAAGACAATTGTAGGTGCCCCATAATTGCAAGATGAATGCTTACCTTTCAAATTGGATAATGAATCTCAAGGACGTACATTGGTTCACCAAATAAGATCAATTGCTATAAGAATACTTAGGTTTGGTATAGTTTTGACTGTATTATGATTATCCTGAGTTATGACTCCATTATAGCATGAACTATTTGTAACTTACATAGTTGGTAATGTAAATTGTAGAGTTGCAGTACCTTGAATCTTTGTGGAGCAGTTTCCGAGAAGTTGCTTAAATTGGTTGCAGCTATTGAGGTATGTATTAGTCGAATATATTGTTGTAGAAACAAATGATCGACTAATAAAATATATAGAAGAAGAAAATATATCGGATATCAAATTTACGTGATTTTATTAGTGTGATTTACGTCCATAGAAGAGCACCTAGGAATTTCACTATAAATCAAGTAATATAACGTAGATTACAACCACACTCGAGTCACTCAGATACTCTGTTTCCCAAATTCCAATTATCACACATATTGTTTAGCCCCACAGTTTCTCATAGAATACCCAAAGCCCAATCACCACACACATTGCTTAGCTTCACAATTTCTCACAGAGTAATCTCTCAATTTCATAGAAGAATTATATAAATCTTAACACAAGAATTCATCGGCCAAACCACTCAAATACATCTTCGATTTCACGCGCGAAGAAGACTTCCAGGATGTAATTCGGAAAGAATTGGCCACACCCTTGCTCATCAACAATGGCGCAAGAACCAGCACGAGCGAAAGAAGTTTACATACTCTGAACTTTTGTCGATTCAAACAAGGAGTATAATTTCCTTGTTTGTTTCGTTCCTTTCTCTGACCCAATCAGCAAGCCCACGCTTTCCTTTTGAAGTCCATTTTCCACGGTCAAAGTCCAACAAACACTTGTGGACTAAACCATAGAAATAAGAAGCCGACTCCAATCGTTAAATTTCTCACAATTGCATAATTCTATTAATATACAAATATGGTTGATAGTGCGGCGATGATGGAGGGATGGGGGGCGGTGCGGTGCGGACAATAGTGAGCAAAGTGACAGAGAGAGATCCGAAGGCCACAACGAGCAATGGAGTGGAGGATGTGTGACGGGGTAGTTGTTGGCCAGATGAGCAGCGGGCAAAGGCCGGCAAGGGTGGGTGGCGTTAGGAGGTGGCGCACGGGGTTGAGAGAGGAGAGGAGAGGTGGGAGGAAACAAGGTTTTTTTGTTGAGTATCTGATCGACACGTGGCATGAATCGAACAATCCTTTAAGTGAAAAAAGTATAAGGGGAATCTATATAGGTATAATACCCAACATTATACTAGTTATCTTGTTGAAATCAATAGGATTAGGATATATCCCTCTTGAGTCAATTGGTAAATTTGTTCCATTAAAAGATACACCATGAAAAAAGGTACTAAGTTGATCGAGATTAGGTGCATTAGTCATCTGGTCACGAATTTGCTAGTTGGCACCCATGAGTGACCCTCATAGAAATGTTCAAATGTGGTTCTTGCACCTTGTTCGGGCCCACAAAAGTTTTGGACACGACGATATCTCAAGTTCTTGAACTTGCTTCGTCATACAATGTGGTCCCTAATTTTTATTTATTTATTTAATATAATCCCTGCATTTTTTAAAATTTTGGCCCTTTCATCAAATAAAGTGTTATTTCATGCGTGTGGACTGCCAACTCAGTATCAACTGAGTTAAAATAATAATGTGGAACGGCACCTCCTTTTCTACAACTCATCTGTTTTTCGCCATATTTTTTCTTTCCATTTCAGTTTCTTTTCTTCTCGTTCTTCTTTCTCCATCGCTGATCACGCCACCACCACCTCCAGTAGTGGCGTCGCCATGCCGCTCTCTCTTCAGTTACCCCATCAACGCAACCTAAGCTAGCTTGACTCTCTCTCTCTCTCTCTCCCAAAAACCAAAAAAAAACTGTACAGTGATTCAAGTCCTGCGACCTCAAACCGGAGGTCCTAAGGTAGTGTGACCAAAGATCTGAGGCCGCCACCTCAAGTTGAAGATTACAGTCCCAAACCTGAGTAGCATGGATTTGTAACAAAAATCGAATGGGATTTTGGAGGTGGTGGTGTTAATGTTTGTGTTGGGGATAGAGTCTAATGGTGGTAGTCGAGTTTGGTGATGGTGGCGGTGGAGGTGGTGACGGAGGTGTTGCCCAAGTCTAGTAAAGTGTTTGTGGTGATGGTGGTGCTGGTGATATAGTGGTTGTGGCGATACATTGATGTTGGTCGAGTCTGCGGTGGTGGCGGTTTGAGTCTATGGTGTGATAGTGCGTTCGTTGTCCAAATTCCATGGCAATGGGCGGTAGTTGGTATGTGGTGTTGATCTTTCTTCTTTTGAAGATATATTTTTTTTTCTAGGAGCGGGGAATGTTAGGAACGCGCAAAGCAAAAAAGAAAAATCAGAGAAGGAGACACATAGTTTTTTGCATGGAAGACCCTTTCACAATTAGGAAGGGAAAAATCACGGTGCTGCACTAGGAATCTTTTCAGTACCAATCGGCTTATAATTACAAGAGAGATTGCCCCAATATATAAATGAAATTTAGAGCATACAAAACTGTTGGAAACAAATTTCTAAATCTCACACTTGAGAAAATGCGGAAAAATCTATTTGAACATATTCGAATAAACATATAAACATACCCAAAATCATAAAATTGAATCACTTATCGTAAAGGTACATCACACAATCGAACGTACCTTAATAGCAAGAGATTAAATGCCCTTTTGCAATTTTGAGAGAGAGAGATAGTGGAAGAGCGTTCCTCATCGCATATGTTCTTTTTCGGTAGAGAAGTGCGTAATAATGTCGTAGCCCAGAAAACGATGATCATTCTCTCTTGTATATACCAAATCAGAATAAAGACGCATCTTTTTTCTTACCTTGTCGATAGTCTATGATATCATATGATATTGATTGATTGTTAATTACCTTTAAATAACTGCCTTTATTGGTTATCTAAGAAAGACAACATTGGATAGACTAATTCTCAACATGGGCGGAAATCAATTAAGTCTATCATCTCCCACTCGCCCATGATGGGCTAAAATAAAATCTCTCTATTTTGCAAAATTCATATCGACAAATAATCCGTGCGACCAGAATACTTTAAAAGCTCATTGTCATATATCTATTAGGAATATATAACAGCTCAAAAAATGGACACATTTCCTTTAGAGTAGATCTAGTATACACTACCCTAGATCAATCAGTCACATATATATCTCTCTTGATCCATTTAAGTATGATATATTGTATTCACAATTATGATTAACTCAAAACAATCATAATTGGTTGACTTGTGAACACAAAACTAGAATGTGACTTCAAAAATTGATCTTCCTCTTCCCTCAAACTTCTCAATCTCAGTTCAACTCGCTTTTCAAAAAATGTCCAATCATATCGAATCAACTTATGACCATTGGAAACATTCTAAGATAGCAAACACTGAATAGAGATTTTGAAAATAAGTAAGAGTTTTGAAGGCACTAAATGAGAAACTATTTTCCCCAAGAGTCTCACACAACTTAAAAGTTGAGATAAAAACTTTTGCCAACTCTTATTAGTCGTTTTATGTATACGTAATATGAAATACATATTAGGGTATTCTCTCCTTTCCCATGGAGTGTATGTCTTTACACTTAATACTGTACATATGATAGTTTAGACATTCCCAATGTCTAATTTGAGTTCATAAATCTACTCTCTTTAAAAAAATCTTTCAGTACTCACATCTGACATAAAAGACAAATAAAGTGAAATATGTGAGTCATTTCATTTTTGGACATTATGAATATTATGTCCTCAGGCGATATCAATATTTTAAACTTAAGCTCTCAATTATCACCTAGATAATAAGTTTAAAATTGTCTCATCTCTATTTATCACACAGTAAATAGATGCGATTACCGGTGTGAGTGGGCTAATCTCTTATCTGTCCAACATACTTTTTTAATATAATTCACTAAGCATTAAGATGCATAAATGTCAAATAAACTCATAGGCATTGATAATGACTGAAAATTTCATTAACAGTGAACATTCAAGGAAATAACAATATTCAATACATCAGCCTCTATGCAGTCCTAGAGATTTTACATGACCATGGAAAACCTCTCTAGGAATTGGCTTTGTCATAGGATTTGCTATCATTCTTTGCGTAGGTATGTACTGTACGTTCACATCCTTTCATGTCACCATGTCTTTTACATAGTGGTACTTGATTCTATATGTTTGGTCTTGCGATGGAACTTGGGATTCTTAGTGTAAGTTATTGCTGCTTGGCTATCACAATTAACCAATAAAGAATCTGCAGCATTCTTAGCAACGCCCAAACAATCCAAAAATCTCCTTAACTAAACACCCTCTTGTACTGCTGCTGATAGAGCCACGAATTCGACTTCTATTGTAAATAAGGCTATACAATGTTGCTTTTTACTGCTCCAAGATATGATGCCATTATTCAGTAAGAACACATACCAATATGTAGATTTTCTCTCATCCAAATCACCTCCCTAGTTAGCATCAATATAGCCTTCAAGGTGTAGATCACTTCCTTGATAACTCAGCGAATAATCAACAGTAGCTAGGATTCTTTTGACAGCAGTCCAATGTGCTTGACCTAGATTTGATTGGTATCTATTTACCGTTCTAATTGCAAAACATATGTCAGGTTTTGTACATATCATAGCATACATTAAGCTCCCACCACCATTAGCATGAAGAACACGTTTCATTTGTTTATGTTCTTGTGAAGTTTTAGGACACATTCTATGGCTCAATCATTCACATTTTGCAATAGGAGTGTCAATGGATTGACAGTCTTGCATATGAAATCGTTCAAGGATTTTATTTATATAAGTCTCTTGCGAAAGAGACAATGATTTCTTTGAGCGATCTCTTGAAATCTTAACTCTAACAATGTACGCAGCTTCACCCATATCTTTCATCTCAAAATTAGAAGACAACCAGTTCTTAACTGTATTAACTAACTCCATATTTCTCTCGACAATTAGTATATCATCAACATATAATGATAATATCACAAACTGATCTTTGGATCTCTTGATATACACACAATGATCTTCTTTAATCATTACAAAATCATGAAAGCGTATATACCATTATCTTGAAAACTGCTTAAGGCCATCTATCAATCTCAAATGTCAACATATTTTTTGGTCTTGGCTTTTTGCAATGAAACTAACAAGTTGTTCCATATAAATTTCTTCATCTAATTCTCTATTGAGAAATACAATCTTTACATCCATTTGATGCAATTCAAAATTCATACTTGCTATTATTGCCAAAATAAGGCGAATTAAGGTAAATCTCACCATAGGAGAAAAAGTCTTTTCATAATCAATTACTTCCTGTTGATTATACCTTTTTGTCACAAGGCGAGTCTTATATGTCTCAATTAAGCCATTAGTTTTACGCTTTATTTGAGAACCCACTTGTTCCCAATGGTTCTGTGTCCTTTTGGAAGATCAATCAATTCCCAAATTTGATCAGATTCCATTTAGTCCATTTCTTCTTACATTGCATGTATCCATTTTTTCTTATCAAGACATTCTAAAGCTTCATTTACATTTCTTGGCTCATCTTCATTTTGTGGAGCTACATGAAATATTGCCCTTCAATGTTGAAACGTCGACGAGGAATGCTTTTGCAACTTGTTTGCCATATGGGAGATTGTACACTTGGTACATTTTCCTCCATTACGCTCCCACTCGAATTAAATAATAACAATATCGTCCCATCAAGGGATTGCAATTAGGACTAGTTCAAATTTAATTCCCCACTTGTCACATTGCTCCCACTTAGACGAACTCCACTAATTTCATTATCACAATCCAAAGTTTCAAATAAGGAGTAATCCTCACCTATTTCGACCTTTTTAGAAAATTCATTCTCTAAGAATGTGACATCTCGTGATTTGAATTCAATTACACTTCCACTTTCTTGCTCACCTATGAACACATACACTTTTGAGTGCTCTGAGTATCTTATGAAAAAACTCTTTTTGCCTCTTGGACCCAATTTTCCATACTTGTGAGATGGCTCGTGAGTTTAGGTAGCACAACTATCACGCCCCAGACCATACGAGCGTGATAACATCCCGATCGACTCTCGTTTCGATTATGTAACAACCATGATCTTATGACGGCGGCAAATAGTGCGGAACAAAGGATGCAAGCGGTAACGCAAATAACTCCGTACATATGACAAACAAGATGACCAAAAGGATACATAACATGACCAAAGTCAGTCGAATATGAAAGCGTACAACTTAGGGAGGGCAACGACATAGTTCGATCAAAAAGGGAGACAGTCACTAGTCCAAAGCTACACTTACTACTCTACGCGGTTAGCCAAAAAGATGCCACATATGTACCTAGACATCGGGCTTGCCATCACTAGCAACTTCTTCTTCATCAGGGTCGGAGTCGACTTCAGTATCGACAGGCTCCACAACTTGGGCATCTACGACGGGAACAGGTGGAGGCGGCTGGCTCGCTTGAACCTTGAAGGTAGGGTTATACACCTCACCATCTGAAGGGGCGGTGTCACGCCAATCCGGGATTACACAAAATGACACATCAAAACCCTTCAGGGGTCCAACTTTTATCCCATTCTCATCACGATAGAACTATGCCTCGTAGGTATGCACTTTCCAAATAGGGTCCCCCTCGTCAACAAAGACTACAACCCCTTTCCTGATGTACGTCTTACCCTCGACCGAGGGGTATTCAGTGACTATCGTCTCAAAATCTATCGGCACTCCATAACCCTTAGGCGGCATACTTATGGTATAGGGTCTGAAAATGGTAAATCCCACGACGAGATGAGAATAAATCTCAGTGAGCCAAACCTAATCCTACGCTAGGACAAAGGTACCTCCAGACTCTTACAACGTGCAAGTTCTAACCACGAGCATTCACAGGACCAAGAGTCAATAAAGCGAAGACACAACATCAGACATTTACATTTTCAATTCAAAAGCAATTTACAAACTCATAAGCACTTGATTAGGGTTAGGCTTCGTACTTAAGGCATAAAATAAATCCATGATTCACGAACGGTGTTTTCCATCTAAAACTCAATTCTCGTTATCCAACCTTCATGACATATAAGTCATAGTCTCACTATCCAACCCTCACTACGCGCTTTAGTGCCCGGGCCATAGCATAATATTAATCTTGTCGGCTCATCGGTCTGCGCTATTTCGCAAAAGTACTTTCATCGACTCATCGGCTCATTGGGCCATATAATAACTTATCGGTTCATCGGACCGTCGGCTCATTGGGCCATATAATAACTTATCGGTTCATCGGACTGTCAGCTCATCGGGCCATATAACAACTTAGCGGTTCATCGGACCGTTGGCTCATCGGGCCATATAACAACTTATCGGTTCATCGGATCATCAGCTCATCGGGCCATATAATAAGTAATATGTAGCTTTTACTATACAGCTTTCCTTATAGCCTCTCATAGAGCCGAGATCATTATGATCCAACATTGGCATTTAACATTCACTCGCCACACTTACGAATCACCCATAATCACACAAAGCCGAGTATACATATGCCATCAATTAACACTTACACAAGCCATTTGATAACCAACATGCAAGAATAAGCCATATACATCAACTTGCACTCAAGGCATGTCTTACAACCACAACTCACATAATCGTTTTGCATGACACAAGATAACATCACTTACATATTCAGTCACTTATGGACCATCTAGCACCAAATCACACAAGCCCAACACACAAGACATTTCTATAAAACTTACAAACATTTAAGCACGAAGCACTCCATGAGGCATAAATTCGGTGGTACTGTTCATACATCCAAACAACCACTAGATCTCAACAAAACCTAAACCAAATATGCTCATAACCACCTAAATATCATTATCTCAAGCCTACAAATCATCCAACATGAAAAATCCCATATAGTGCAAATTCGGATCTCTTGCATTCCCACTATGAACAGCCCACAAAAAGCCTCAAAATCTCACTCATACTTGTCTATTAATAACCTAGAGTACTAACATAGGTTTAGGGATGACTCACCAAAGATCCAGACAAGAAAAGTCCCCAAAATCACCCCTAAAGCTCACGGCACAAGTTGGTCCGGCAGGGTCCTCGGCTTCTCGGGCGAATGGCGGTGCATGGCGATCACAAGTGGAGGTGGCTCACGGTGGTGGTAGGTGTGGATGGCAAGGTGGTGGTGGTGGCTGAACAAGAGGGAAGATGGAAGAGAAACATGAGAGAGTGAGTGGAAGAGAGTGGAAAATTCGAAATTATGAGGGAGGAGAGAGAATAAGGTGGTCTTGAGCTTCCTTTTGGCTTTTTTGGGAAGCTTTGGTGGGGTTTATGGGGAAGGTAACTATATGATATGAGGGGAAGTCTAGTGATGGCTATGAGTGATAGGTTGAGTGACATAAAGTGAGAGAGACAAAGACAAGAGGTGATGGGTGGCTTAAAAGTCAAAGAAGAGGGCCCACAAAAATCTCACTCTTGTTTCTTATGCAAAAATGCACATTTAGGGCATTAATGCCCTAAATTTTCGGTCACATAGGGGGGCCAAAAATTAAATGTGCTCTCAATTAAAAATCTAAGGAATGAGTCTAAATTCGGAGGTGCAAGGAATTTCCAAATTAATTCCCTTAATCACCAATTTTCAATGTTTCATTGTCGAAATTCTCGAATGATTGACATCTAATTTCGAAGTCCAATTTGTGACTAAAATCCATGAATAGTAATTTTAGGGCGTCTTGAACTAACGGGTGGCTTTTAGGGTTTTACGCGTATCGACCCGTGATCACCGTCACGTTTTAAAGTTATTCAAACCATGGCGACTTTGATTGTCATGTAATTGCAAGAGTCAATCGTTGGTTCCAAAGGTCGCGTTCGTTAGAACTGGTTTAGGTTAATTCGCAAATTATACTCTGGTCGTACGGAATCACCCGCGGACCAATCATATAATGCTAGCAAATCATTCTAAAACCAATCTTTGAACGGCCTATGATGGCACA
>BCNH02000002.1:8417784-8468504 GCA_001662345.2 Metrosideros polymorpha var. glaberrima | reverse complement strand
TACGCGTATCGACCCGTGATCACCGTCACGTTTTAAAGTTATTCAAACCATGGCGACTTTGATTGTCATGTAATTGCGAGAGTCAATCGTTGGTTCCAAAGGTCGCGTTTGTTAGAACTGGTTTAGGTTAATTCGCAAATTATACTCTGGTCGTACGGAATCACCTGCGGACCAATCATATAATGCTAGCAAATCATTCTAAAACCAATCTTTGAACGGCCTATGATGGCACAGGATGTTCCCTCGACAAGCCTTATGGTCAAGTCGTTAATCCAGGGTTGAGTTCTTTGGTCCACGTACTTAATTCCTCGTTAGCCTTTCCTCTTGGGTTAGTTAACTTAAGAGTGATTCTGAGCGAGATTTACTGAAATACATCGATTGATATTTCATTCATCCATAAGCTTCGAAATGGGTCAAAATTCAGAATGTCACAACAACCCAAAGTTTAAGCATACTTATATGGTAGAAGTAATTGATTTAGAGGACACATAATAAAGTATATAGTAGAAGTAATTGATTTAGAGGGCACATAATAAAGTATATAGGCAACAATTAACAAAGCATCACCCCAAAAGGTGATTGGTAAACTAGCATGTGCCATCATAGACCTAACTATTTCTATTATGGTTCTATTTCTCCTCTCTGCAACACCATTTTGTTGAAGAGTATATGGAATAGAAAATTGTCTTTCTATTCCTTTTTCATCACATAAATTTCTAAACTCATCAAATAAATATTCTCGACCTCAATTGGAACTCAATGCTTTTATTTTCATGTTTAATTGATTTTCTACCAAGCTCATAAATTTCTTCAAACAACTTATCGCCTCAGATTTATGAGAAATCAAATCGACATGGCCGAATCAAATATAATCATCTATAAATGTGATGAAATAAACAACCCCCATGCATTGCTTTTACATTCATCGGACCACAGATATTTGAATGGATTAATTGCAAAAGAAACTCAGCTCTTGTTCCTTTCGTTGGGGCTAACATTACAACCTAGATGGGGTGATTAGGTTGTTGAGAACTATGAAAATCATTTACGGAAAATAATAAGTACAACTTAAAAAAGCAAGTGAAACAGCAGGTGAAACAGTAGGTGAAACATTTGCACGTGCTGTTTGACAAATAGTGTTGATAATAAACAAGTGATAATAAAAATGAAGAACTTTAAACAATAGGTTAAACATCAAGTGAAATATTAGGTGAAACATTTGCACGACCTGCTGTTCAACATATAGTGTTAATAATAAACAGGAGGTGCTAATAAAGAAGAGATAAGAAGATGTACAACCATATATATAGTGGTTCGGCTTATCCCTAAGCTGACGTCCACTCTCGAGACTAATAGCTACAGGTCGAGTTGGATTGCATTAGCAATATGCTCAACAAGTTACAATTGGCAAGCACTGATCCTATTACACGATAGATCACACTTTCAAGACTTAACTGATACACTTACTCTTGTACACTTAATCTCTAGCACTATTACTCTACGGCAAGACTATCCCAAGAAGATTTTTCCAAGAAAGCAAGGAAACATCAACAGAAGGAGCAACTCAGAGCATATATTCGAATTCTACATTGTGTTCTCTAACATTTTGGCCTATGAGGTCTTCTCTTCGGAGGTCCAACTAGCCATTAGAGTACCATTGTTGCTATCCAAAGAACAATCGCTACCCATATAGCTCTTTTTCCTGAACATTTGCAGACTTTCCCAAAATAGCTACTGTAGCTACTATTCCCACATTGACTGCTTCTAATATTGCTGCCAGTCACTGTTTCCTACTACATGATAGATTTCCTGATTTTCCGTTGTGCAACTCCCGTCTTTAACAGCTATATTCTAGAACGAACATCTTCATATGATGTTCAACAAACATCAGGAACCACATCCTAAATCAGCTCCACCAAACAGCAGGTCCACCTGCTGTATAGTCCGTTGGTGTTGTTTCCATTTTCTACACTTGGACTCTTCGCGATTTTTTACCCGATGGATCACACCATAGGTTCCACCTGGTCCACAAGATCTCAAGGACACTTTGCGATCTTCACCCAATGGATCACACTATAGGTATCGTCTGGTCCTTAGAGATCACCATAAACATCTTCACCAGTTGATCTTTCCTCTAGTCATTCTAAGAACATTGGCAATCTTGATTCTACCAAGCTGTTCATCTTCATAATCCTTTCAAGCTTTACTGAACATCTTGTTCTAGGCTTGTTCACCATGACAGGTCTATCCAATCTATTCACCCAATCTTTATACCTCCAAGCCATCACAAACGTTCCCGTTCTTCTCAGCTTGTTCACTCTCGATCCAAGTCCTTCCAAATGTTTACCTTTGAAGATCCTTTAAGCTTGTAGACATTTTCAATGCCCAATATCTTATTCACCTCATACAAGCTCTGATCAAACTTTTGGTGCTGTTTATGATAACATCTGCATTTCGGCCTGTGTGCATATCACCTGGTAATGCTCAACTAATACACACGTTAGTAGCCTTTGATTGTCGTTATCATCATCAAAACGACATAGGGGATTTTTCAACAATCACAACATTGGTGATTATCCCAACAATCTTCCCCTTTTTATGATGATAAAACAGTCTTCTAAATATGCGGATGTTTTAACACGCAATAAAAGATATGAAATTTAAGTTGCTTATTTTGCCAATTTAGTTCAAGGCATAATAAGCACACAATCTTCAAATGTCAAGATATTCAACGAATGTAAATAGGAGATAGCAAGTAGAAACAGTATAAGCAAAAATAGAGATAATCAACACCTCATGTTTCCACACACATCACTTAATCACATGAGATATAACTAGGAATTAATGTACATCATGTGAACTAATAATCCTTGAAACGCATTTATATTTAACAAATCTCTCCCCTTTTTGTCATAATCCAAAAGGCGCAAATAAAATGACATGCAATTTAGCTCATTTTAGCACAATCAACATCTCTCACTATGCAACATGCTTAGACGAACATAAAATATGTGCAATGAAGATCGTGTTCGGTAGATCAAACATCATGTGCATCAACAAATATATATCAAGAGACATAGATGCATATAATCATTTTAACTCTATCCATTTTTGTCATATGAAAAGTATGATATTACAAAGTACAAAGTAAATATGAAGATCTGCTCAAATGGGTTTCAGATAATTTCAACCATTTGCACAAGCAAATATTTGAACTTTCATGATATGTTCAATGAATAATATTCAGAACTAAAACCAAAATATGATCAAGGAATTGTTTAAGCACAAGCATTGAGAGACAACATAATATATGTCAAGACATATTATAAAAGAAATTATCTTTTAAACAGGCTCTCCTTGTTTTATTGCTAGAGGAAATTTAACTCTAAAGATATCATATCGCATCCACTCTCCCCTTTTTTGTTATCAACAAAAAAATAAGTGCAAGTATAACACAATAAATAGCAAAAGACAACTTCATTAATCAAACATGAGGTCTATACAAAATGGCATAGAAAATGAACAGGCGCACAAAAATAATAAACATCAGGTTGTGCAAATGCATTTTCGTGTTGTGCAGAGGAGACAAGTTCAAATAAATTAGGAGTTGGCTTCATCATCTTATGAACATTTTAACCATCACATATCTTTACAAATATGCAAAGAATATCAACATTATTTGCATATCATGAACAATCATCTCAATATCATCATTTCATGATCATTAATATCAACAAGTGAACAAGAGTAAGAGATATAGAAGATGGACTAACCGTACCATGTAGAACTTAGTAAGTTTTACTTATGCATTCACATCTTCTTCTACCCTTAAGATCAAGATTCGAGCCAAAATTAGCTTAAGTATATCAAGATGTGCTTATACTTGATCCTTTCTCTTCCTCAATGTGTTGATTTTTTTATATGATGGTTCTCCATTTTCTTTTACATTTTTCTTCTTGTTTCTCTTCCTTCTTTCTGTTTTCCTCCCCCTATCATCATGATAGTTATTATGAATAGCTTTCATTAGGGTTTCTTGTTCTAACTTTCTTGCTGTTGTCATCATTTCAGTGCTGATATCTCCTCTTTTAGTGCTGATATCACTCCTTTGAGGTGCTAAGCAAAAGGTTCTACTTCTATATTCATTGTAACGGAATCATCCTCATCATTATTTGCTCTTTGAAGTTCGAGAAGAAGATTTGAGTTCCACGATTGAGCTCATCTTAATTTCAATCTTTCTCATACTTGTGAGGTTTGGTTTATGGTGCCATTGGCGTATCAACCAAGAAAGATGTAAACCAACAAAGATGTTTAGTTTTTCCATCATGTCCATTTCTAATTTTCTCTTCATGAAATTAGCAAATTCCTTGCAAAACAACACATTAGTAGATTTAAATATGATATGATCAATATATAACAAAATATCATGAACAACATGTGCTAATTTTACCTGACCTTCATAGCTTTGATGATCTTTCATCAAATTGGTTATGAACTCAAAAGCTTGTTAATTCAGCGGCTTAGAAAAGATGTCAGCAACCAGATGTTACGACTTAACAAAATGTATGCAAATATCATCACAGCTCACATGATCTGATGTACTTTTTCTCATGATCCTTTTCTCAGTTAATAGATGTGATTTCTTAGGAGCAGATTGAAAAAGTGCACAGGAGCATACTCCAAACAGGATGTCAGATCTAGATGTTGTCATCAATAGTCTCCACAATATAGCATTTGCAACCAAATATATAAGCATGCCATGGTTGCTTTCAACATTAGGGGATTTTCCTTAAGCAAAAGGAGTCCCATATGCATTAAGAATATAGCATGTAGCACTAGCATCATTTGCACAAGGAGATGTTGATGCTTCTATCATATAAAAACATCACACATGACATGTTTTGCAATAAATGCATGTAATGTCTTATACTTATGACAATAGACATTATAGATGTGGAACATGCATAATCATCAACAACTCAGCAAGTATCATCAAGAATCGTGATAAATTCATCTAAAAATTTGCAATGAAAATTAGAGGATAAACATGAAATTTGATTCTCTTACCCAAGGTAGAAGTTTAGCAAATACTATACATTTGAATATGATGTTCATCAAAACTTACTTGAAATTCGGCATTGATAGCATCAAAATTTGAACGGGATCAAATTCGGTGATCTTCTGTTGATAACAGAAGGTGTAAAAATCTCTTGCAAGTGATGTTCGAGCTAATTGTTGATATCAGCTGATCTTTGATCCGATTTGCTCCAAGCATTTTGTGATATGTCTAATTTTCGACCAAAGTATTAACATCGAATTCGATGGATTTTAACCACGAATTCTAAATCTGACTAAGCGTATTGGACTTTAAAGGATTGAGAGACAACCATTGGATATTACTTTATCAAAATCCCAAAGTTTGTCGGTAAACCATAAATTTTAGGATAAGTAAAAATAAGACAGAAATGGAGAACCAAAGAAAGTCCATGGGTATGGAAAGGCCCAATGAGCCTCACTTCTTCAAAATTCGGCCACCAAGGGCCTAATAAGAGAAAATTACAGTTTTGCTCTCAAAAGCCCATCTTTAGCCTATTTTGGAAAAGTTGCATTTTAATGACCCAAATGAGAAGCTCAATGGATATCAAGCCCACTAAACCCATTAAATTCAAGCCCAAGCCACGTGAATAGTGCCAAGAATGAAAATTACCAAAATACCCTTTCTAGAAACTTTGACTTTAGGGAGCACATTTATGGATAAGAGACAAATTTAATTAACGCTTTGAAAGAGATATTTTGTGTCATTTAATGCAAAGTGAAGACTTGATAAAGAAGCCAATCTTGAAGTAGAAGTCTTCCGCTCACTCTCTCTCTCACTTTCAAATTCGGCCACCCCCTCTCTCCTCCATTTTCTCCCTTTTTCTTTCTTGTTTCAAGCCCCCTCACCTTGTCGCCGAGCCAAGCCGAGCTAAGCTACACCCTTGCTGCCGTGTAGCTGCGCCTTTGCCACGCCCCCAATCACCACCGTCCACGCCATCGTTTGCCTATATCGTGCCGTCCACGTTGCCGAGTTGTTTGCCGTCGTCGCCGCCGTCGTTAAACTAGTGAGTTAACTCCCTAATCCTTGGTTAAGTTGTTAATGTGTTTAAGGTTAAATTAAGTGAGGTTTAGAACAAATTGTGATGAATTAGTTGATAAACTATCTTGATAAGTGGAGTAGAAAAATGTGATAAGTTATCATAAAAGTGATAAGTGATGGTGATAGGTTATTAATGAAAGTGATAAGTGGAAGTGATAACCTATCAAAGAAAGATTGATAAGCTATCACCAAAGGGGTGATAAGTTATCGGTATTTGAATGATAAGCTATCATTAAAGGGGTGATAAGCTATCGGTAATTATGTGATAAGCTATCGAAAATTGGATGACAAGCTATTGTAAAATA
Organism: Metrosideros polymorpha var. glaberrima; assembly: GCA_001662345.2. Lineage (NCBI taxonomy): Eukaryota > Viridiplantae > Streptophyta > Magnoliopsida > Myrtales > Myrtaceae > Metrosideros > Metrosideros polymorpha. The sequence goes on along the minus strand of BCNH02000002.1, from coordinate 8,462,066 downwards.
GGCAATAAGCTATTGGTAATTATGTGTGAAAATTGCAATAAGTTTGACGTATGAGCACGAATCATGGCATGAGCACAAATTATGGTTGCATTGGCTAAATGAGAGAAATGAATTGGCATGCATGATTAGTGTACTCGTGTGATTACAAAAGGGAACAGACCTCCAAAGGTTTTAGGGACAATGCCTGATTTTATCAGATGCCCAGCGGAGGTTCGGATGTCGGATCGCGATAAAGACGGGACTAATGCTCCTTAGGGAATGCCGTTTGTCTCCGAGGGAGGTCGAGATGTTGCTGTGCTTGATGGGGCGGGATGATGCCCAATCATGCCAGAAGACCGCCAACCTTCGGGTTGTGCCTTGGCCCAAAGTGGTCAAGACCGCCAACCTTCAAGTTGTGTCGTGGCCATGAGCGGTCGTAATCACTAGGAAATAAAATGGAACATGCCTAGATGCATTGCGCATGAGAAATGACGTTATATGTTCTAAATATGTGTCTTGTTTGATGTATTGTTTATAGAATCCTATAATTGATATTATGCAGGGTATATACCAAGGCGAGATAAGAATGCCTGCGATTTGTTTGTTGATCTCTAATGAGTTGAGTCACTCGAACCTGTTATAGATGAAGTAGAGCGAGAATTGCTCACTATTGATCTGTTATCGACAATAAGCTACATGTTTAGGCTATGCTTTAGGCGAATCGACATCCTACACGAGTCTTAGGTTGTTAACTTACCGAGATTTATCTCACTCGTTGTTATTAACCGCTTTTCAAACCCGTAGGATAGATATGCAACTCATGCAGTACGGGGTTTCCCCGGACCAGAGCCTCGTTATAACACCGCACACGGTTCCAAGTTCGGACCACAGTTTTGAACTCCATGTTATGACAGTTTGGGTAGATGAGGGGTTGACGTGCCTGGTACCCCACTGATTCAAGGTGTGGTTTGTCCGCCACGGCGAGGCCCTCTTTGGTCATCTAAGGGATTTCGATGGGCCTGGCAGAAGTGGAGCTCTAAGTGAGGAAGTATGGGATCTGATTAACATAGAGGTTCCCGACGGTGCTGTGGAAGATCCGGAGTCTGAACCGGATAAGGAGAGCGATCCTAAGCCTCCTCCCAACTACTACATCGTCTAGTTTGGCTTGGAGTACCAACTTTTTGAGTAACCCTGACTTAGAGGAGATAGGTTAACCCGACCCTTGGTATATCTTTTTATAGTCCAATAGGAAGCGGCCCGTAGTGAGGACTTGTATATATAAACTTTCTAAGGTTAACAAGTATATAAATAAAGTGTGCTTTGGTAACGATTGTAGTTCTGTTTTTCCTACTATCCCTGTTGTGATTGATTGGGTGATTATTGATTATTTCCACTTGCATTAATCAAAAGATAAATAGAATGGGTCGACGACGCGTTCTAGGACGTCGCATTCAAAATGACCCAAGAGAAATATAAGGATCGTCGCGTGCCCTAAGGATAGGGCGTGACATCCCCATTTTATTGGTATCAAAGCATGATCATAACCTATAGTAATAAGGTACATTGGGTTTTGGAATAGTTAGTTAGGATTGTTGTTCACGAATTCTAACTTCGTGTTAGAATTATACAAGTAGGATTTCGTAAGATTCCCTCTAGATGAGCAATCGCAATGCTAGAGTGCCTAGAGGAAGGGCGACTCAAGAGGATCCCCGGCTGGATGAGATTCTTCAAGTTTTGGAAGCTATTGGAAATATCATGGGGCAACAAGCTCAGAATCAAGCTGATACTGCTTCTACTGCCATCGCGCCCAATAAAGTCCCATTGGCTAGGAACGGGAATGGCGATCAACCGACACATAGGTTAATTGAACAATTTCTAAAAATTAAGCCACCAAAGTTCACCGAAACGGGTGATCCTGAGGCTGCAACCCTCTAGATCAAGGAGTTAGAAAAGGCTTTCACCTTGTTGAAGTGCTTGGAGGAAGACAAAGTGACGCTAGCTATTTACCAACTGCAAGGTAACGCTAGCTCTTGGTGAGAAGCCACTCGAGGAAGGGTTTTTCCTGAATGTACGATCCTAGTGTGGGATGCCTTCATTAGAGCTTTTAACGGGAAGTATTTCTCGGATTGTACAAAGGAACATAAGATGGCTAAATTTCAGCGACTTCGTTAGAACCATCTATCAGTAGACCAATATAAGGCAAAGTTTGCTGAGCTGTCTAGGTATACACCGAGGTTGATTAAGGACATGATGGATAAAGCAAGGAGATTTTGGGATAGTCTGAAATCGGAGATTAACGACCAGTTGGTGTCCTTGAACCTCAAGGACTATGATAAGCTGTATGAAAGGGCTCAACTCATTAAAAGGAACATGACAGAACGAGCAGCCACATCTGGATCATGGTTTGCACCTTATAGGGACAACTATCGATTTGGGAAGAGGCCAATGACTAGAGGAAAGTATTCTATCCCTCCCAATCGAAAGAATGGCATAGGAAAGCCGGCATATAACTCAATTGGTGTGTGCCGAATCTATAATAAAAGACATGGAACAACCCTGTGTCCTACTAGGATGGGAGCCTATTATGGATGTGGTCAGCACGGCCACCAAGTGTGGAACTGTCCACATAGACCTTTTGGAGCACCAGCACCACCACCGCAAGGAGGACAACCATTAGAGAACTCCCCGCAGAACAATCTAAACCGGCCCCCGATGCAAGGAAGGGTTTATTCTATTACCCGAGAAGAGGCGAAAGATTCGCCGACCGTTATAGGTACGATCTCCTTGCACAATCATATTGCTTATGCTTTGTTTAATCTAGGAGCTACGCACTAGTTTATTGCTGAACAGTTTGTTTAGTTAGTGGGGTTAAGTCCAAAATCGTTGGAAGCGATTCTTAGTATTTCCACCTCGTTAAAAGATAAAGCATTGTATGCGGTAGGATGTTCAAGTTGTAAGATAATCATAGGCAGTCGAGAGGAAAGTATAGATTTGATTGTGTTGGCAATAGATGACTTTGATGTCATCATCGAAATGGATTGGCTTACCAAGCAACGAGTTACGATGGACTACTATTGTAAAGAAATCAAATTTAACTTATTAGGAAGGGTTAGTTTTGAGTTAGTAGGAAATTGAGGGTCCCCCTTGATCCCCTTAATGTCGTTACTTGAGGCGACAATCTTGCTGGATAGTGGTTACCGGGGTTATTTGGCAACCATGGTCAATATATTGGTTAAGGAACCAAGGATGGATAACATCGCTATAGTGCGGGATTTTTTCGATGTCTTTCCAAAAGAATTACTTGGATTACCTCCAAAAAGGGAAATAGAATTTGTGATTGAGTTAGCCTCTAGAACGAAGTTGATTTCTAAAGCACCGTATCACACGACGTTGTTAGAGCTAAAGGAATTAAAAGTGTAGATGCAAGAATTATTGGATAAGGGATTCATCCGCCCTAATGCATCACCTTGGGGAGCGCCAGTTTTGTTTGTGAGAAAGAAGAATGGATCGTTTCGTCTTTGCATCTATTATCGGCAACTCAATCAAGTGACGGTCAGAAACAAGTACCCGTTGCCAATGATAGACGATTTGTTTGACCAATTTCAAGGAGCTTCAGTATTTTTTAAGATAGACCTAAGGATGGGCTGTCACCAGTTGAGGATCAAGAAGGAAGATATACCGAAGGTGTAACATCCTGAATTTTGCATAATCGATTAGCGAGTTAAGAAAAGTAAATTTGGATATGGCAATTGAATTGTGGAACAATGGCCCCTAATATATGCCTTGACTGAAAATTTATAAGAGCATATTGGACATATTGTGGCTCTAATTATCGGTCTTTAGTGTCCAATTCACATGATAATGGGTACAACTAGAGCTAATTATCATGCATAACCAGTCACTTAGCTTCATGGACGCCTCAATTTTTGCATGGACGCCACTTGCTCTTCTTGCAATGCCTCTTGGCACGCCGCCCACACTAGCCAATGGGATTGCATGCAAGAAGGCCAAAAGCTCTCTCTCTCTCCCTCTCTCTCTCTCTCTCTCTCTTTTCTTCATTTTTTTGCCAAGCCCAACCTCTCTCTCTCTCTCTCTCTTATCTCATTTCTTTCAACCGACCACTCTCTCTCCCCCTCTCATTTTCATGCTTTCTCTCTCATTCTCTTGAGGAAGCCGAAGATCAAGAGAGCGGCACGAAGTTGAGTTTATAAGTGTCCTTAGACGCGCGCACTGTTCATCAGTCTCTCTCAAAATTGCTCTCGCGCGGTACTGTGCTCTGGCTTCCCTCTGATGCGATTTCCGGCCGATTCGCCCAACGGTTCTACCTGAAATTTTGTGTGGTAGGTCGCCTATTGCTCCCCTTCCTTTCCATCGAAGGAATTTTGGTTTGCCTCCCCCCCTTGATCACCATGGTAGATCTGGCTTGAGCGTGTTCTTGCTCGCGCACACCAGCATCTGAGATATGGCAAATCTGATTTCGCCTGCTCCTGTGGCGAAAGCCAAAACCCCCGAAGCACTCTTGACCTATAAGAAGAGTGTTGGTGTCCAATTTGGGTCGAATGTAGATATTGGTGTTCACATTGGATCATTTGAAGCTGGTCCGAGTGTTGCTGTAATCTTTGACCTTGCGAAGGGAAAAAATGATGCTGCTCCAAGGGACATTGGGGCTCCCTCTAAATAGCCTAAGACCACCTAAATCTCACACCTTAATAGGCAAAGCCGTAGCCGAGGAAGGGCGCCTTCCAAGCTGCCCCAACCCCGCCCTAATCCCGTTATGGATACAAATCGACTGGCATAGAGATCCTGGGCTGCTGTGGCCAAGTCGGCCGAGAAAGGGTATGATCTTACTTTCATCCCTCCTACAACTGTTAGTGACAAAACCATAGTGAATATATCTGATGAGATCTTAGAGGCATCGAATCCCAAATGGAAAGAATGCCTAGTGGATTATTTTGTTGGGAAACGACTTCCCTTCAAACTCACCGAATCAGCGGCCAAAAACATATATGGGGCATGCACCTAGCAGAAACTATGGCCAATGATGATGGCTTTTATTTCTTCCACATCCCGAATGATGGTTTTAGATGCAAAATACTCGACAATGGACCCCTCACTATTGCAAGGGTGCCTTTGATCCTCCAATAATGGTATCCCCTCTTGGACCTCAAAAGAGGCCAACATGAATCGCTGCCTATATGGATTCAACTGAGGAATATTCCTTACTCATTGTGGTCTGCTCCGGGTATTAGTGCAGTTGCAAGTGCTATTGGAAAGCCTTTGTGTGTTGATCTTCAAACAGAAAATATGAAAATGCTCTCTTATGCTCATGTTTATGTTAAAATCATTGCGAAACAGCCATGCGAAACAGCCATGGTGTGACTCTGTTGAGGTGCTACTAAATGACGCTATGCACTCCATCAAAGTTGAATATGAATGGAAACCAGTGTCATGCTTAACTTATGGCACGTTTGGTCATAAATGCCCCTAACCAACACAGAATCTGCTGTTGTCCTGCAGACTGTAGTCCCTTCTACTGCTAATGAATCTGGTTCAAAGTTATGGCACACGGTTGGTAGGAAATAGAATTGTTTGCCCTCTTGTCCTAAAGCCTCTGATCATGCTGAGACTAATGAGACACTGGCTGTTCCTTCTCAAGCAGAAGTTGTAAATCAGAAGTCTTTGGTCTCTGAACCAGTGATCACACTTCGCCATGCCTCTATTACCTCATCTGATGCAGAAGACAGTACAGGGGATGTGAGCAGCAACATTGGTAGCGATGATGATGAAGAACCCCCCAGCCCCCCAACTACCCGTAAGATGGCTGCAGATTCCCATATAGCAAAATTGGCCCTCGGTAAACAGATGGTGCCCTGCTTCCCTACTCTTGATATTCGACAGCAACCAAGTCTCGATAGCAGCAATTCTGCAAAACAGGCTAGACCGAATTCTAAGAAGAAGAAACCGGGTGGCAACAGGAAACGGTAACCTCGTCCCCCCTAATAAGCATGTATATAGGAGTATGGAATATAAGGGGCCTCGAGAACCCTTTGAAACAAGCTGAAATAAGGAACCTAGTAAGAACCAACAACCTTTGCTGCATCGGTATCCTTGAGATTAAGGTCCCCCTTTCCCTTTTTGCAAAAATTTCCCATAATTTGTTGCCTAGTTGGTTATGGACTTCAAAGTATGACTACTCCCATCGTGGGAGAATTTGGGTCAGTTGGTACCCCACCCTTGCGAACTTTGTGGTGACTTCCCTATCCTCACAAGTTATTCATGGACACTTACAGCTCTTGGCTTCTAACAAAGACTGCTATTTCTCGGTGGTATATGTAGAACATACATTTGTTTCTAGACGTTCTTTGTAGGCTGATCTGATTCAGATGAGTGCAATCTGGGACTCCAATCCTTGGCTTATCTTAGGGGATTCAATGCCATAAAAGACCCGTCAGATAGAATAGGTAGTTCTAATATATGGCCCCCCTCTTTTGATGAATTTAAAAACTGTCTTGCCAATGGCGGCTTGGAGGATCTTAGATACATTGGTTATCAATTCACCTGGTCTACTTTTTTTTGGGGCACTTCGAAAACAGAGGAAGATAGGCCGAGTCTTAATCAATGCTCAATGGCGGAATACTTTTTCCTTCTCTGAGGCTTCATTTTTGGCTCCGAGGGTATCCGACCATACCCCCATGGTTATAAGGATTTTGGATCCCCTCAAATCCAAAAAACCTTACAAGTTCTTCAATTTTTGGATGTCTTATCCATCCTTCTTGCCGTTGGTCACTCAAGTTTGGGCTACTTACATACAAGGGACTCCTATGTTTGTCCATTGCCGCAAGCTTAAGATCCTTAAAGGCAGACTAAAACAGCTCAACAGGAATTCCTTTTCGGATATATCAGCCAGAACTTCTAAAGCTAGGATTGCCTTGGCTTCAGTTCAGGATGCCTTGGTCCAAGACCCTCTTAACCAACTTCTAGCTGATCAGGAGAAGGATACACTCCAAGTCTTCTCGAACCTACGGCTCCAAGAGGAAGCGTTTTACAAACAAAAGTCCAAAGTCCATTGGCTTAAAGAAGGGGACTTAAATACAAAATACTTCCATCACTATGTCAACAAGAGAAATCTTGGCATTAGAATCCTCTCTATTATGGATAATTCAGGTAATCTTCTGACTACACCTGTTTTGATTCAACACCATATTGTTGCATACTTCGAAGGCTTGCTAGCCTCCTCAACCCATTCGGTCAGCCCATCGTCTCAAGACTTACGATTAGTTATTAATCACCAATTGGATGCAAATTAGATTAGCTTTCTCTCTTGACCTGTGTCTATGATAGAGATAAAGAATACTTTGTTTTCCTTACCCGCCGGCAAGGTGCCAGGACCATATGGCTTCAATGTGGAATTCTATAGATCCTCTTGGGATATTATTGGTGATTTGGTAATCTTGGCAGTTAAAGATTTCTTCAACTCGGGCCTACTACTCCGAGAGACTAACACCATCCTTTCCTTGGTGCCTAAAGTACCAAACACAATGTCCATGAATGATTTCAGACCAATAGCTTGCTGTAACACCATATACAAATGCATTACCAAGATTTTGGCTAATAGGCTTGTCTATATCTTGCCTACTCTGATTAGCCCCCCTCAGAATACTTTTGTAAAGGCTGTTGTATTAGTGATAACATTCTTCTGGCGCAGGAGCTTTTCAGTGATTTCCACCATGAACCTTACCTTCCTAAATGTGCAATCAAAGTGGATTTCCAAAAGGTGTATGACACCGTACATTGGGACTTTCTAGAGTCGGTCCTACAAGCTTTTGGCTTCCCAGAATTGTTTACCAAGCGCATTATGACATGTGTTTGTACTGTTAAGTTTTCGGTCTCTATAAATGGGGAATTACATGGATTCTTCTCTAGTGGAAGGGGTATCCGACAAGGTGATCCCATGTCACCTTTTCTGTTCACTCTTGTTATGGAAGTCTTCTGCGGTATCCTCATTAGAGAAACTCGCAAGCCTAGCTTCAAGTACTTTTGGAGATGCAAAACAACCCAACTTTCTCACTTATTCTTTGCCGATGATGTCTTGTTGTTTGTCGAGGCAAATTTGGCTTCAATCAATCTGTTGAATACAGGTATCGAAACTTTTTCTAATTGGTCGGGACTCAATCCTAATATGCAAAAGAGTGAGATTTTCTTCTCAGGGGGCACAATGGACACTCGCAACCACATCTGCTCCTCTCTTGGCTTTCAAGAGGGCACTTTGCCGATTTGGTATCTTGGAGTCCCTATTATTTCAACTCGACTTAGCAAGGTCGAATGTGAGTCACTAGTTAACTCCATCACTGCTAGAGACCAATCATGATCTCAAAGATTCCTTTCTTTTGCTGGCCACCTGCAACTCATCAAATCGGTCCTCCATGCCATCCACGTCTACTGGGCAAGTGTATTTATCTTTCCCAAGTATGTACTCTCTCACATTGAACAAATCCTAAGACAATTTCTGTGGAAAGGACCCTCACTGGGCATAGGCGGAGCTAAAGTTTCTTGGGATGACGTTTGCCTCCCAAAGGAAAAAGGTGGGTTGAGTATCCATAGGCTCGTCGATTGTAACCGGGCGGCTATGCTCAAACATATATGGGTTCTTTTCACGAATAAAGAATCCCTGTGGTACAAATGGATTCACAGCACTTTCCTAAAAAACAAGAACTTCTGGTTTGCTACTAAACCAACTTTCTGTTCTTGGGCATGGAAGAAACTCCTAGACCTACACTGCGATTGTCAGACCCTGTTTAAATGGAAAATTGGTAATGGACGTTCAGTCTCATTTTGGTTTGATTCCTGGCACCCAAGAGGACCACTCTACAAAATATTTTCAGTTGGGGATATCTATCACTCGGGCATTTCTCGTCAGGCCACGGTTCTAGAATTCTTCACTAGCACCTATTGCCCTTCTCGAGTTTCTGCTACTATTGCATCTTGGTCCCAGCCTATGCCAACCCTTCTAACCGAAGACCAAGACCGTTTCTTGTGGACGAGTCATTCCTCAGGTGCATTCTCTATTGCCACTGCATGGAACCTCTTTCGAAATAGAAGGCAAGTGGTGCCATGGCACTCATTCATCTAGGATTGTAGCTTGGCTCCACGATACTCGTTTCATCTTTGGCTAATCACACTTAGTAGATTACTAACTCTGATTTTCTTGCTAAATTGTCGGTGAATTCAAGAAGGTTCTTGTGCTTTTTGTAGAGGCTGGCCGGACTCGATTGACCACTTATTTTTCGGATGTGACACCACAAATGCCCTTGCTCTCTTTTGGGCCGCAAGGTGCAACCTAGCATGGCAAAACCGAGGATGGCAAGACAATCTAAAGTGGGCTATGCAGCATCTCCGTGGACAACAATTCCACCAGATTATCGCGATATTCTCCTTTGGCGCCTTATGTCATATGATATGGACCAAGATGAATCATATTCTCTTTCGGTCTCAGATCCTCTATGTTCCTGCACTAAGAAAATATCTTGAGAAGGTTGTTAAGGACAAGGCCGTCACTTTTCATCATATCCAAGATACTCCTAGGAACCGAAGAACACAAGGCAGTTAGGGTATTTCCCCTTCGATTTTTTACTAAGCCGGAACAGCATTTCCTTCTCTTTTGCCAAGTTGTTTGTTTGGCTCTGTGTCCTTTTTAGTGGTTTTCTTTGTTGGGGTCTTTTGCTCCCCTTGTTGCTCTTCTTTTTCCACCCGCGACACCCATGCACTCGTATTGACATTCCCTAATGTCACCATGGGTGCAAGGTTTGTCTCCTAAGTTCTCTTCTTATAATTTGCGCTTTGGATGGTTAATATACTTCTTACCTTACCCAAAAAAAAAAGAGCGGCACGGATCGAAGCTCATTTGTTTTTGCTCGATCAAGACTTAAGGCAAGGAGAAATTTCTAATTTCTAATCTTCTTGATCTTCCTAGGGCTTTGATTTTGTAGTGGATAGGTTGTGGTTCTTGTTTTGTGGTTGTCTTGTTTTGGGATTGAAGTATTTCATGGGTTTTTGTTGCTGCATGTGTTTGATCTTGATGAAAGAGGGCTTGAAATGGACATGCATGTTGATCTCCACATTGTTTTTGGGTTCGAGTCAGTCCAACCTCCATGACTTGTCATTTTTGTGTGGCTTTCTGTGTTGTGAATTTGACCAAACTTCCTCATAAGAGTTGTCGAGAACATCTTGATCTACAACATAATTTAATTTCCTATTTTTTGGATTCGGATGAGGGGCAAAATGGTCTTGAATGTACACAATTTTTACCTGGGTTTCGTGAACCCGACTCTAACAGTTTCTCGTTTTCGATTTTATACGAATTTTTCCCAAACAAATTTCAACAAACTTTCTTAATAAAAGTTTTAAAGGACATTCATGAATATAACGTATAGAAGTCTCAAATTTTTTTGGGCACTTTAAACCCATGAAATACATTTTTCTTTGAACCGATTTTACCTCAGTTCTGGATACAGTTTTCACTCTGTTTTGCACAAATTACTGCTCTTTGTACAAGCTGAATTGGATTTTGTGCCTTTCATAAATATTGTTGAGTAAAGTCTTTTTTACAACATACTAAAGTTTGGCAATTTTACAAGTTGTTTTGCTTGGGCTACGATGCTGTTTTTAGATATTGTGCAAAACTGTTTCTATACGAGCAAGTTTTGAATTATGAGAGAAACTCCCCTTTATGATCATTATTTCGAAATGTCTCCTTCACAAGAGTTGTTCAACACATAATGAACTATGGACCTGAATTATCTTATGATTTTACAAGTTCGTTTACCACTTGAACCGATGTTAGATGTAGAGGCATTCTGTGCTGCCCTGGATTTGATGACTTAATGATATGTGAAATGAGGTGAGTTGTGTAACATATGATAGCCATGGCATTGCATTTTCATGAGTAAAGGGCATGAAACGAGTTAATGATCAAGTATGGAGATGTTACCGTCGGCTTGTAAATCCACAAAGATCACATGGTATTGTACGATCCAATGACTGCAATCCTTGGATGCTGCAGCCAAATATTGAAGGGTGCAAGTGGGAGTCATATAATTGATAGTCCATTGCATATGAAAGATGAAATGTTTGAATGGGTGTGAAAGAAATGGTGATATATGTTGACCATCGAACGGCATACCGATGATGCCCAGATGGAGCCAGGTGGGAATTTGGGATGCCTGAGGATGGCGTACCTCAGATGCCCGAGGATGGCGTACCTCAGATGCCTCGAGTAGAGATGCTTGTGGACTGCGTACCATAAAAGTCCGAACGGAGTATCAGAAGTAACCCACACGGGCCGGACAAAGTACCAGTTGTGCCGTGAGATGAGGGTGGACACGATGACATGACAAGTAATGAAAAGAAACGTGTGATACAAGAAGTGCTTACTGGCATTGCATGTATAGTCATTGGGAGAGACATTGATTGGTTGTTGTAAAATGTTGCATTTGAATTATGTTCTATGCTCATCTTAGTGTACCTACTATCTTTCATGTTAGTTAGGGTCTTAGGATCGAGTGTTAGGCGGATCGATTGACTTATGAATTGGTTATTTCCCTTGTTGAGCGTTAGCTCACTTCTTATTTTTCAGTGTATAGGATGAGCCCCTGGACATGATGATGAAGTGTAATGCTAGGAGATGGGTAGCAGCTATGGCATCACTATGGTGGTAGTGAGTGAGTGGGACACCTTTTGATCTCCTAGACATAGTCTTTTGATATAGTGCTTGATGATGTTATCCAAATCATCCCATGTACTTAAATATCTAAATGCTAAATGAAGATGTGATGTTTACTCTGCTTATGTGTCATCTGAATGAGAAATGTCTACCATTATTTGTATATTGGCTTCTGTTTACATATATAAATGAAAAGATTAAAAGAACCGCAATAGTAAGTGACGCTCTGGGACGTCACAGAATGTGGCATTTCATACACGTTATGGTCATTATGAGTTTACGGTAATACCGTTTGGTTTAACAAATGCCCCTATTGCTTTTATGGATATAATAAACCATGTGTTCAATGAGTATTTGGATTGATTCATGCTTGTGTTCATTGACAACTTTCTCATGTACTCGAGAAGTCATGAGGAACATGAATAACACTTGAGGACAATTCTGCATACCCTTCGAGAGCGTAAACTGTATGCTAAGTTTAGTAAGTGCAAGTTTTGGTTAGCTCGTGTAGATTTTATTGGACATGTAATTTCTGGTGAAGGAATTTCTGTAGATCCGACCAAGATTGAAGCGGTTATGCATTGGCCAAGGCTAACGACTGTAACGGAGATTCGGAGTTTCTTGGGATTGGCAAGCTATTATCGACGATTCGTAAAAAGGTTTTCTGCGATAACTATGCCTATAACGCGATTGCTAAAGAAGGACGAGAAGTTTCAATGGACTGATAAGTGCAAGTGTAGTTTTAAATAGCTTAAGCATAAGTTAACTACGGCTCCAGTTTTGACAATACAGTTTAGTCCAGGAGGTTATGAGATCTATAGTGTGGGTCATTTAAGGGATTGGGCTGCATTCTAATACAACATGAAAGAGTAGTTGCATACACGTCTCGTCAGTTAAGGCCTCATGAGTTGAACTATCTAACACATGATTTGAAATTAGTAGCAACCATCTTTGCCCTCAAGATTTGGAGACATTATTTATGCGGAGAAAAGTTTCATGTTTACACCGACCATCAAAGTCTCAAGTACCTATTCTCTCAGAAGGAGTTGAACATAAGACAACAACATTGGATGGAGCTTTTCAAGGATTACGATTGTGACATTCTGTACTATCCTGGTAAAGCGAACAAGGTGGATGATGCACTTAATCGAAAGTCAACGATTATGTAAATGATGGTCAAATAATGGCTTCTTCTCGAAGAAGTGCAAGATTCAGACTTTAAGTTGGAGGAAAGCCACTTATTGAGTCTCATGGCTACTCTAAAGATTGAACTAGAAGTGTAGACAAAGATTAAAGCCTTGTAATCGACAGATCAAGCAATTCAAAAGATTATGCAAGAGGATTTAGCGAAGAGGAAAATTGATTTTCAAGTAGCTGAGGACGGAATATTGAGATTATGCGGGTGATTATGCATGTCCAATGATACAAGGCTTAAGGAGGAAATCTTATTAGAAGCCCATTGGAGTAGCTACAGCATGCATTTGGGCAACACAAAGATGTATCAGAATTTGAGGCAGTATTATTGGTGGAGAGGCATGAAGGCTGATATCGCCAAGCACGTGGCTAAGTGCTTAACGTGCCAACAAGTGAAGGCACAACATTGCAAGCTTGGTGGATTGCTACAACCTCTCGAGATCCCAAAATGGAAATGGGAACATATCACAATAAATTTGTGATGGGATTTCCAAGGAGTCAACGAAGTAACGATTCCATTTGGATCGTGGTTGATAGACTAACGAAATCCATACATTTTATCGTCGTATGAAAGGATTTCGTATTAGATAGATATGCTGACTTGTATGTGCGACAAATTGTTCATCTTCATGGAGTGCCAGTGACGATCACATCAAATCAAGATCCCAAGTTCACTACCGCTTTTTGGAAAAGCTTGCAAACTGCCTTGGGGACAAAGCTGCAATATAGTATAGCCTATCATCCGCAGGCTGACAGTTAGTCAAAAAGGACGATTCAAATGCTTGAAGATATGTTACAAGCATGTGTTTTGGATTTTAAAGGAAGTTGAGAAGAGCAACTTCATGTTGTTGAGTTTGCCTACAACAACAGTTATCAACATAGCATTAAAATGGCACCATTTGAAGCGTTGTATGATAGGGCCTGTAGGACTTCGGTTTGTTGGGACGAGGTTGATGAACGAAAGATCACAAGTCTTGAATTGGTACAACAATCGTTGAACGCTATCGAAGTTATTAGAGAAAGACTTAAGACAACCCAAAGTCGCTAGAAAAGTTATGCTGATAAGCGGCGTAGACCATTGGAATTCTAGGTAGGTGATCATGTATTCCTCAAAGTGTCGCTGATGCGAGGTACTTCGCGATTCAGCAATAAAGGAAAGCTAAGTCCGAGGTATGTTGGACCTTTTGAAATCTTGGAACACATTGGGATTTTGGCCTATCATCTCGCATTGCCACCGAGACTTGCTCACGTACATGATGTCTTTCATGTATCTATGTTGAGGAAGTATGAGCCTGATCCGACTCACATGCTTAATTTTGAGGAAATAGAAGTGGATGACCGAGTGTCGTACGTGGAACAACCAGTACAGATAGAGCACAGAAAAGAGCAAGTGCTACGGAACAATATAATTCCCTTAGTCAAAGTGATTTGGCAATATCATAAAACAAAGGGAGCAATGTGGGAAAGCAAAGAAATGATGAGATGCCAATATCCCTATCTTTTTGTAGATGTCATGTAATGATTTAAATTTCGAGGACAAAATTTCTATGAGGAGGGAAGAGTTGTGATATCCCTAAATTTTTACCAACATACTAAAATCGAATTCATTGAATTTTAACCACGAATTCTAAATCAGACTAAGAGTATTGGACTTAAATGGATTGAGAGACAACCATTGGACATTACTTTATCAAAATCCCAAAGTTTATCGGTAAACCCTAAATTTTTGGATAAATGAAAATAAGATGGAAATTGATAACCAAAGAGAGCCCATGGGTTTGGCAAGGCCCAATGGGCCTTACTTCTTCAAAATTTGGCCACCAAGGGCCCAATAAAAGAAAATTACAGTTTTACCCTCAAAAGTCCCATCTTTGGGCCGTTTTGGAAAAGTTGCATTTTAATGGCCCAAATGAAAAGCCCAATGGATATCAAGCCCATTAAGTCTATTAAATTCAAGCGCAAGCCTACATAAATAGTGCTAAGAGTGGAAATTACCAAAATACCCCTTCTAGAAACTTTGACTTTATGGGGCAAATTTATGGATAAGAGACAAATTTAATTAAGGCTTTGGAAGAGATATTTTATGTCATTTAATGCAAAGTGAAGACTTGATGAATAAGCCAATCTTAAAGTATAAGTCTTCCACTCACTCTCTCTCTCACTTTCAAATTCGGCCACCGCCTCTCTCTCCTCCATTTTCTCCCTTTTTTCCTTCTTGTTTCACGCCCCCTCACCTTGCCGCCAAGCCAAGCCAAGCCAAGCCAAGCCGCGCCCTTGCCACCGTGTAGCTGTGCCTTTGCCACGCTGTGCCGAGCCAAGCCACCCATCACTGCCGTCCACGCCACCATTCGCCCGTGTTGTGCTGTCCACGTTGTCGAGCCATTTGCCGCCATCACTGTCACCGTTAAACTAGTGAGTTAACTCCTTAATCATTGGTTAAGTTGTTAATTACGTTTATGGTTAGATTAAGTGAGGTTTAGAACTAATTGTGATGGATTAGTTGATAAGCTATCTTGATAAGTGAGATAGAAAAGGGTGATAAGTTATCATAAAAGTGATAAGTGATGGTGATAGATTATCAAGAAAAGTGATAGGTAGGAGTGATAACGTATCAAGAAAAGATTGATAAGCTATCACTAAAGGGGTGATAAATTATCGGTATTTGAATGATAAGCTATCATCAAAAGGGTAATAAGTTATCAGTAATTAGGTAATAAGCTATCAAAAATTAGATGATAAATTATCGTCAAATAGGCGATATGCCTTCGAGGAATTGTCGATAAGTTATCAAAGTTTGGTTGATAAGTTATCATGGTTAGGTTGATAAGTTATTAATTAGTGTGCTTTGTGCTTGAGATATGTGGTATTCTATACATGTTTTGTGTTGTTTGAAGTATGGATTGCCTTGGAAAGATGATTGCCTCTTGAACTATTGTTTCCTAGTTGAAATGTATGTATTTATTGGCATATAAATAGTAATTCACGAAGTGTCGTGCTTGGATACCAAGTTTTACATGTTAAAATAATCTAGGATGCTTGAAAAATGAAGTACGTAAAGTTTGACGAGATAAGCATGTCCAAGTGATTACGTGTGATTATTTTATTACATTATTACGTGTGAAAATTGCAATAAGTTTGAGGTATGAGCACAAATCATGGCATGAGCACGAATTAAGTCTGCATTGGCTAAATGAGAAGAAATGAAATTGGCATATATGATTGATGTGTTTGTGTGATCATAAAAGGAAACAGACCCCCAAAGGTTTTGGGGAAGCTGCCCGATTTTATCGGATGCCCGGCAGGGGTTCGGATGTTGGATCGCAATAGAGGTCGGACCGATGCTCCTTAGGGAATGTCATCTGTCTCCGAGGGAGGTCGAGACGTTGCCATGCCTAATGAGGCAGGATGATGCCCGGCCATGCCGGAAGACCACTAACCTTTAGGTTGTGCCGTGGCCGAGAGCAGTCATAATTACTAGTCAATAAAATGGAACACGCTTGGATGCATTGTGCATGAGGAATGATGTTATATGTTCTAAATATGTGCCTTGTCTGATGCATTGTTTATAGAATGCTATAATTGATATTATGCAGGGTATGTGCCACGGCAAGGTAAGAATGCATGCGATTTGTTTGTTAATCTCTAATGAGTTGAATCGCTCGAACTTGTTATAGATTAAGTAGAGCGAGAATTGCTCGTTGTTGATCTATCATCGACAATAAGTTGCATGTTTAAGTTATGCTTTATGTGACATCCCGATTTTCAAATCGCCTTTATTCAGCACACGAAGAATAATTATTATGGTTAACGGTCAATATGATTAGGAAAGGCCGAGACTAGGCATGAAAAGTGAAGAATGGGATATCCCAGCTATGCCCAAGGCTTTCCAAGCGTGATTGTCATATAAAATTATGTTTCCGTCCCTACGAAAATTTTTAGTTCCTAAAATACCCTTAGATATGTACAATTTCCATTCTACCCTTGCGTTCACATTTTTGTACCTAAATTACCCTCATTTTATGCCTAAATGCCCTTGCTCCTACGAAATGCTTATTCTACCCATACAAACTTGCCCAAAGGACTAAATTGTCCTTAAAGTGTGCAATGTCATAAACGTCCGTAAACTATCCTTCCAAATGACCTATATGCCCTTATAGAAGTAAAATTCATAAGTTATCCTTATAATTCGCTTAAATGCCCAAATAGTCCTTTACAATGTAAATTTACATATATGTCCATTAATCATCTTTCTAAATGACCTATGTGACCTTCTTATTATTTGTGCTAATTTCAACTTGAACCTTCTTCGTTCTGTGTCTAGGTTCAAAACTTAATTTCCAAGAAAACTTCCTAAGCACAAGGATTTATTTAAAGCTTGACTTTATCTAAATTAGAATTTTTAATAATTCAAGTTTTATTTCTTGTTTTCCCTAATTTCAAATTTTCTTGTTTTCCATAATTTCGAATTTAGCAAAATTTTAGTGAATGATTAAATTATCTTTGGGTGCTAATTGTATTATAAATTTTAGTATTGTTTGAGGAACCGAATTTTTATACTAATGGGCAATAACCAATTCTCCTAATTCAATCACCACTTGATATAAATTGGTCACTAATTTTCACTAAAAGATCAAGGTGCCACCCCCCTTCATTTTTTTTTTGTTGCCAAATATAAATTTTGTGAAAATTTCTTGAAAACAATTGTTCTTAAGATGACAAGCCATCTTTTCACTCTTTCCCCTTGCCCAATTGAATTTCATGCAAGCCCTTAAGTTGTGTGCTTGGCACACAACCTTCTTATCACCATCTCTTCCATCACTCTCTCTCTTTCTCTCTAATAGCTGGCGACACCATCCTTCTCCTTCTTCCATCTATTTTCTTTTTCTTTCTTTTGATAAGAAATTTTTGCATGTGAAGGAAGCTTTGGTTGATGGACAATTGGCAAGAATTGCCTAAATCATGCAAAAATCAAATGATTACCCTAGGCTTCTCATTCACTCAACTCTCATCTCTCCCTCTATGTGCACAACATCTCTCTCTCTCTCTCTCTCTCTCTCTCTCTCTCCATTTTCATCTTTCTTCATTGGCAATCTTCCTCTCAAGACCATGAAGAGTCCTTAGAGCCGAGAGTTCAAGAATTGGTGAAAGAAGGGTTCAAAGTTTTTTCTATAATCCTTTTCTATCTACCTTTAAGCCTTGTCTTATCCTTTTCTTTTCATTGGACAGCTTCTTTGAGCTATTGGTTCGTGGGTTTTGGCAAGAGAAAAGGAAGGATTTTGGTGGCTAATTTGCAAGATGTAAGTGGGATAGCTAGGTGGATAATTTTGGATCCATCTTACTCTTGAATTGGTTGCTAGTTGAGCCATGCAAGCCTTGGTTTGTGTTTTGATTTTACATGTGGAAAATTATGAAGTTTAGAGGATCTCATGACTTAATGGATGCTGTTTGTGGTTCAAGAGAGTTTTCTTCTTGGTTTTAAACAAGATTTGTCCTTGCATGTTGAACCATGTTCCATTAAGCTCAAATTTAGGAGTGGACCAGTTCTACTTTGTTCATTGCTCTCGTTCGGTTACTTTCATGCAAATATGGGGCTATGATGAGTTTTATGTGATGCAAAATGAAGATTTCTTAAGCCGTATGGACTGAAATGAAAGTTCTGAAATTTTAATGGACTATACGGTAATTTTGTGAACATTTTGCTTGCTGGAAATTTTTTACCAAAGCCTATTGTGCTCCACCGAGTTGGACATGATTATTTTGAAGCAAGTTTTGACATGAAAGTGAGCTTTTATGCCTTGGTCTTCACTGGTTTTGGACTATGGTGGATAGTGTGGTGGCAAAATGGATTTTATGACTTTAGTAAAGTGTAAAACTTATTTTTAAAGTGTAGCGTGGTGAAATGATGTTGAGTTACATGTTGGAAATTTTGGATTAGTGCCCCATTTGAGTGAGCCAAGCTAAGCATGTTGAGTTTGGAGCGTGAGATTTTATATTGGATTGATTTTGGCTCTCATTTAGGCGAAAATGGCCATGGATGGACTGTGTTGGTACCAAGTTGGTGCTTATGGTGCATATATGCATAAAATTGAGTTTTAATGAGTTTATATAACCGAGTGTGTTGAATTGTGTTGGGGGCTTGAATTTCTTTAACGGTCTTGCATTTGATATGAAACATATTTCATATAGCATGATAGCTCATATGCACTATAGCAAGGCCATCGGACAGCGAACCCATGATGCCCCCGGGGAAGTTCCCAAGGAAGGAAAACCTTGGATGTTCCCAAGGACAGCGAACCTTGGATGCCCAGACAGCAAATCGGATGTGATTATGCGAGTTAGACAGCGAACAGACGAAAATCGCTGATGAGATTGTGAAAGTGGAAAGTGGAAGTGTAAAAAACCAAAAACATGCATCGCATTAGCATATTTCACGTGCTTGTAGTCCATATTGTTTGTGCATGTGATTTGTAATTTAATTTCTAACTTGGTTTACATATCTATTTTCTATGTTTCGATCATATGGTTATTTTGATTAACTTAGTTAATAAGGTGAGTAAGTAAGTGAGTTGTTTGCATCGTTCATGACTAGTTTTTCCATTTAAGAGATTGTGGATGAATTTTTATAAATCTATGTTGTCTTACTTACTGGACCGTTTAAGCTCACCCCTTATATTTTTAGATTGAGCTAATATGGATGTTCCTCTCCTCGCCCACTACGGTTTCCCCACTCGCATTAACATTCGCACTAAGGATGTGGAAAACACTTTGACTACAATGATTTTCGTTAGCGTGGTAACCATTATTTGGATGGACATCGGCTTTCCATCACTTAGGCTGGTACAGTTCGTGGCATGGTTTAAGAGGCGAAGTGATGGACTCCACGGACCATTGAACTTTGAAGCTCTTGATGGTGGTGGTGATAGTGTGCTTGGCGGACCGAACTCAAGCGAGGAAGAAGACCCTAGCGAAGCGGAGGATTAGGAGGAGAGGTTGGACGATGAATCGTGAGTCGTAGTTAGTAGGTAAAGATGAAGTTGACACTACCATTTTGGAGCAAACTCATGGCTTATGGTGCTTAGTGGAGATAGGTGAAACTTTTTGGCCCCCGATCCCAGTGGTAGACGAGTCCTTTTGTTTGTGATGTGTTATGTATGTGTATTGCGAAAATGTGGTGCCTCACCTATATTAGATGTTATGTTTTAAGATGTTAAATGAACTCTTGTAGTGTAAATATATGATGGCGGTGTTAGTATGTGTATTTGTCCCTCACGCCTATAGATATATGAATGGTGAGAAACCATTCATGTTATAAATGCTGACCTTCATAAGTCTAAACTTCCACTGGCATGCTAATTAAACAATAACCAATGAGTCACGATAAGTGACGTGCCTGGGATTTCACACTTTAGGCAAATCGACATCCTACATGAGGCTTAGGTTGTTAACTTACTAAAATTTATCTTACTCATTGTTGTTAATCACTTTTCAGACTCATAGGATGGATATGTGACTCGTGCGATACGGGGTTCCCACAAACTAGAGCCTCGTTATAACACTGAACCTGGTCCCAAGTTCAGACCATAATTTTGAACTCTATGTTACGACATGTTGAGTGGATGAGGGGTTGACGCACCTGCTACCACACCGATTCAAGACGTGATTTTTCCACCACGGTGAGGTTCTTTTGGGTCCTTTGAGTGGTTTCGATGGGGCTGGTGGAGGTGGAGCTCCAAGTGAGGAAGTATGGGATCCGATGGACATAGAGGTTCCCAACGGTGCTGTGAAAGATTCGGAGTCTGACCCGGATGAGGAAAGCGATTCTGAGCCTCCTCCTAACTACTATATTGTCTAGTTCAACTTGGAGTACTAACTTTTTGAGTAACCCTGACTTAGAGGAGATAGGTTAACCCGACCCTCAATATATCTTTTTATGGTCCGATAGGAAGCGGCCCATAGTGAGGGCTTGTATATATAAACTTCTTATGGTTAACAAGTATATAAATAAAGTGTGCTTTGGTAATGATTGTGGTTATATCTTTCCTGCTTTCCCATTTGTTGTGATTATTCGGGTGATTATTGATTGTTCCGCTTACGTTAATCAAAAGATAAAAGGAACAGGTCGACGATGTGTCCTAAGACGTCGCATTCAAAATGACCCAAGAGAAGTATAGGGATCGTCGCGCGCCCTAGGGACAGGGCGTGACACATTTTCTTTTCAGATTTTCTTCCTCATTATGAGCTTTGGATACACAATATGACTGCATTGGATTTCTTCCTTCTCCACAAGAACCTTAGAAGTTCTTGAATCAAAGAAGCTATATCCTCATATTCATCATGTTCATCTTCATCATCGTTGTCGGAGAATGTTACTTTGAAATCTACATGAAAAGAGTTAGCTTTATATGCAATATACATTTAACCTTAGAATTAGCTCAGCTCATTGTTGCACTTGATTTCATAAGCCATGAGAGTCCCAATAAGCTCATCCATCTTGAATATCTCAAAATCATCAAGCAAGATGTGTAGCATGATGTTCCTGTCTCCACTGGTTTCTTCAAATATGACTTTGGAGTTGATTCCAAATCTCTTTAACTATCAAACGAGAAGAAATACTCATAAATATCATATAAGAAATGCACAAGATATGAAGTGAATAACTTTAAACAATAAGTGCAAGTCTTCTCTAGATATCGTCATGAATAGGAGCATGTGGAACTGGTGGTTGTTCTTCAATAGCTAGTTGTACAGAAGGTCTCGTTGATGTTTGAGTTGCTTTTCCATTGATCACATCAACCATTTGCATAATCATCACGACCGTTGATTTTATTGCACCTTTCATTCCAGTTTGCTGAGTGTCATAGAAGAGCACATTGATGAGCTTGATAGTAGATTTTAATTCCTCTCGCTTGTAGAAAGATCGTGCAAGATGAGAGATGAACAAGACGATCTTTAAACTTAGAGATTGAACAAATTAATATGTTCAGAAGAATCCATATAAGCATCATTACTAGAAAGTATAATGGCTTATTTGGATTGGGATAATCATATGTCCAATGAACTTAATCAAAGTAATTAAGAAAACCTTTCAAAGCCAAGAAGAAGAGTTCATGAAAATTTCAAAGAGATGAAAATCCTCTATTAAAAAAGCAAACCTGGAAAACTTCAATTTAAAAGAAGGAAACTCTTAAAAGCAACAAAGTAATTCCAGAAATCTTAAGTTGAAATAATGGATCATCAACAAACAAAAATTTGAAAAAGCAAAATCACCTCTTGTAAAGTTAGCCATGATATAATCTTCATGCTTAGAAGAATATACTTCCAATAATAAGCAACCTGACTCTAATACCAATTGTTAGGGCTAACATTACAATCTAGAGGGGGGCTAAATAGGTTGTTTGAGAACTATGGAAATCATTTGCGGAAAAGAATAAGTTCAACTTAAAACAGCAGACCAAACAACAGGTGAAATAGTAGGTGAAACTTTTGCACGTGTTGTTTGACAAATAATGTTAATAATAAACAAGTAATGATAAAAATGAAGAACTTCAAATAGCAGGTTAAAGAGTAGGTGAAATATTAGGTGCAACATGTGCACGACCTGCTATTCAACAAACGGTGTTAATAATAAACAGGAGATGCTAATAGAGAAGAGATAAGAAGATGTGCAACTAGATATATAGTGGTTTGGCTTATCCCCAAGCCTATGTCCACTCTCGAGACTAATAACCACAAGTCGAGCTAGATTACACTAGTAATATGCTCAATAAGTTACAATTGGCAAGCACTAATCCTATTATACGACAAATCACACTATCAGGATTCAGCTGTTGCACTTACTCTTGTTTACTCTTGTATACTTAATCTCTAGCACTATTACTCTATGACAAGATTATCCCAAAAAATTCTTTTTAAGAAAGCAAGGAAACATCAGCAGGAGGAGCAACTCAAAGCATATATTCAAATTCTATATTGTGCTCTCTAACAAGTTGGCCTACGAGGTCTTCTCTTTTATAGACATCTTCAATCTTCCCATTGGAGATGCTTCTGAGGTCCAATTAGCCATCAAAGTACTGTTGTTGCTGTCTAGAGAACAATTGCTACCCAAACAGTTCATTTTCCTGATCATTTGCAGACTTTCTCGAAATAGCTACTACAACTATAGCTCCCACGCTGACTGCTTCTAACACTACTGCCAATCACTATTTCCTGTTACGAGATAGATTTCCTGATCTTCCACTATGTAGCTCTTGTCTTCAACGGCTACATTCTCGAACGAACATCTTCATATGATGTTCAGTAAACATCAGGAACCACGTCCTAAATCAACTCCACCAAACAACATGTCCAACTATTGTATTGTCCGGTAGTGTTGTTTCCATTTTTTGCACTTGGACTCTTTACGATTCTTCACCCGATGGATCACACCATAAGTTCCACAAAATCTCAAGGACACTTTACGATCTTCACCCAATGGATCACACCATGGATATTGTCTAGTCTTTAGAGATCACCATAAACATCTTCACCAGTTGATCTTCCCTCTTGTCATTCCAAGAATAGTGGCAATCTTGATTCTACCAAGCTGTTCATCTTCATGATCCTTCCAAGCTTTTCCTAACATCCCATTTTAGGCTTTTTTACCATGATAGGTTCATCCAATCTGTTCACCCAATCTTTGTACACCTAAGCCATCATGAACGTTCCTGTTCTTCTTGGCTTGTTCATTCTTGATTCAGGTCCTTCTAGATGTTCACCTTGGAAGATTCTTCTAGTTTGTAGACATCTTCAATACCCAATATCTTATTCACCCCATAAAGGATATGATTATACTTTTGGTGTTGTTTATGACAACATCTACATTTCGGCCTGTACATATATCACTTGATAATACTCAATCAATATACACGTTAGTAGCCTCTAATTATCTTTGTCGTCATCAAAACAATATAGGGGATTTTTCAACAATCACCACATTGGTGATTATCCCAACACCTTTTCCAAATGGTTTCCGCATTGTTTTTCCTGCTAGGCAATGCTCACAAACAGGCAAATCGACTTTTTCAATATTGCCTAATGAGCCATCTTTGGCTAATTTATTCATTCGTTGTTGGTCAATATGACCAAGTCTGGCATGCCATATATTCACATCATTATCATAAAATGCAGTAGATGTAAATAGGGAATAACAAATATTAACTTTATTGAATTCAATATCCAATATGATGAAACAATCTAGAAATAATCCAAAACCATAATAACTTGTTCCTAACGACAAGTCGACACCACCATTATGAAAGTTCAAACTAAAACCAAGCTTAACCAAAGCCAACATAGAAATTAAATTTCAACGAATCTCTAGAGCATATACCACGTCGTGTAGGAGCAAGGTGCGACCACCACGTATATTTAATTAGCAGGTGCCAATCTCACTTCTGCTCTGGAATTGTTACCCACATATATCAATTTTGCTCCATGTGAAACTTGTTGGAACTCCACAAAGGCGTCTCTATCCTTCACTACATAGTCTGTGGCTCCCGAATCTATAGTCCACAAAGGATTAGATTCAGTTAGAAAAATTGAACTTGACACACAAGTAGTACTCTCAAGAATACAAAGGGTTTCTACCTTTTTCGGCTCACCACAATCGCAAGCGAAGTGACCCTTCTTGCCACAGTTAAAACATTTCCCCTTTGAGATGTTCTTCTTGAAAGGACGTTTTCCTTTTTCATGTTGGTTTGGCTTCGGTTTCTTCTTTGAAGAATTTGTTCCTTTGCCCTTCCACTACTAGAACCCACGAGGATGTTTGCACTTGGAGTTCGAGGCCCCATGTGAGCTAGAACCAGCAACATAAATATCTATATTTGGTTTAACTGCCAGGAGGCGGTCCTCCTCTATCTTAAGGTGACGCATTGCATTCTCAAATGTTTTTATGTTTTCATTGTGGGTCAGGTGGATTTTTATATGCTCCCAACTTTGAGGTTAGGAATGAATTACTACCTGCACTTGCTGCTCATCAGTCAGTATGTGGCCAGCATCCTTCAGCTCACTGATCATATTCGACATAGGCCTCAAGTGTTGTTTCATGTTTTGTCCATGAGTCATCTTATATGAATCAAACCTTATAATGAGTTGTCTCAGTTTTATAACAGATGTTTGACCAAACATGGTTGCTAGAGCTGCCCACATATCTCTGACATTATCAAAATGCCTGAACTCTCGCATGATATCATTTTCCATGCTGCTCAGCAACGTAATGCGAGCAAAAGAGTTTTTTTTCTTCCAAGCAACAAATGCTTCTCTATCCCTTCTATATTGTGCAATATTTCCATCTTTAGGTTCTCCCATAACTATGTTAAGAGCTTCTAGCATTTCTTGCTCTTCCAGCACATATTGGATTTTCATATTTCAAATTTCATAATTTTCGCCATACAATTTCTCTCCTTTATTCAGCTCAGCCACAATGTTTTTAGATGCTAAACCCATTGTATTTAAACATTTCAAACATACATGCACGATTTATTAATGCCTAACATAAATGCATCTGTTTTACACAAACTAATTACATTAATGAATAATTTCACATAAGGTTTCAGATTCGAAAGGTCACTTCGTTCCCAATCATCATCCAAAAATCGTAATTTGAAATTATCATTAATATAATTATTAAGGAAAAATCAAGTTCTCCAAAGTTACTAAAACTTTATAGAACTCCCACTCAACCATATAGCACCGATAAGGCATTATGAAATAAAATAAATGCCATGAAATATTCATAACCATAAAATATTCCATGAGCAATGTGCGAATCTAACTTCAAGTCTTACCATAAAAATATCCATGAATGATAACAAAAAAAAAAAAACAACAACATCAGCTTCAGATGGACTTCCTATAAACTGAGAAGGACTCATAAAAAGAATCCTGAGGAAATTTTGAGGGACTAGTCGGCAGCCAAGGAAAGACCCTTGCAAAACCGTTAGGTTTGCGCCACAACATATTCATTCTGTGCTAGGACCAATTCATCCCAAGTGTCGATGTCTTCATTGCCCCAACACTTATGTATGCTCTTAGGAAATCTTCCACAATTTTATTATATTGTGGGACCACATCGCTTCCACAAAGATCATCTAAGACCTTTTGACATTCTCTAGGAAGAGTGTTTCTTAAGGCTTCGATCTTCTTATCATTAGGCAAAACATCACCATTCCAAATGACATTTTATATATTCCATTGACCTTGATAATGTGAGTCATCATGTCAACATTACCATCCCACCAATAAGCTTCCAATTCATCTCTAACCTTTGCAACTCTTCAAATTGATTCAGCCCTCCTAGGGATTATAGGGCGACATATCCTACACACCATTGTTTTTGCAACAAATGCAGAACAAAAGAGGATTACTTATAATCCATTGTATGACATCATAAAATAGGATTCTGCCTAGAAATAATTATTTTTGTCAACAGTCAACAGTCAACGGTCGGGGTCAACGGTCCAACCAGTTCAGTTAACAGTTTGACTGAATTGACCGGTTCGGTTAACAGTTTGACTAAATTGACCGGTTCGGTCAACATTTTGATCAGTCCGATTGGTTTGGTGAACGGTTTGACCAGGTTGGAACTCAGGTTGGTCACGGGTCAGGATCCGGGTCAACCTGGATCCCCAGATCCGCAGGTCAATGACGTCAGCAAGCGTTTATGCATGTTCCAGAACACACGTGCATGAGTAACAAACGCAGAGGGTGGACGTTCCTAAATCTCACACTTGTGAAAAGCAGAAAAATCTATTTGAACATATTCGAATAAATGTATAAACATGCCCAAAATCATAAACTTGAATCACTTATCGTAAAGGCACATCACACAATCGAACGTACCTTAATAGTCACAAATTAAATGCCCTTTTGCAATTCTGAGAAAGAGAGAGATAGCAGAGGAGCGTTCTTCATTCTTTGTCGCGTACATTCTTTTTCGGGAGAGAAGTGGGTAATAATGTCGTAACCTAGAAAATGACGATCGTTCTCTCTTGTATATACCAAATCAAAATAAAGACACGTCTTCTTTTTTTTGCCTTGTTGATAGTCTATGATATCCTCTGATATCAACTGATTGCCAATTACCTGTAAATAACTACCTGTATTGGTTATCTAAGAAAGGCAACATTGGATAGACTAATTCCTAACATAGGCAAAAATCAATTAAGTCTATCAAAACTATGTGGAAACTACATATATACCCTTAACAATAAATTCCTCTATCAAACTCCACAACTCCATCAACCTCTCACTTGGAGGCTAATCTTCAAAACAGCAATAGTTTCTGATAGTTGACACTCATCTTTGTAGTCTAAACCTCTTAATCACTAACTGTGGAGGCCAATTGAGGTAATACACAGCCTTAGTTTCTCAGTGGTTGAGAGAAACACACATTTCTGAAATCTAGACATAGAATTGACTCAGTACCGCCTAAAGTAAAAACATCAACAAAGGTACTCTTTCATTTATCCATGTTAACCACCAAGATCTACATTGACAAAGGCTTGTAAAGTTACACTATTTTTCATAAAATGAAAGGCTAAAGTACACGACAAGTGCCACAATTTGACACGGGTGAACACTTTAGTGCCACAACTTCTAAAAGCTACACTTAAGTGCCAAAATCAGAGAAGAACGGAACAATTAAGTGCCAATGGTGAGAAATTCCAGCCAAAGTTTCAAAAGAGATACTTAAGTGCCATTTTAAAAAAAAAATTGGATATTTAAGTGCCACTTTGTTTTGAAAATTGGACATTTTAGTGCCACGTTCAATGAGCCACGTAGACTGAGTTTATTAATAAAATAACGCCACGTTGGATTTTCGGCTAACTCGCCGGATTTGGCACTTAAGTGTCTTACTTTAAAAAAAAAAAGTAGCACTTAAATGTACTTTTTAGAAATTATGACACTAAAGTGTCCATCCATACTAAATTGTGGCACTTGTAGTGTATTTTAGCCTAAAATAAAGTGACATACCTGAAGTGTCTCTCAAGTTTCTTAGTAGCTACTTACTTTACAACTTCCCAATGCTTCATTCCAAGATTAGTCATATATTTGCTCACAACTCCCACTTTGTAAGCTATGTTAAGTTTAGTGCATACCATAACATACATCAAACTTCCATCAACTTACGCATAATGCACCTTAACCATGTATTCCAGCTCCTCATTTGTCTTTGATGATAGCTTCTTTATGAGCTTGAAGTGACTTCCTAAAGGAGTGCTTCTGAGCTTTGCATTTTGAACTCTAAATATGTTCAACACATTTTTGACATACTTTTCTTGAGACGATTTTAGAATTCCTTGTAATCTATCTCACTTGATCCTCATCCCAAGAATTTGATTTGCTTCTCCTAAATCCCTTTTTTCAAACTCTTTTGATAATCGCTGCTTCAGTCTATTGATCTCCCTCAATCTCTATCCTAAAACAAGCACATCATCCACATACAACAATAAAATAATATACCACTCACAAAGGTGTCAAAATTCTTGTATAGTGGTACAAACGTAGTTTTCTTGTACTCTGTCTAAAAGCCTATTTTAACCCATAAAGACTTTTCTTCAACTTCCAAACGTAGTTTTCTTTGCCATGAACTTGAAAACCTTATGGTTGTACCATGTAAATATTCTCTTTTAAGTCATTATGAAGGAATGTTGTCTTCACACCTAATTGTTCTAGATATACATTTCTAGCAGCAATAAAACTCAACACAAGCTTTGATAGTAGTAGTCAACTTCATAATTGGAGAGATAATATTTGTGTAGTTAATTCCTTTCTTTTGCTCAAACCTTCCACTATTAACCTTGCTTTGCACCTCTTGCTACCTTATGGTTCTTCTTCCCATCTGGTAAGTAAGTTAACACCCATGTTTTGTTCTTCTCAAATGAATCCAACTCATACTACATTGCCAACTCCCACTTAACTGAATCTTTGACCTACATTGCTTCTTAAAATATTATGGTTGGCCAACATAAGTCAAAAGTAAAGAATGCAACGATCGTAAATACCTATGAATGGGGTTAGATCTTCTGCTAGATCTTCTCCGAGTTTAGGTGTAGGTGGTTCTTGTTATATTCTTTATCAAAT
Source organism: Metrosideros polymorpha var. glaberrima (assembly GCA_001662345.2). Lineage (NCBI taxonomy): Eukaryota > Viridiplantae > Streptophyta > Magnoliopsida > Myrtales > Myrtaceae > Metrosideros > Metrosideros polymorpha. The sequence goes on along the minus strand of BCNH02000002.1, from coordinate 8,433,052 downwards.
CACAACAACAGTTTCAGTATTCCTAACTAAAATACTTTTAGAAACCCCCTCTAGTTCAATAATCTCAACTCCTACATTTGTTTTCTCACCCTAGATTGGACCACAAATTTGTCACTGTACAACATGTTTTATAGAATGTAACATCATTTCTTCTTATTATTTTCCTATTTTGTGCCACACTCCAGAATGTCACATGCTATACATATCATTATCGATTATAATTAATAATTACGATTTGCATGCGGAAGCGATAATTTTTTTTCACCTTGTACCAAAAAATCACACGAGCTTAACTAAAATACATATACATCTTTCTTATAAAATTATCCATATTTCAAACTCCACAATAGCATTTCATAACAAACATAAAATACATAGTCATGGGAAAAGGGTCAAGGTCACTTATCCTCACACTACACTCTTACATCTTCAAAAGCCTGCCTATACAAAACCACCATTCGACTGACAGGTCCATGGTCTCCATCATCATCTCGTCCTTTTCATCTCAATATCCAAGGAACATCCTACACATCTGAAAAATAATGAGTGAGCTGAAGCCTAGTAAATGAAATCTCTAAGTCTAAGGTAAGAGATCAGCTCACCACTCAACCTGGCTTCACACAGCATGAAATCAAAATATCATAAAACCCCATGCAAGACTAGTGCATAAAAATGCATTACCTTTCTTCCATGATATGATATGTTGATAGCATATCAATAGCAACATTGAATCATATTGCTTACTAATACATGCAAATTACATCCCTTAATTCATAGTATCATCCCTTAATTCATTAAGCGATATGCATCATAGTCATGCTTTTTGTGATTGATTATCATATTCATATCTTTTTCACTTTCCCGAACACTCCCGAGGCATCTCGCATCTCCCGATACTCCACCCAGGGCATCCCATCTCTCTCATGGGGCATCTCGAACTCCCGAGGCATCTTGTAACACTCCACGGGGCATCCCAAATCACATAGCAGGGGCATTTCAACTCCGAGACATCGTCGCCACCATCAAGTGGATGACGGAACATAACATTTCATAATTCATTCCATATGTTATGTCTTAGCAACCATGCTCATGATGACAATAACATCACATATTTATCAATGCATTAAGATACATGAACCAGACAATCGAGTTAAAAGCAACACATAATCATACTCAGTTATATCATTTATATGTATTTCAACACCTACTAAAATTATTTTTTGGTGTGCGATTCGGTTCATTTCTGCCCTCTTTTGCCATCCTAGAAGCCTGCCAAGAGTTGCTCCTTGTCCGGGCCCTCTTGCCTCGACAATCACTCCCCACCCTCATCGGACCGGGTCGTTACATGCCCTCTAGCTTATGCCCAGTTCGTCCCCAAATCATACACTTACAAAGGATGTTTCACTTGACTCATCCCATATCGAACCTCGTGGTTAGTTCAATCTCATTTAACTAATGATAATTACATGCGTACCTTTGATCACTTTTCATTCATATCATCTTAACTACATCATATGAAAATTCATAAAAATCAAGTCCATGAACACAGCGCAATCATTATAACTTTCTCACACTTAATATCAAGTTCGAACTAAAATAGCAATCATCAAATAACCAAGTCAAAAGAACAATCATCAAATAACCAAGTTAACAGTACTAAGTAGATCAATCTAACTTAACGTTTAGAGTTTTACTTACCTTTGAGGTTTGGCTACAAAGTGACTTAAAAAGAAAGTAGTATGAGAGAAATTTGCTTGAGGAAATGAGGGGAATAAGAGGTAGTAGTGGTGGATGTAAAAATGAAGGGTTGGGGGTCTATTTATACCCTCTATCCTTAGCTTGGCATTAAATGCCTTCATCATGATGGGGATAAGTGTTCCAATCAAATAATTCCATTTTGCCCAAGCTAATTATAGGGGTGACACTATTTTTGGTTATGTGTTCCTAATGTAATTATTATGGGACACTTGGCTTGACCACCAAGTTTCACGGGTGGGCTAAGGAAGGTAGTAATAATGAGATCTTGAGATTATGTTATTATTAGCCTTAGGTTAAAATGATTAAGCCTATGTAATAAGTGGCTCAATCACATTCTTCCATATTACCTAGGCTAGTAGAAGGAAGTGGCACTCTAGCCTTGATTATGTGTCCTATAATGGCACACTTACTTATTAAGCAAGAGGGGTGTGTCATGATAAAGCCTAAGATTTGGTAATTATTAACCTAAGATTGTGATGATTAAACCTAAGCTTGAAGTGGTCCAATGAGAATGCCTAAAGTGGCATTTCATTAATTAACTAAAGCCAAATTAGGCGATGTAGGGCATGATGTAAATGAACAAGCTTATAAAGTAAACTATGGATAGCTTCTTCCATATGCTAAAGAAAGAAACTTCTACACCAAACTAAAGAGTGACTTATTCAACAAGTTAGAGAGTAGCTTCTTCAACAAGCTAGATAGCGGCTTCTTCAACAAGCTTGATTCAAGAATAAATAAGGGAGATGACTTCTTGACGAAGTTGAGAGTAATCATGACTTCTAGAACTTAGCGACCTCTTTTCTGCAAATAACATGGCAACGAATTAAATAGTCACCTACACCATGCGCATTGATACCAATCAATCTAATTCTAAAGCCTTAGACTTTGGGCAATTACCTCGCGAAAAATCATCCTAAATATTATTATCAAATACTGAAATTTTGGAATGTCACATTTTGTTCATCCCAAAATCAATAGCCAAAATATAAATAACCATTTCCAATGAAAAAACATTTTCTAGCCTTTGCTCAAGCTTGCCTATATTTTCAAAATCTATGTGCACATGTAAAATACAACAAAAACTTTTAGATGCGAGAGAGTCATCTTCTTTTCGGTCCATTCTTCTTCTTGTAGCTTGAAATCAAATGGAATTGAAGGTCGGCTACTTTCTTTACCTGCGCCAAAGCCGATTTCCACGCTGATGCTCTAACCAGCGAGTTCCAACATTGATTCCGTCCATTTGCCAATGATTTTCTGTACTCCAATCCTTGCGACAAAGATCCTCAACAAGTCCTTGCAGTTCTTACGGCTAGAGTTCATTGAAATGGCCACCGGACCTCTCTTAATTAGTTGAATTTTATTGTTTGTTTAATTGAAACTTGTTTAGCCAATTCTCATATTAATTTTTCATTAATCAATTCTAGATTTTGCCGAGGTTCCTTGGCCAATCCATGAAGTACTCGAGGTGATCACGATGGCTGGATTGCTTGATCATTCGCTGGAAAATACATAATTAAGGTTAGTATATCTAAACATTGAAAATCATTAGCCGAAGCATGTTTACGTCAAGATTTATAGCTACATGGTCAAAGCATGTTATGTTGCTGAATTTGTGCTTAGATCCATATATGTTAGGCCAAGCATGTTTAGGATTCACTTAGAGATGTTTTCTTTACATAATTCGTGATTTACGACATGTTTTGTTAGATGCTTTAAGGCTACATAAATGATTAGGAGGATCAATTCTAGAAATATGCTTTGATGTTGTTGAATGTTGATGAAGTCGGGTTGAATGTGGCCTATAATAACTGGAAATTGGTTGTAGATGATCGAAATTGCCTGTATGTCCATGAAAATGACTTGTTGAACTCAAACGATTTTTATTGCACAGTCGAGTTTTTATTGACCTTGTTTTGTTCTTCGATTTTTCTGAATTTCCATGTTCAGAATTTGAAATTAAAAATGTTCTTCACAAAATTTGTAACCTAGATTTCAAATTTCCAACGACATAAATTTCATAAAATTATGATGTCGTTTGGTCAATGCAATGCACACCCCAAAAGGACGATCAAATTCTGTGCTTGATTCGTTTTACTGGTTCCTACATTGACCAATTTTGTTTTGCAAATTACATAAAGTTCGAGTTCTTTTTTGCAGAAACCAAAACTGAAAAGTTGTTCATTAGGGTCTGAATAAGAAAACTGCAGAATTTGAGGACCTTATTGCAAATTTAGAATGTCCTTAGGAACAAAATTCTGGATAAGGTTAATTCGGCCTACATTGCAAATGAGTCCTTGGGATAATTTGAAAATATGGAAAGAATTTGTGGCTCTTTTGTAAAATTTCAAAAAACCAAAAGTTGCTTGGGACACTTTGAGCTAGTTTTCTGTCAAATTTGGTGAGATTTTGAATTTTCAAACTATTTTTGCCGAATTTTCAAACTCACGAATTAAAACTGGGTCCAAATCTAAACTGGCGGGCCTATTTGCTCAATTTCGGGTTTTCCGGTCTAAAACCGGGTCAAGTAGTATGAATGAAACACATCCTAAGATTTCTATTGATGCTTAAATCGTTTTAATCGGAATTCATTTGATAGGTTAATCGAATTGAAACATAAATCAGTCTGAATTTAGGTTAAAATTGAATCAACAATCTTTCATGGCTCACTTTCTTTCTTGATTGATGGTTGCATATCAAGGTCAATGGACCTGAACGTATGCCTAATTAGAGCCTTATGCATGTGTTTACTAGATGAATGAATAAGCACGATGTAAGGTTTGACGGATATTCAAAGGGGTTGACTAGATTTAGTTAATGATTAGTACATTTAGCCTTTTGCTATGTGCATGCAAGTGGAAGGTTAATTATTACTAATTCACTCAATGAATCCCAGCTAATTAGGAGGTGGTTTGGGATTATCGAAATGCATGAATTCCGAAAAGCCGACCCCGAGACTATTTTGTTTGATTGAGTGAACATTGCTAATTGTTTGGATTGCTTGAGTGCATGTTATGTGAATGAATGGATGGAATGAATGGAAACCAACACCACCAATGGTGGCCATGTGAGGCAATCTATGGAAGAGGCGGTCGAGGCTCGTGAGGATGGTGGCTAAAGACCGATGTCCATTCCGATCTCAATACTTAAAATAGTTAGTTTAGTTTAGCTAGTTAACAATTATGTTCAAATTAGTTTAGTTTAGTTAATAAAATACAATTAAACTTAGAATCACATTTTGATAAATAAATAAGGTATTTCAGCCTAAGTTCAATCATAATCAATCCATTAGAATTAGGCTCGCCTTAATTTCAATAGAAAGCTTCCGAGGGTTCATGTCTTGAGACTCAATAAAAAAAAAACTGTCTATTCTTTGCCCCGCAATGTATCGGGTTTTCATTTTGCAACACCCTACGAGTTGTGAGTTTTCCTTTATGACACTTAGAATAGCTTATTTTTCAATACATTGGGTGTTTAATTCTTGCTCCGCTTTCAATACATTGTTTGTTAATTTTCTTTCTAGATTAGGTTAAGTAAGTGTAAATGAAAAATGGAAAAATTTGACAAAAACATTTGCACGATCACTTAATGTCTTTAGGATCATAAGCGGTAAATCAAGATTGCATGATCACTTTAGAAAACAAACAACTAGTTACGTATCGAAAGGGCACTAATAGAAATGTTACATAATCAAGTCCCATTCCTAGAAATCTCTAGTTGCGTAGGAATTGAAATTATACTCCCACGTCTTGACTAGGTTCTAGTTGACCCCTAATAATGATTAGTGACAACTCATAATAACACTTAGACTCCGTTTGTTTTATGAAAAATGAGTGAGTTACAAATAATCATTTATATTGCTTACAAAAATGAATAAACAAAAAATATTCACATTATGTACACATGTTTAGACAATTTTTTGTTGATAATGAAAATATTTTTTATTTACTAACTTTTTCAAGAGATACACTCAATCATTTTTAGAAAAATATTTTCCAAATAACTCATTTTTCACGAAACAAACAGTCTTAGGCTTAAAAAAATTAAAATGTCCAAATGTCACAAGATGTATGAGCTTGGGAAAATTCGCGCTTGAAATTGGACCCATGGTCCATGGCTAAGCCACCATCTTAGTTGCGGCGGCTCACGATTGTTGACCGTTCATGGCCGAGCCACCCCTTCATGGTTGCTCGCGTTTAGGCTCGTCCATCGCCAGACTGGAATTGGTTGGTCTCGGTTGTCTTTGTGGTTGTCTTCGTCTTTCTCCGTGCGTCTGTTCGTCTTTGTCTTCGGCCACAGCCAGATCTGGTCGCTTCGTCTTCCCGCCGCCATCATGGCTCCAGCTTTGTCTTCCTTTGTTCGTCTTCGGGTTTTCCTTCCTTTGTGCGTTTGCTTCGTCTTCCTGCCTAGCCGGTCACTATTCAGCCTTTGTGCGTCTGCTTTGTCTTCCCGCCTCACCAGTCACTATTCAGGTTGGGTCACCTTCGGCTCGTCATGGCTCCAGATCTGGTCAGCCAGAGCAGATCTGCGACAACAAATGCAAAGGGCGCAAACTTGCCACTAGGTGCGATAGCCACAACAATGTGAAGGACTCGAGGATGGCGGTTGCGACAACTTGAGCAATGGTGAAAGGTGTGTCACGACCTTCCCAAGGGGGAGTTTTCCCTTTTGGGGCCTCGGGGAAGATTTAGAGGTAATTACTTAAAAGACAGTCCGAAGGATTCATTGAAAAGACGTTTCTAAGAATCCGTCTAATGTCACTAAATTGGTCTATGAGATCTCACCTTGTCGGTTGTGGACTAGCGGTGTCATCGACCTGATCTGCTCAGTTCCATCTTCCCGTGGTCGCCATTACTCCGACAAGATCTGAACTGTAGCAACGAAGAGAGAGGAGAGAAAGAGAGAGAGAGAGAAAAAAAATTATATTTGCATTTTTTTCAATTCCAGGTTAGTGTTTATGTGTCAAGTTCTAATTGAATATGGGTAAAAAACGAACGCCACGTCAGCAATTGACATGGTGCTTTGAAACCACTGAATATTTTCTCCTCATATAGAATAAGTATTATAAATTCCATATTATACATTACATTTATTCCTCACATGCTTTAGGGCTATGTCATCATATCCATGTCATCATCTTCAGGTCATTATATCCCCATCATAATATCCATGCCATTTAGTGAGTATATGTTTAGGCTCGTATAAATCTAATTGTATATTGATGTTAGAATTAGTTTACATATAGATTGCATTCAAATAATTTATGTCACATGTCATTAGTTTAAGATTAAATTCACAAAAACATACTTAGATTAAAATTGCATTTCATGCATTGTATATAGTTTAATTTTCATTAAAGAGAAAAATCCAAAAATAATTCAAAGTCGTTGCGTTTAGAAATCATGTTTATGTTATGCATACATTGTTCATTTAAAAATCTTGCAAAACACTTGGGGCATTATCATTGTGAAGTCCTAATGCATTGAGGTTTTTGCCCTATCTAGCAAATTTATTTATCACATCGATTTATTGGGTGTTTAATTCTTGATTGCGCACTCACATAATTACTTCTCACATGTTAGTGGCTTATGATTAAAATTGATCAAGACTGATTATAATTTTTTTTTAAATAAAGAGAAAATGTATCGAAAATCTAACGTAATGGCAATGAGGGGGTCTAAACCCAGAACCAGGGAAAACCAGGTCAGTTTGCAGGAAGTAGGCTATCCCACACTGGGCGAACTCATGTTCAAGCCTCTAAGGGATAGACTTTTAACTGCCAAATTACCCAAAGATTTAGTTATAAGCTTAGTAACACTCAGAGAGATCAAAATGATCGAATGCTTTAACTGGCTGGGCTGCTTTTCTTAGATTATCACTCCAGACGTGCAAAGGGAGAGGGCTTTTAGCTAGACATGAAAGTCAAGATGTCATCCCGCATTTTACTCGGGTATCTAATCAACTTGTAATAGATTAGTGGCATCTCCTAATTGAATTAAATTGAATCTTAATTTGATTAAATCAAAACCCTAAAGCCACAATTGATATGGACTTGGGGGAGTCCCCACTAAGTATTTGACTAAGTAATCCATTAATTTTTCATTGGTTGTTTACCTCCAGGCAGGTCACGACACCTTGCAACTCCACCGAGAACTTGAGTTAAAACTCTTAGTGGATTTAGACCTAAACTTTCTCTTTTCAAAAATATTTTTTGTGGCGACAAAGAAACAAGGCACGCCTCAAACATTTTATGTTAAATGGACTTGCAAATATGAGTTATAAGAGGTGAGGTATTTGCTAAACCTTATTTTGTAGGAAGGCGTTGAGGATGAATGTCTTTAATTTAGCATTGAAGTAGTGTTTACCTTATAAACTATTGTACATGTTTTTAATGCTTTAGCACTACACTTTTGTCCACACATCTCGCTGCCAGACTTAAGTCGTAGTTTAGGAATATCTAAGATGGTGTTGAGAGAGATACAACCTTACTAGTGAGACTGCAAGAATAAAAATTGCACTTCTCAGACCCCGAAATTTCTTATGGGTATCCAAAAGGTTGATCTTTGTCCGCGAGACCACGATATTATAAAACGACCTTTTACCATTCATGTGTCAAGGGTCAATAGCTTGAGCCAGGCGAGTGCTGCAGCCTCACATCTGCATCTCTCTCTCTCTCTCTCTCTCTCTCTCTCTCTCTCTCTCGGTTTGCAGGCCAAATCCCAGGTTGTCTTGTGATGTAACTTTCTTTCTTCATTCCCTGTCTAGTCGGGTAAACACTGATGAGGCATTGATCGGCACATCATGTTTCCATCTACATGTTTAAATGAAGAAGTGCCTGACAGCTGATGTTTACATAGAGTCCAACATAATAACTGACGGACAAAATTATAGAAGATCAAGTCCAAAACCCAAATGTTAGCAGCAACAACACAAGATGTTAAGTGAGACAGACTATGTACAAGATGCTCACTAGAGCAATGAACATGAAAATATGTTCATTAACCATAAAATACACTAAGCATGCTACGTTGACAATTTACCTGTCCGCCAGTAAGCAAGAGACCCACATCAAAGTTCAACTTCTTGCAAGAGCACTGTGCTTATAATCAATTTCAATCATGTTCATCCGCACTAGCACAGCCCCACTGCTATGTTATGGAACATGAGCACTTTTGTCCCAGACAGAGTGAAGAAACGCATATGATCACAAACCTGAGATCGACTCAATTCCGATGTGGATCTCCTTTCGTTAAAGACATGAGACTCCAAGATGTGGGCAATACATGCTGATAAGCCTCCTAGAAGATGGGAGTTCCCCAGCATGCATTATACTGCTCACCACATGCTGGGGGTAAACTCTACAACAAATGCCTCTTTCTATTGGAATAAGAAGTCGTCATTAGTTGATGCTGGCAAACCTTTGAGTACATCTTTTAATGCGTAGTAATGGCTGTCACATTTGTGGTCTGAAATTAAATTGGTGGAGAGCACTATCCTCTGAAAATGATCCCCAGGATGCCGTCTCCATAGAGTGAAGTACTCAATACTACTATTTGACTTACAGTCCGTATTTCTCTTCAGGTAATACACTGTACCTGGTACAAATAACTCCTCAGGCATTGTTCGTTCCTTTTCCATAACAGCATCACCCTTAGCTGTGGGTTTGGACATAGGGGGAACTTTAGGAACAATAGCTGATTCCTGTCGGATAGATGAATCTGTTTTCAAAGTCAAAATATGGTTAAATACAAGAAAATTGAGAAAGCTATTATAGCTGGAAGGACACTAAGAATGTCGAAATAAGTCAATGATCAAGGTTCCATTTGTGAAACATACATTCCACATTACAACCCCTTGGAAGAAGAAAAAATTGGCCTAGTGATGGGCCAACAAGAGGTTGCATTTGGTTCATATGGCGTTGCATCTTGTTTGGATGCTTGCATGAAGTTTGCGAGATAATGCCAACAAGTCCTCTAAGTGAGAGTTTAAGCAGCAAATATATGGATATAGCAGGGGATACAAGTCAGAGATGAACAAGCTCATGTGCTCTTGTGGATGATTACACATACAACAGCCAAGACAATAGTTCTGTCAGATCCTTTAGCCATCACCAGAAGCAACAGAACCTATTGACTATCAAGTAAATCATATCCACACACAAAATGTTGCCTGAAGAGACTCTGTTAACAATGATAAGAGGAGCAAGCACATTAATAATCATGCCCCAAAAAAAATAATAAGAATAATAGCATTTTTTCCCTGGAAAATCTAGACAAAGATTTAGGAATTGTGATAAGAGCTGGAAAAAAGGAACCATTTTCCCACAGGAAAACTTTTGTAGCTAATACTCTTTTGACAGAAATGACATTTTGGAAGCCCACAACCTAGATACAAATTCTTTGATGGACAAGCAACAGAAGCTGCTAACATGACATATGTCCTCTGAAGGCAGTACTAAAAAGATCAAGTTAACCTTGAATTTCATGTTCTCTGACTCAATAACACAGAGTCCCATTAGTGTAAGCCATCTATTCAAGTACAAGGCAGCTTTTGCTTAGACAACAATACACGCAATCGGAAGGTAAATAGCAACACTGGCCCAGCTAATCACAAAACTTCCGCTAAAAAATACAGCAACACAAAATTGAAAAAGGCCTCACCCAAATATTCTCCGTTAGTCCTGAATTTAGCATAATCAGCAAGTTTCCTCACCACATCTTGTACTGAAGAGACAACCTGTTTTGCGTTGGAAACCAGTTCGATGATACTTTTCCAGTCTTCCTTTTCAATAATATTAGTCCTGCAGAAGAAATCAAGTTCGAAGTTCAACAACATCACAATATCACATAAACACTTCTGCCATGTTCTGAAGGTTTTGTTCGCAACCAAAAGAAAAGGGTTCAGGATTCTATGGGATGGGATGACTGAACAGTGAAAAACTTGAAATGAAAATTCATTTCCCTCATGAGGAGGAATGGTTATAATATTTCTGTTTGTTCTCATTACAGTAGCAGACATCTTCTGCAAAATAATGGAAAAAGAAGGATCATATCAATTAGAGATTAACAGAAATAGAAGGGAAAATTGCATCACAAATCTTAAACCTTATGTACAGAAAGCAATCGAATCCCAAACATTTCAATTGATTCGATCAAATCCTAAACCTTTACCTAAAAGACCAATAGAGTCAATTATGTTCAAAACCTTTAGCCAAAAATGCAATTTAAGTCTTACAACTTATGTTTAACGTGCAATTTAAGGACATCACGGAGGCAATTTTTGTGTGCATGTGGGCAATTTTAGATAGTATTCATTGAACGGACTTGAATGCACTTTTGAAAAAGATTTACAACTTAATTGAATCAATTGAAAGATTTCCGATTCAGTTGCATCCCTATTCTCACAGAAGTGAAATACAATACATATTCTGTAGTTACGTGTCCTTTGTACAAAATTAGACTGCAGAACCATTCCTTTCATCCGCAACAATTGGAAACAATTTGACCAACAAATTCACTATACATACAACAAAGCAGTTTTTTTTTTTTTTTTGGGAAACCACGCATTTCAATGACTTCAAAAGAGATAAAGAAACAAAGAACAACAGAGCTACCTCTTGGTGTTGAAATCACTACTAGATTGCAACAAAGTGAGAGGAGAACGTCATCATCTTGATCAAGGCTTTTAAAGCAATATATCATCCCATGACAATAGCTACTAAATGTTTATACTGATACAAGAAAAGCACTACATTGCAACTTATGTAGTTCTGAATGAGCCAGAACCTATCTTTGACATCCCAACTAAAGAGAACTCAGGGACATGTGCAATGACAGTACCAAACATTTTGCCCATCCGTCAATTGAATCTTAAATGTCACATTTTGATTAAAGGAGTCGTAAACATTTTCATTTTTAGTCAATCAAGTCCAATGATCAACTTTTTATGCCTAAATACGGTGTGGCTTGTTGTAAGATGAGCCACATGTGATTTTCCAACACCACAATTCCATCAGTTGCAAGCTTAAGGCTTGATTGACCAAAATTGACACCATCTTGGATTGACCAAATAAACTGTCAAGATTTTGTCGACCAATGGGAAAAACATTTAGGCATATAATGGCACCTATCTAGAAAACTCACATAGGTCACTGCTAGTAGTCAGTGCTAATAAACTACTTGGGCTGGTCTTTGCACTTTGGTGATTTTGTGGTTTACTGAAGAATTTGCGCCATCATGTGCCCTTACAGAAATTTGGATGTGGTTATCTGCTATTAGAACTCTCCAATCACATTAGACACTCTGGTCTTTGGAAACAAGCACTCAAACTAATAAACTGTGGAGTGATTACCAGAACTGCTATTATATCATAAGCAGAAGAGATACAACCTTGAGAATCATTTTGCGATGTTCAATAGAGCACAATAGATATGATCTTAAAAGAAGATCAAGATGATTCCATTTTCCAGACAACACTATATGGGATCATTCCAGATCAAGATGATTCCATTTTCCAGACAACACTATATGGGATCATTGCAGATCAAGATGATTCAGTACCAACTTACCAAATCCTGTCTCATCCCTGGTCATCATATTATAACAATAACAAAAGAAGAAGTTCTCCGCATTATCAAATCTCCAAATAAGCACCAAATGAACCACTCACAGATAAGTTTGTCACAAACGTGACTTCTTAGGTGCCAGTTAATCCAGATGGAACCAACCTTTTCTTTTGGTTGGTATGAGGGACATTAGAGTAGATTTGTGGTTAGTTTATTTCTTCGAAGAGTGGAACTTTACTGTTAAGGATTTCATGGAGCTGTTGTATTGAAGTTAATTGACATTCAACATACAGAAATATGATCCTGAAAGTGGAAGCTACTTGTTTCTTGCATATATATGATAAGGAACAGGTCATATTAGCTTCTGCAAGGCTAGTTCCACTCACCAGTCAGTCTGAAGAATCTCATTTCTCAGTCTTGTCAATGAAGCGACACTTAATCTTGGTACTATATCATCCTGTATATAATCTCAAGTAAGAACAGTAAGATGAGCTGCACTAAAAATCACCAAAATACTGCAGCAAATCAACGAAACTATCAACCAACTGCTTTGCTATCAAGATAAGAGATGACACCAAAAAGAATGCATTTCTACCTGCATAACGACAGTTGTTACAAAATCAGAGCAGCTTTCAGCTAGCTCTCTGGAAACACAAGGCGGTGTTGCATATCCAACAGCAGAAATAAGTTCTGGACTGAAGCCCAACTCCTTCTTTGATTTCTTGCGAAGCATTATTGCAAGTAAAGAAGCTATAGCACCTCCAAGGGAATGACCAACTAGCCTCAACCTAAACCCCTGACAATAAACTTTGTTTAACAAACTGTCATGAAACCTCTGACATGGAAATTTACTCTAAAAGATAAATATTTCTGTTACAAAAAACTTAGTATTACCTCATGCTTATCTAAGCACTCCTTGATGGTTCCAATCTCATGAGCAAGAAACCAACGCGCAGCTTCAGCAGTACCAAAATGGGTTGAGTAGCCCTCAAACGTGACTTCTTCATGGCTTGAAGAGGCAACATTAGTAATCAGATCATACACAGAGTGTGTTCCACGAATTCCAAATATTACAAGTTTCTTGCGATAATCGATCCCTATATAGTAACCAGGCCTCAAGATGCTAGAGTTTTTCACAAATTTTAAAACATTGCTTTCTCGAAGCATGCTGTTTCTGGCAACACCAGCAGCACTATCCTTATAACAACCTTTTGCCAATTCAGTGTGATACATGAGATCTTGTACCTGACAAAGTGGATCAACAAAATCAAAGACAAAGTTCAGCAGACACAAAACTCATAACTCTTCATTTTTACTTTCTGTCAGAAGACAAAAGAAACATGCATTTACTCAATATGCAGCTAAATCGGATTGATACTTACTATGGCATCAGAAGAAATCAAATTGCCATTTATATCCTCTAAAGGATTTGCAGATGCTCGACGAAGATAAACAAGATACAAGCCCACAGTAAGATCACTTAGGCTCCAGTCTTGGACTCCCATTTTACTCCGTTGGATGCTTGCAATGATCTCAGAAACAGACCTAGTAGTTGGTAGCGACCCGCTTCCGCTCTGACCTCCATTTCCTGGAAATTCCGTTACAAAGTCAATGACTCAACATGGTAGATGCTGAATTGGATAGATACCGATATAGCCCTGCCCAGAAACCTTCTGCTATTAAATGAAAAGGTGACAGAGAACGTGCATCATAACACTCTATGCCATCACCCCTTTATTTACACAAGAATGAAATGTTAAAAAGGAGTTTCTCCTTTCCTGTGACGTGAAATAGATGATTACACATCATTCAAAGCTTGCTATCAAGTCTCAAACATGGCATTAAACTCTAACAAATGAACCAGCAATTGTAATTGTAATAAGAGAAGGTCCCAAAACTGTCAAAACTTCCTCATCCTCACAAGGTTGACATATTCTATCTGCGGAGGAACACAGATTGCAATTAAAATACCTGTTGGCAAAGCCCACCTGCACATCTGCAGCGCCGGTTCCAGAGCCTTCGCGAGCCAAGCTGGTTCGAATTTCCATTTACTATCACCCAAATCTTCATCATCAGAGCTAAGCCTGCTCATCCCAGAACCATGAACCGTCTTCCTCTGCACTTCAGACTCCGGAGAAACTCGAACCCCATTTCTCTTCGTCTCATTGGGTTCGAGCTCCTCGGTCTTCGACACTCGCGACTGATATCTACGAAGCACGGCAGACACTAACCTTCTGTGGGACTCCTGCCTCTTCAACACATCATTAGCGAGGCCTGTATGATTAGGCAGAATAACAAGAGCAGGAATTAATCCCTATATGAGCTCATTCACGGATGAATACAATTCGTAAACACCCAGCTCCTATATAGGACAGTATCAAGCTGAAAACACCAAGACCCAGCAAATCTAGACACTTGCAAATTGGAGAAAAGAAAAACCAATTCATGATCCTAAGATTTATCAAAGCTAAACTGCGGAATTTACATCGAGAGAAAGAGAGAGAGAGAGAGCTCACGCATGTTCTGGAGAAAACGCCTCATGGATTGACGAACCATTCTCGGTCGAGAGTGAGAGAGTGAGAGAGAGACAAAGAGATAGAAGCTTTTCTTCAATGGCTATGGCGGTTTCGCCGCCTCGGCTCGACCTCGGGGGCAGGATTAGGACAATCTCGGGAATTCAACAAGAACGACGAGGGCATTTTCGACATTCCATGCAGAATCGAGAAATTTCGCGGTCGATAGGCAGGGCTCAAAGCCCGAAGCGCCGGGAACCAGCTCGAAACGACACCGTAAAAAGACGGAGGACCACAACACATCACAGATTCCCCTCCCTCGAAGCGACGTCGTCCCGCTCAGCCATGAGCCAAGCTTTTTCCCCCTCTATAAATAGGAGCAAGCAATTAGG
The DNA here is from genome assembly GCA_001662345.2 of Metrosideros polymorpha var. glaberrima. Taxonomy (NCBI): domain Eukaryota; kingdom Viridiplantae; phylum Streptophyta; class Magnoliopsida; order Myrtales; family Myrtaceae; genus Metrosideros; species Metrosideros polymorpha. The sequence continues at coordinate 8,417,828 of BCNH02000002.1, read as the reverse complement.
GTTTTCTCCGCACACCCGTGCGCGTTCCCTTTACAGATTCAGTA
>BCNH02000002.1:8395225-8417762 GCA_001662345.2 Metrosideros polymorpha var. glaberrima | reverse complement strand
CCCTTCGCAAACCTTCGACGAGCTCGTAGCGAATCGTCGCCCATGGCGGCTCTTCCAAAACTTCTCTTCTCTTCGAACATTTTGGTGAGGCTTTTCGTTTTCGATTCTTCGCAATCGGTTCTCGCTTCGTGCGTCGCTGGGGGATTGGGTGGAGAATGAGGTGATGATGTTGATGTTTCCCTATTGGTTTGACTCGCCGGGATGATGGCGTCCGACCTTTTTATTAGCTCTATCTGATCATTCTCCATCTTCGTCTCTGTTCTCTCTCTCTCGTTCTCCTTGCTCCTTCCCGATTCTTCTTTCGGGTTTTGATTTGGGGAAGATTTACAACTTAAACGGCGGAGATTTGATTATCTTAATGCTTACTTTTTAGTGCGCTTCAAAGCGGCGGTGGATGCGACCGCCACTAGTAGGCGGAACGACGACGCCGCCGCCGTTGCCGTTGTCATGAAAGTTGTTTTTATCTACTTTTTTCCTTTGAGTAATTTTGTTTGAAATTTTTAATGTTTTTTTTTTTTTTGTCGATACATCCACGTGACATCCGGTCCCCAGGCTTTACAATAACTCCAGCTGCGCAACCGTGGCACTGTTAAGGTTTTATTTCGATTTAGAATATTTAGTTTAGAATTTGTTAGATGGTTGTAATCTTATAGTTAAAACTTTTTGGCCTTAACTTATTCAATTTATCTAGACTGTCTCATCCGATATTCTTCATATATGCATATTTCACAATTTGATATGACATACAAAATTGAAGAATGAGAGGTAATATTATATTAAATGAAAAGGTTAATAAAATGAAAAATATCCAAACATTTGAGAAATTTAGTCTAAATTAATATTTGGATCTCCAAAAATTACAAACTAGAACACATACTCATTAAAAAATTTTAATTGGTACATCCGTAATGCATTTGCCATTTGTTACCCTAAAGTCACGCGAAAAATTCATAACACTCTCTTGTGCTATGAGAAAGACAAAGAAAAGCCTTATTTGTTTTCAAATTAGGGCTAATTAAAAAAAATGAAGAGAGAGAGAGTTATGAATTTTCACGTAAATTTATCGAAACTGTCACGTATGTAGCAGTTTAAAGTTTCTCGTGATTCAAAAATTAGTTTTCTGTAAATTCATCACAAATGTATCAATTTTGAATATTTCGTGATGTTAATCCAAAAAATAAATGCAAGGAAAAAAACCAGAAATGAATGTAAAAAGTTGATAGATTGTGCTCTAACAGGAAATTCGAAGGCTATAAAAGAGGAAATTAACTTACAATTAATCTTAAATTGCACTATTTTTTTTTGGGTCAGTATCTTAAATTATATATATTGAATTATATCTTAAATTGCCCTATAGAAAAAATCAAATTTGATGGTAGGTATGGTTGACCAATCAACTAACTAAAGCAATCCCACGTTGGTAACATTTAAGGTTGGCAATTCATGTTCGTCCTAATCTTGTTACGCCAAATTTATGTCTAACTCGAACTCTAACATATTTATTAGTCGTTTCACAGTTTTAAAACATGAGCACGACTTATTTATTAAATCATTTACACGGCGCGACTATTCTAAGATATGAATTATGTGTACAAAATTTGTTTGACGTATCAAAATGTATTTAGATAGGTTGTCTTGATGTGAATAACACCTTCACCAATATAACTAAATATATCTAAACACGTCATAAACGTGTTTAAAGAATCAATCTACACAACATTTGCTTAACCGTGTATAAGTGTACGAGTTAATCTGCTTATGACATGAACTTGTTTAAACTTTATACGAACGCCCTTAATTATGTGCTGTGAAATTGGGACTTATAAAAAATACCAGTCCCACCATATCGTCTAAGTGATCTTAGATAAGCTTTGTTAGAAAATGCTAGAAAATCTCCTCTCATTTTAGCCTCGTACCACTTTTCATTCTTTATTTTACAAATTACAATCGATATTAGTGACTTTCTTCATAGCATGAGTTGAACAACAAGAAGTTTCATGTTTTCTCCTTTATGTATTTATCCTTTGTTAATATTTAGATATGATCTAAATACAAATATGTTTGACATTTGATCATGCTTTTAACAAATTAATCTTTTCCATATTTTGATCATTTTTTATTTTCCATTTTTTATCAAGATCGGCTAAATAATTAAATTGAATTTTAATTTTCGACTTTGAAATATAATTTCACTCACACTATTCGGGAAAAAAAAAGCAATTAATTGTGTGTTCATAAGCTATCATAATAAAAATTTCTTGTGAATGACAATATGAGACCATAAATCAAAATTCACAGCATTCTCTAGGGCAAAATGATAATAAGACATCGTAAATTGATATCTTAATGGGTTTAATGGAGCATTTGTATCGTGAAATTAATAAGAAAGGTGATAAAAATAAATGCAGTTTTGTGGATTAGCCTGATAAAAAAAGAAACAATATATTGAAAAGAGAGATGAGGGTATTTCAGTAAGTTAACTAGAAAAAAAGAGTCTTAGCTAAAATGGAGGTGGAAATAGCGCTGCCCTAAATTTATCATCCGTTAGTTTTCATTAAAATTTACTTTTAAATTGCTAAATTGTGTAACACGTGCAGTTTGGGGTTTTACCCTCCATTTATCATAGATGTACTAGTTTGGAATTTTTCGTAGTATTAACCAAATTTAAAGAAAACTAACGGAATGTAAATTTATCACATGTATACCAGTTTAGAATTTTTTGTGATAAAAAAAATTTGGATAAATTTATCACATGTGTTTCAGTTTAGAATTTTTCATGGTATTAACATGAAATCATAACCCTATCCACTCATCGTAGCTCAAGTTCGTCGACAAGACCTTGAAAGCCCCTTCTTCCGCCTCTTACCGTCTCCACTCTTCATGTGGGTCCGGATTTGGAGGCATATCTCTAGATTTGGAAGTGGCCCTAAGCTTTATTGGTCAGGGGGAAAGAATAGCAGGATGGTTTTTTTTCGATCTTGAAGTTTTGTGGGAGGATGCAAGTGACATTTTGAGAAAATGGGGAGGCCATGTGGTATTGACGTCAAAAGTGAGGAGGATTTTATTTTTATTCCAACTTTTTGTGTGGGCCATCAAAGGTGCGTATGGTTACATTTCCATTCTCGAGAACAATTTCTGTTTAGAAATAGTTTTTTCTATTTCTATTCCCTAGACGAGTTTCTATGCAGAAGAACGCGTTTAGTAACTACACAAAATTTCCATTCTCGAAATAGAAAAAGAACATAAATTTGTTTAGCATGACTCTAAAAATTTCTATTCCTAATTTTTTTCATTCAATTATAAAAATGTTAGAGAAGACTTAACAATTCATGCTTGGATAATTCTGGACTATTACAAGGACTTAACTGATCAAGTTTTTGAAGAAAACAACTTCTTTGGTATTTTTTAAGCACTTCAAAATTCATGTCCCAATTATAGTTTATTAAATAAAGTTTTTGAAAGAAAAAGGTGGAATTGGAATCCTAAACTCGTGCTTTTTAAATTTAAAAATATAAACTGGCAGTGGTGACAGGCAGCGGGGAACGACGACTAGCGGTTGCGATCGGTGGCGGACTCGTGAGTGTAAAGATAAGCATTAAATTACACTAAACTTGTTTATCTAAAATCACATTGTTTCTCTTTTTATTCCAACAACAAAGAAGCTACTTTTTTTTTTTACTTCTTGTTTATGTTTCAAATTTATTCCCTAGCTACTGATCTATTCCGGGGAATAGAAAAATTAACTGACGTATACAAATTTGTTCAGGATAAAAAAAAAAAAAAGAAAAACAAAGAGTAAAAAACGTTACCAAACATTCCCTAAATAAACTTATCAGATTGCATATAGAAAAGGGAGGCTAAGAGGAAAACTTAAAAGAGTTAATACCACAAAAAAAATCCCAAATTCATACGCTTGTGACAAATTTACTCAAAAGTAATTTTTTAACCACAAAAAAGCCTAAATTAGTACACTTATCACAAATTTATCCTCCGTTATTTTTTGTTAAATTTTACCATCAAATTGTGGAGTTGGATGACATGTAATAGTTGACGAGTATACCAATTTGGAGTTTTACCCTCAATTAGTCACATGTATATCAATTTGGAGTTTTTCGTGATATTAACCTAATTTAACGTAAACTAACAAAAAGTAAATTTGCACAAGTATATCAGTTTGGGGTTCTCGATGGTAAAAAATCAGTTTGGGGTAAATTATTAAAGGTGTATCAATTTAGGGTTTTTGCTAGTCAAAAGATTAATTTTGCGTAAATTTATCACAGATGTACTGATTTGGATTTTTTATGGTATTAACCCAAATTAAAAACAAAGAACGCGGCCCATAATTCTGTCAATTATGTTCACCTCAGCGTAAAATCGCCTCGAAAGCTGAGAAAAATTACCAAACTACCTCAAGCACGTTTGGAAACTCAATGGAATACCTCTTTGCTTTTGTTGTTTTTTTTTCTATTTGCCTTTTGTTTCCATCTTCTTGTTGCGCTACACAACTTTTATGTGGTTCTTGAAAAGAAAAAGGGGAGGAAATAGAAAAAAAAAATTCAAAAATTTTCTCCCGAATTTTCATCACCTCCTTTTTCTCTCATTTCTCAAACAAAACCTTGGATAGATAGAGAGAAAATGCTAGCTAGAAACTAAGGGCGCGTTTGGTAACACCCCATAAATTCTAATTTTGCTCTAGAAACATTTCTAGAGTAGAAATGGGTTTAGTGAAAAATTACTTATGGAGTTTTTTTTACTTTTGGAGCAGAATTGCGTTTGGCAAAAGAAGTAGAAATTTCTATTTCAGAAGTGATTTTCTCTTCCCCTCCAGAAGTGATTCTTATTCCCCCATATTAAAGGCAAGGGCGGTAACCCTTGTCGCCGCCGGTCGCCGATCCGCCACTGTCGCCCACCACCGATCGCCGAAGTAGAATAAATGCGCATTTAGTAATACTCTAGAAATGCATTTCTCATTCTGGAGTAAAATCACTTCTAGTCAGAAGTTGAATTCTAGAGTAGAATGATTACCAAACGTACCATAACTGACGAGGAATTCTCCCACTAAATTTTGCAGCAGACCTCCACGATCCAACTATATAGCGTGTTATAAGCACGCAATGTGTTTTTCATTATAGTGAAATCATGTGATAAACTCTGCTCGTTCATCCTGAGTTGATCGAATATCAATTTCATCTTAATTTGTATAATGCTAACTGATTTATATATTAGGTGAAAATATGTAAATACTTATTATTTTACTATATGACATTACACTATGTTAACACATAAATTTTGACCCCATTTAGGATTAATTTTAGTAATTAAATTGCATAAAAATTAGGGACTAACCCCGGCCCTTACCAAAAAAATATTTTAATCATTTAGTTTTTATTCATTTTAGTTCAATTTTTAGCATATTAAACACATGCATTTTCACATTTTAAAATCGGACCGAAAGCAAAATTGGATTGAAAAAAAAGAGTTGCGGACCGGGCCAATTTGAATTGAAATATTTAGCCATGATAACGGGGAGGGTTGTCGAGTTTTACAAAGCCTTAGAGCTTAATTCAGGCCGTTTAAATTGAATTTGAAAAAAAAAAGCCTTTTTAATCATTAAAAGTCCATTAATTAATCAGAAAAATGCCCAAATTAAGCTTGCAAGAGACAAACAAACCCATGAGAAGTTGAGGTTTATCTCAGCCCATATAATGGGCTGGACGAACCAATTAGGGACCAAATTGAGCAGAAATCTTTACCTAAGGGTCAATTTGCAAATATTGAAAATTTCGAAGATCAATCTGTAAATACTCAAAAAATTGTAAAAAATCTCAAAACACTTATTTATACTCCGTTATGCCTCTGAAATGGGGGTTGCGCCATTTTTCATTCGAGAATACATGAGAGAGAGAGAGAGAGAGAGAGAGATCAAACGAGCCTACTTTCGCACAGCTGCGCCACATTGCCCATGTTGTTGTTGTCGCTGGCAACCCTCCAACACGAACTACATCTATTGTAGTTCATGTTCCTCCAGAGCTCTTGATCGGAGCCTTACCAGAAGTGAAGATCCAAGTCGAAGAAAAAGCCTCAGCGACCAACCTGCACTTCGGTGAGCCTAGAACCAGTGCAAGCGACCTCACCTTGCACTTTCCCAGCCGTGATTCAGACGCCCGATGGTACTCAATAATCTACCACGACGAACTATTGTTGACCTATTTTCAAGCCTCCTAGAATAGCCATCCAAATGTGGTCCAGTCGCGGAGATCCAAGCCTTGCAAGGAAGCCCATCGACCAACTTGCACTCACTACAAAAATAGAGCAAGCGGCTTTGTTTTTGCCATCCTTGGTTAACCATGACAATCCCGAGCCCTGATGACCATCTCTAAAGACCATGCAGTATCCCAAGTGTGCCTTGAACTGAGCCTAGTGGTCGAGCATTGTCCCAAGTCGATCTTGTAGCCAAGAGAGCCCCGATCCGCGGTGCCCAAGACCTGTTCAACGAAAGTCCCAGCAAAGGAATCGAGCCATCTCAGCTGCATCGCCGCTGTTGTCGCCCCTTACTAGTGCTCCAACGACCTCCTGAGAGCCCAGCAACACCGTGAGCAGCCACTGGCCGGCCCTAGCTCCCCGATCCGCGAGTTTCAAAAGAGGAAACCGAATCGTTCGCAAAATTTCAAATTAGGTAATTTCCTTATCAGTAGATTCAAATTGATGAGATTGCCTTTTTTGAAATATTTGATCTGAAATTGCTTGTTTGATATAATTTCCAGAATTTAAATTGATTTTTAAACATAATGAAAATTTTGTTTAAAATAAAAATTAATTTAAACAAGGATTTTTTCTTACACCAACAACATGCAAATATCTGCAGTCTAATCTCAACCACGAGATAATACCCCAATAGGCATGGGAAGTTGGACGATTCAATCTATGACAATGTAGATTCGATCCGCTAACTTCATCTTGAATTAAATAATATGTGGATATTTTCTAAAGATATGATGGTTTCCTAGTTTTAAAAAAAAATTCAGAAAATTTTAAATGGTTAGAAAAGTAGGATTTATTAGAAATCCTATCTTGAAAATTGTTTCTAAAAAGATGGCCTTTTCTAGATTGCATTTTAGTGAGATAATGTTTCTTAAAAATGTTATCTCATAGGATTAGATTCCTTTTTAATTAATCTCTCATATAGATTAAGATTGCATCATTTAGATAAATTTCCATTCTTAAAACATTTAGAATTAGAATAAGTTATCTTAAATAATTTTAGGATTTGATTTGAATTAAAACCTAGATGTTTAGGATAATCTTTATTTTGGATAGTTTTAATTACATCATTTTCTAATTCCAAATTTCATAAAAAAAACCAAAAATATTCATTACATGTGCATGTCATATTTGGTATGTCATTAGTCTAGGTTCATGCATTAGTATTGTGACGCTCCAGAACGTTACGCGCTACGCGTGTCCTTACCATTTTATGTTTCATACTTTAAAATTTATTGCATGCGAAAACACATTACATCAACACCACATAGCACGAGCAATCACAAGAAGTCAAGTTACATAATTAGCATATGATTCCTTAGCCATTTTTACCCTCTTCCAAGTTTTAATATAATCTCCAAAAGACAAAAGATTACATCGCATTAACTCTGGAAAAAAGGTTTGGCTCCAAGGCTTCTAATCCATGCATCTACTCCAAAAAGACCATACCTGCATATAGCCACTCACCAAACTATGGGTTGATCCCCTTGCCCAGTGAAGTCTCATCATCGTCGTACATGCCTGGAGGACCATCAAAACCTCTCAGAGGTTCCACTGTATTTCCATCATCAGTACGTATATACCAGGCAATGTACCTATGGGTTATCCACTCTAGGAGTCTTACATCGACCCATATAATAGACTTGTATCTAACATAAACTATGTTCGAACCAGGTACGACTATATCTTCTATAACAGCGTTGAACTGGACAAGAGCTTCGAACATAGGTGGTTCGAGTGGTGGTGATGGTACATGATCCATCCTATAGGTCTGAAAAATAAAGGAATGAGCCAAGACCCAGTAACAGGCAATCAATCATTTCTAACTCCTTACATGACAAACACACGAAAAATCTTACCTTTTTATGTCGATAGAAAATCAATAGCAACCTTACCTAAGATTGCCTACTAAGTATATGCGAATGACTCACCCTATCATAGTGTATACATATCACCTCTTATTCATCATTGAACATGCACCATAGTCATGTGTCAAATATAAATTATTCATCTTATTCATCATTTGCATGCGTCATAACGTACATCATGTGCCAAATTATCATATTCAATTCTTTTTTACTTTCTGATTCGCGGAATTTCCCAATTCGCGGGGCATCTCAACTCCAAGGCATCCCACAACATCCGACCACGAGGTATCCCACCTCTCAATGGGGCATCTCGAAACTCCCAAGGCATCTCGAACCACTCCCCGAGGCATCCGACTCATAAGCATCCCGATTCGTGGGGCATTGTCGCCATGATCGCGTGGACGACGGAACATAACCTTTCATATTTCATTTCATATAATATCTCTTTATATTCATGCACATGACTATGAAATTCACATTTACTTCAAAAATCAACATACGGTGTACATCATCTTTCACTAAAATCACTTCCGAAACATATCACCTTGAAGCATCGATTTACAGGCATTCCAATTCGCGGGGAATCGTCGCCACGATCGCGTGAACGACGAAAACTTCTTATAATTCTTTTCATACGAAATCATGTCGTAACATCTCACATCAAAATCATACATTTTGCAAGCAAATGATATATTGTCATAGGGCTACGTGAACGTCAACGATTCAATTAACTTAACCCAAACACTCAAACAATGCATATCATGTAATTTACGCATCACTTACATTTGCATTAATAGCTCTCTAATCATTTTCTTCCATAATAATAATATTATAAGGGCCATCTCAATTACATTAAGTTCCAAAGTATCAAGATTCGACAAAATGAAAATTTTCTCTTGACTTTGACGGAAAAAGTTAACTATCGACAGATTTTGTTGACTACCGACAGGTTTTGTTGATTATCGATAGATTTTGTTGATCGACAGATTTTGTTGACTTTGATCAAAATGTTGACTTTGACAGAAAATGTTGACTATCGACCGATTTTGTTGACTTTGGTCAAAATGTTGACTTTGACATATTTTATTGATTTCGGTTGACTTTTTTTTTTGACAGACTCGATTTTCACCGAACTTAAGTCTACGAAAAATGACTTCTTTTTACCTATTTTCAGTTCTTTCTAGTAGACACATTCACTCATTTAACACACTTTAAAGACATCATAACTCACAACAACTTCATGTTAATAACTTCAAGCAAAAATCAATCATAATAGTCATCCAAGTCAAGAGCATTAAATAGATTCTCCTAACTTAGTATTTAGAGTTTCACTTACCTCGAATGATTTGAACAAAGCAAAACTTTCATTACATTCACACAAAATCATCAAGAACTTGAGTTAACACTAAAAATCTTTTCGAATAACAAAACTAGTTTGGTGCAAGAAATAAAATCCTCAATAATCACCTTGAGCTTTCTTGAAAGAGAAAGATTTAAAGCTTCAATAACCCAAGTGGGTTATTCCTTTTATCTATTGGGAGTAGTTTTGAAAAGAGGAAGAATAAGAAGAAGTGAAGTTGAAGGTTTTTGGAGTATTCTGGGAATATAGTCTACGACGAAAATGGGGCTACATTCTTTGGAGCTTCAATGGGATAAGAACAAATAACCTTGAGTTAAAAAGTAATGATTGCTTGGGTTAAAACACTTGGTGGAGATCTTATAAGATGTAAGCTTATGATCAAGCGACATTTGTCTTAACAACATGGTCCCAAACAAAGATATTTTATAAATTATCAAGTTATCTTATAAATCAGTACGTAAACGAAGTAATCAGTGCGAAAATATGAAAACCAGTGACCGTTCTAAACATTGGTAAACCTGAAAAATATTTTAAGCTTATCAAAATGTTTAGCAAAGTATACCAAACACACGAGAATGTTTAATTTAGTAAATTTCAAACTTGACACTCATTCAATATGAAAATTCGGAGCATTTCAGCCTCCAAAATTGAATAACGCGGTGTTGCGAACACCATCGCAACTTTAGAAAATCAATTCAAATGCATATATCCAACAATTTAATCCTAACGAAAACATTTACGGAAAAACTACGGATTCTTAAAATACGATTCAGCCTCTGCGATTTCTATACAAAACACTCAATTAAGACTTCCATATGCGATATTTATCGTCTACAACCTCCTACGCATTATAATTATAATGCAGAAATTTTCGGATGTCACAAGTATCATGTCTAGGTTCATTTTAGTATTATGTCTAGGTTCAGTTAGTATAATGTTAAGGAACATTCATTTAGTATAAATGTCTAGGCTCATTACATTAATTTAGTTTAGCCATTTAATTCATTTAAATAAAGTGCGTGACATGTAGTGTAGTTGCATGACATTTTGCTAGCCATTTAGAAAAGGTAAGTTTAAGGTCATAATGCATGTCAATTTTATAATAATTATTCAATTGCATGTCATTAGAGTCAGGTCATTTAAATAAATGCCTAACATCTTAGTATAGTTGCATTGCACTTGCATTTTCATTAAATAAGTGAAAACCCCAAAAATAAATGCATTAGTCTAAGTCTTGTGTTTGGGAGAAAAAAACTAGGGTTTAGGCTACAGCATCCAAGTATGCCATCTCTACCCTTACATTGCAATTTATTTAATGTTTTGTTTTATAAGTGTTAAATAATATTTGCGCATCCGCATGATCACCTCACATGTTGGACCTTAGTTTAAAATCAATCCAAAGTTACCTAACAAGCATTTTTCATAAAATGAAACGATATTGAAAGGCCGTTAGATTTAATCTAGCATAATCAAGTCCCCAAACTTAGTTTCTCTGGTTCGTAGAAATAAAAAGTTCCTCCCTATGTTTTATTTAGGTATCTAATCAATCTACCGTAAATGATTAGTGGCGACTTCAACTCAATTTGTTTGCATGTTAATCATTTAAACCTAAGTCGTTGTCACTACCTAAATTTCACCAAATCTAGGTTAATGGATTAATAAGTTAATTAAATGAAATTAATTAACCTAGCTAGACGATACTAATCATTTATGGTAGGTTGATTAGACACATAAATAAAATATAATGAGAAATTTTTTTATTTCTACTAACTAGAGATCAATGAGTCCGAGGATTTGATTATGCTAGATTAAATCTAATGCCCTTTTGACACATTTCATTTTATGAAAAACGTTTGACAGGCAGCTTTGGATTAATTTTAAACTGTAGTCCTAATATGTGAGGTGATCATGCAGGTGTGTAACCATTATTTAACACTTAATAAACAAAACATTAAATAAATTGCGAGATAAGAGTAAAGTGAACAAACCTAGATGCTGCAGCCTAATCCCTGACTTAGACTAATGCGATTATTTTTGGGGTTTTCACTTATTTAAATGAAATGCAATGCAACTATACTAAAATGAAAGACATTTATTCAAATGACCTAAGTTTAATGACATTCAATTAAATGACATGCATTATAACTGTAAACTTACCTCTCCTAAATGACGAGCAAAATGATATGCCACTAAACTATATGTCAGGCATTTTATTTAAATGACCCTAAAGTGTTTAATCTAAATGAATGCATGAACCTAGGCATTTATGCTAAATGAACCTAGAGATGGCACTAGAATGAACCTAGACATAATACTAATGCATGTACCTAGACATTATATTAAAATGAACCTAGATTAATGACATGGCAAAGATTACATACACATGTGATGAATACTTTTGGTATTTTAGATGACTTTCAGAATTAAAATTCAATGAAATTGATACTATCCTAAATGAAGATTATCCTAAATATCTAGGAATTAATATAAATTAAGTCCTAAAATATTTTAGAACATCTTATACTAATTCTAAATGTTTTAAGAAGATGTTATCTAATTGGAATGCAATCCTAATATATATGTAAGATTATTTAAATGAAACTAAATCTTATGAGATAAACGTTTATTAAGAAACATTATCTTTCTAAAATGGAATGTAACCTAGGAGATAGAAATGATTTTCAAGATGGGATTTCAAGCAAATCCCACCTTACTATTTATTTTTAAATTAAGAAGAATTTCGAATTTTTTAATTAAAGAAAAATTGTCATCCGCAATTTATTTAATTCAAATAAAACGACTTGATAAAGTTGGCAAATTGAATTCATAAGATCATAGCTTGAATCATCCAACTTTCCATGCTTATCGGGGTGCTATCTCATGATTGAGATTGAACCATTGAATATGTATGTTGTCGATGAAAGGATAAACCTTATTTGAATTAATTTTTATTTTAGAAAAATTTTCCATTATAATAAAAAATCAATTACTGTTTTGGAATGATCTAAAACAAGCAATTAGAGATCAAATCATCCAAAATAGGCAACTTTATCTCAGAAAATATCAAAGGATTATGAAGTTACCTAATTTGAATGCGCAGATATCTCAATTTCCTTTTTTGAACTGGATTGGATTGGGATCGGCAACTACAGATCGGCTAAGGAGATGGCATGCGGCGGTAGGAAGGCAGGGACGACTGCTGGAGTCACTAGAGAGCAGTTGGGCAACGGGACTTAACGGACTGCATTAGAGGAATTTTGTTGAACACCTCACGGGTGACTTGATTCTGGCTCTTGTGCCTCCGAGGCTGATTGGGTTCAACTTGTGGCTCGCCTAGGACGTCGAGGGACTCCCTTGGATCACTGTAAAGGATCGCTGAAGGTTTAGGCAGTTGTGATTAGGCGACAAAAACAAAATAGGGCTTTGTGACCGGTGCAAGCTAGTCGTCGGAGGTTCTTCTCCGATTTGGATCTCCGCGATAGAACCTCGCTTAGATATTTGGTTTGGGGGGCTTACAACTAGATCAAACCTAGTTCGTTGGGGGTAGAGAGCCAGGGTCTGGTTGCGCTGAGAAGTGACTAAATTGGGGCTGAGAAAATCGCTTGGAGCATTGCTGCTCGCATGTTTCTAGGTTTGCTAAAGCAAAGGCTAATCGCCGAGGAGTCTTCAAGCGCCTAGATCTTCATGTCGAGATCAAATCTGGTCGGTGGGTTGCACTCTTTGACAACTAGGGAACACGTAGTTTCGTCTGATGGATCGCCGGAGGCTAGAGGCTGCGTCGACAAGTGATGCCACCGCAAGGAAGAAGGCTCAGCCGAAACCTCTCTCGCTTCTCTCTCCTTGCCTCTCGTGTCTCATGTATGTGAGAATTAAATTATGTGATCCTTGTTTTAGAGGCATAACGGATTTAAATAGGTGTCTCGAGTGTTTTTGCAATTTTTTGGATATTAATGGTTTGACCCTAGAACTTTTTAATATTTGCAAATTGGTCCCGAAGGTCTTTTTCCTCTTCAATTTAACCCTAATTGGTTTGGCCAGCCCATTGGATGGGCTAGGCCGAACCTTGAGCTCTTCATGGGCTTATTGCCTCTTTTGGGCTTAATTTTAACTTCTTCTTTTTCTCATTAATTATGGACTTTTAATAATTAAAAAGGCTTTTTTCCCAAATTAAAATTTAAGTGGGCTGAATTAAGCTCTAAATAGGTCCATCAAACTTCCAAATTTTTGCAACCCACTCCCCTTACCTTGGCCGACTGCGTGACATGGGTTTGGCCAGTCCATGAGTCCTTTTTTGGTCCAATTCAGCTACCCGGTCAGATTTAAATGCAAATGCATGCATGCTGATAATTAAATTAAATTAAAAACTAAATGCAACTAACATGAAAATGATTTAAATATTTTTAGCAATAGCTAAGGTCGGTCCCTATTTTTTATGCAAATTAATTATTGAAATAAATTCTAAATTAGGTCAAAATTTAGGTGTCAATAGCTGTTAGAATTAACTAACCTAGCTCAAGCTCTATCAAGCTCTATCAAATCGCGACTTAGGTTTAAATTATTATCATGCAAATAATTTAACTCGGAGTCGCTAGTAATCATTTACGGTAGGTTGATTAGAAGCTAAATAAAACATTGGAAGAAAATGTTTTATTTCTATGAACTAGAGAAACTAAGTCTGAGAACTTGATTACGCTAGATTAAATCTAATGCCCTTGCGGTAATTTGAAAATTTCACCTAGTTAATGGAATGATTAGGGAAAACCTATGTTACACAAATACCGACACGCGACACGACACGACACGACATGACCCGACACGCTGACACGTAATTTCTCAAAAATAGAGAATTCCGACACGTTGTATATTAAATATGTCACGCCTCGAGCCCTCGGGCACGCGACCATCCAGATACACTTATCCTTTGGGTCAATAAATGCGACATTCCAGGACGCGTCGGCAACCCATTCATTTTATCTTTTGAATTGCGCATGCGAAAATGAATAACAATACTCAACAACAGAGATAGAAGGAAAAACAGCATAACAAACAGCATTACAAAAACACGCCTTTTTATTATGAACATGTTAACCCTAGGAAGTCTATAATTACAAGCCCTTACTTACGGGCCACTTCCTACACGACCAACAAAAAGAGATCGGGGGTCGAGTTAACCTATCTCCACTACGCTACAAGGTTACGTCAAAAAGAGGTCGGCCCTTCCAAATCCGGCCTAGTTGAGGTACTCCTCCGGATCATCATCCATATCAGACTCCGGATCCTCGACGGCGCCATCTGGAACGGCAACGTCCATGGGATCCCATACAACTTAATCTCGAGGCTCTGATCCGTGGGAACCCCGAACCATACTATCCTCGAATTCATATTAACGGTCTGAAAATTGGTTAACAACAACTAATGAGATAAAAATCTCAGTAAGATAACAACCTAAGCCTCGCGTAGGGTGCTGATTCACTCAGAGCAAACCCTAAACATGCAACTCGACGTCGATGGCAGATCAATAGCGAGCAACTCTCGCTCTACACAACCTATATCAGGTTCGGTGACTTTCACCAATCAATAGACAATTCACAGGCATTCTTACTTTGCCTTGGCACATACACATGCCTTGCATGTTATCAGTTATAATAGCACTCTAAAAATAATGCATCGGCCAAGTCAATCAGAACACGCAGCACTATCCCTCATGCACAATGCATCCAGGCATATTCCAATTTTATATCAAGACCCACGGATTAGTCCGCGCAAGACCCACAGATCAGACCGCGCAAGGTCCCTGTCAAGACACATGGATCAATCTAAGGAAGGCACTACCAAGACACATGGATTTCTCCACGCAAGGTACTTCCGACATGACCGGGCATCGCCCCAAAATAATCAGGCGTGGCAACGTCCCCTCCCCATAGGCAAACGGCATTTCCGAAGGAGAATCGATTCGGCCTCTACCGCAATCCGTCATCCGACCCTGTTAAGCATCCGATAGATCTTCACCGTCCTAACCCTGCTGGAACCCGATCCTGCCCTGCTAGGACTTCGACCACGCAGGCATCATCCCCAATTACCATTGGAGGTCCATACGCTTTTGTGATCACACGAGCATACAGGCATTCAAATCTCATTTCTTCTTTTCTTTTTGTTAATGCACTCACAATACGTGCTCATGCCCTATGTCATGCTCATTGCTATTTTCACACAAAAAATGCAATAAATAAATCACACGAACATGATTTTCATGCCAAACTTTACGTGCCTCACTTTTCAAATCAAATACTTGGTTCCAAAGCATAACACTCAGCATTTCAACACGGCACCACAACAATTCTCATTTTCATGCCAAAATACATTCTTTTCTACTATAAACTCACAAAGCATATTACTCTTATTTTTCCAAGGCAATTTTCATCTTAAAAACTTACCAAGCATATATAGAAAATTTAACCCAACCATGGTTAACTAACTCAACTATGGTTAACTAACCTAACCAAGGTTAACTTAACCCAACCATGGTTTAACTAACTAACCATAGTTACTCATGTAACCATAGTTAAAAGTCTAATTTGCACCTTAAACTAACCCTAAGTACAATTAGCAACCTAATCAAGGATTAGGGAGTTAACTCACCGTTTAACGGCGGTGGCGACTACGGCGTCGGCGACGACGTAAAGACGATGGTGGTGGTTGCTCGGCGATGGCGCGTAGACGCAAAATGGGTATTAACGGCGGCTCGACTCGGTGCGGCGTGGCGTGCGGACGGCAGTTTGGTACGAGCTCGGCGCGGCGGCACAGCTTGGCAAGGATGGCCTAAATATCGGGGGCAAGGGCATGGCTTTAAGGCACGTCTTGGATAGCACGACGGCAAGGTGAGAGGTGTGAAACAAGAAGGAAAATGGGTGAAAATGGGGGAGAGAAGAGGGAGCTACGAATTTTGAGAGGAAAGAGAGTGAAAGAGAGAAAGAGATTGGCCTTGCTTCATTTTAACCAAGGGTGCATTATTGCCTCTCATCAATGCAACTCAAAATATCTCCTTTGTCTTCTTGACTTTCAAGACACATTCAAGGCCATTAATTAAACAAGAAGACCAGACAAAGAGAGGGCAAGGGGGAAGCATGAAGAAAGCAAGACAAAAAGCTTTAATTAGCTTTGTCTTAAGACCAGAAAGCCATCTTCAAAATATCTCACTTTCAAGAAGGGCAAAAGGGTAATTTCCACCCTTGACACTATTCATTCGGCACTATTCACAAGCTGCACTATTCATGTGGGCTTGACACTATTCACGTGGGCTTGGGCTTGAATTTGATGGGCCCAATAGGTCAAAAATCCAATGGGCTCTTTAATTGGGCCTAAAATGGGCTTTCGGAGGCAAAACGGTCATTTCCCCTTATAGGCTTTCTTGAAATTCGAAAATAGTAGAAAGTAGGCCCGTTGGTTCATGCTAAGCCCGAAACGTCTCTTCGTTCCTTAATTTTCGGCTTACCGACTCTTCTGTGAAAATTTAGGGTTTACCAATAAACTTTGAATTATCGAAAACGGAACGTCCAAAACCTTTCATCGGATTTGAATTCATGATATAGCATCTATTGAATCCTAATTTATTGCCTTGACAGTGTGAAAACGTCAGAAAATCCGATTGTACACTTTTTCCAATTTGAATCAATAATCATCCGTCGATTAATCCATGAAGTCTAATTTTTGGGATATCACAACTCTTCTCCTCTTACAAGAATTTTGTCCTCGAAATTAAAACCATTACATGACATTTTCAAAAAGATAGGGATACTGGCGCCTCATTATCTCCTCACTTTCTCACGTTGCTCCCTCTGTTCCGTGATGTTGCCAAATCACCTTGACTAAGGGAATCGTCTTGTTCAGTAGTACTTGCTCCTTTCTGTCTTCTATCCTCACTGGTCGTTCCACGTATGACACTCGATCGTCCACTTCTATTTCCTCAAAGTTAAGTATGTGAGTCGGGTCCGGCTCGTACTTCCTTAACATGGACACGTGAAAGACATCGTGTACATGAGCAAGTCTCGAAGGCAACGCGAGACGATAGGCCAAAATCCCAATTCTTACCAAAATTTTGAAAGGTCCAACGTACCTCGGACTCAGCTTTCCTTTCTTGCCGAATCATGAAGTACCTTGTATTGGTGACACCTTGAGGAACACATGGTTACCAACTTGGAATTCCAACGGTCTACGCCACTTGTCTGCGTAACTTTTTTGGCGGCTTTGAGCTGTCTTTAGTCTTTCTCTGATAACCTTGACAGCATCTAACGATTGTTGCACCAACTCAGGACCTGTGATCTTTCGTTCACCAACTTTGTCCCAACACACCGGAGTCCTATAGGCTCTACCATACAGTGCTTCAAATGGTGCCATTTTGATGCTCTGTTGATAGCTGTTATTGTAGGCGAACTCAACAAGGTGAAGTTGTTCCTCCCAACTTCCTTTAAAATCCAAAACACATGTTCGCAACATATCCTCGAGCGTTTGAATTGTTTTTTCTGACTGGCCATCCGTCTGCGGATGATAAGCGATGCTGTATTGCAGCTTCGTTCCTAAAGCAGTCTGCAAGCTTTTCCAAAACGTTGCAGTGAACTTAGGATCATGATCAGAAGTGATCATCACTAGCACTCCATGAAGATGAACAATTTGTCGCACGTACAAGTCAGCATATCTGTCTAATGCAAAGTCCTTTCGTACGGCGATAAAATGTGCGGACTCTGTGAGTTTATCGACTACAACCCAAATGGAGTCGTTACCTTGTTGACTCCTTGGTAATCCCATTACAAAATCTATTATGATATGTTCCCATTTCCATTCTGGGATCTCGAGAGGTTGCAGCAGTCCACCAGGCTTGCAATGCTGCGCCTTTACTTGTTGGCACGTTAAGCACTTAGCCACGTGCTTGGCAATATCAGCCTTCATGCCATTCCACCAATAATACTACCTTATATTTTGATACATCTTGGTGCTGCCCGGATGAATGCTGTAGTTACTACGATGGGCTTCTGACAAAATTTCTTCCTTAAGCCCCAAATCGTCGGGTACGCACAATCGTCCGCGGAATTTTAATATTCCGTCAGCTACTTGAAAATCAGTTTTCCTTTTCGCTGAATCTTCTTGCAGAATCTTTTGGATTGCAGGGTCTGCGAATTGCAAGGCTTTAACCTTTGTCTGCACTTCTGGTTCAATCCTTAACGTAGCCATGAGACTCGACAGATGGCTTTCTTCAAACTTAAAATCTGAATCGCGTACTTCTTCGAGAAGAAGCCATTCTCGAACCATCATTTGCGCAATCGTTGACTTTCGGCTCAGCGCATCAGCCACTTTGTTGGCTTTACCAAGATGGTACAGAATGTCACAGTCGTAATCCTTGAGGAATTCCATCCAACGTCGTTGTCTCATGTTCAACTCCTTCTGCGAGAACAGGTACTTGAGACTCTGATGGTCGGTGTAGACTTGGAACTTTTCTTCGCAAAGATAATGCCTCCAAATCTTGAGGGCGAAGACGATTGCAGCTAATTCAAAATCATGCGTTGGGTAGTTCAACTCATGAGGTCTTAACTGTCGGGACGCATATGCAACCACTCTTCCATGTTACATTAGAACGCAGCCCAATCCCTTAAACAACGCATCACTGTAGATTTCATAACCTCCTGGACCATACGGTATTGTCAGGACTGGAGCCGTAGTTAGCTTGCTCTTAAGCTCTTGGAAACTACGCTTGCACTTATCAGTCCATTCAAACTTCTCGTCCTTCCTCAGCAATCGTGTTAACGGCATAGCTATCGCAGAAAACCTTTTTACGAATCGTCTATAATAGCCTGCCAGTCCCAAGAAACTTCGAATCTCTGTTACCGTCGTTGGCCTTGGCCAATCCATAACCGCTTCAATCTTGCTCGAATCAACGGAAATTCCTTCCCCAGAAATTACATGTCCGAGAAAAGCTACGCGAGCTAGCCAAAACTCGCACTTACTAAACTTAACATATAGCCTATGCTCTCGAAGGGTTTGCAGGATTGTCCTCAAGTGCTGTTTTTGTTCTTCTGGACTTCTTGAATACACTAGAATGTCGTCAATGAACACGATCACGAACCGGTCCAAATACTCCTTGAACACTTGGTTCATTAAATCCATAAAAGCAGCGGGGGCATTTGTTAGACCAAATGGCATTACCGTAAACTCATAATGACCATAGCGTGTACGAAATGCCGTATTCGGTATATCCTCATTCTTGATCCTTAACTGATGATAGCCTGTCCTTAGGTCTATTTTGGAAAATACCGAAGCTCCTTGAAATTGGTCAAACAAATCATCTCTCCTTGATAACGGGTATTTGTTCTTGACCGTTACTTGATTGAGCTGCCGATAATCGATGCAGAGACGCAACGATCCATCTTTCTTTCTTACGAACAGAACTGGTACTCCCCAAGGCGATGCACTAGGGCGAATAAATCCCTTATCCAACAATTCTTGCATTTGCACCTTTAATTCCTTCAATTCCGACAGTGCCATACGGTATAGTGCTTTGGAAATCGACTCTGTTCCAGGGGCTAACTCAATCACAAACTCTATTTCCCTTTCTGGAGGTAATCCAGGTCATTCCTTCGGAAAGACATCCGAGAATTCTCGCACTATAGTAATGTCTTCCATGCTTGGTTCTTCGACCAGCATATTAACCATGGTTGCTAAGTAACCTTGACAACCCTTATCCAACAAGGTGGTCGCCTCAAGCGACGAGATTAAAGGAATCGAGGGGGATCCTCTGTTTCCAATGAATTCAAAACTAACCCTTCATAACGGGTTAAACTTGATTGTTTTACGATAGCAATCCATCGTAGCTCGTTGCTTGGTGAGCCAATCCATTCTGATTATGACATCAAAGTCATACATCGCCAGCACAATCAAATTTATACTTTCCTCTCGACCGCCTACGATTATCTTACAATCTGAACATCTTACCGCAGACAATACTTTATCCTTTAACGAGGTTGAAATACTTAGGACCGTTTCCAACGGTTTCTGACTTAACCCCACTAATTCCATAAATTGCTTAGCAACAAACAAATGTGTAGCTCCCGGATCGAACAAAGCATAAGCAATATGATCGTGCAAGGAGACCGTACCTGTAACGGTCGGCGAATCCTTCGCCTCTTGCCGAGTAACAGCATAAACCCTTCCTTGGTTATAGAACCAGCACATCCCAAAAGAGTTGTACGCCGGCTTTCCAATGCCATTCTTTTGGTTGGGAGGGACAGAGTATTTTCCTCCAGTCATGGGCCTCTTTCCAAACCGATGGTTATCCCTATTAGGCGCAAACCGCGATCCAGATGCGGCTGCACACTCTGCCATGTTCCTTTCGATGAGTTGGGCCCTTTCATACAACTCATCGTAGTCTTTAAGGTTCAGGGGCACCAATTGATCCTTAATCTCTGATTTCAGGCCATCCCGAAATCTTCTCGCCTTGTCCACCGGGTCCTCAATCAACCTCAGTGCATATCTTGACAGCTCGGCGAACTTCACCTCATATAGGTTGTTGACACCTAAATTTTGACCCCATTTTAGGATTAATTTAAAATTTATTTCAGTAATTAATTTGCATAAAAATTAGGGTCGACCCGGCCCCTAGCAAAAAATATTTAAATTAATTGCATTTTGGTTTATAATTATTTCAGAATGCATAATCATACATTTTTGCATTAAATTCGGATCCGGTGGCAAAAATCGGACAGAAATTGGATGCGCGAACTGGGCTAAATTAATTATAAAATTCAGCCAAGCATAGGGAATAGGTGATTAGAATCCTTGGGGGTTTTTTAGGCCTAATTTGAGCTTAAATCAACCAACTTTAATTTTTTAATTTGGGAAAAAAGCCATTTATAAAAAAAATCCATAATTAATCAAGAAAAAGGCCAAAATTAAGCCTGAAACAGATAATAAGCCCATGGGGATGTCAAATTTCGACCAAGCCCTCTGGTGAGGTGGCTGAGTCGATTAGGGGGCAAATTAAAAAGAATTTCGCTGATTGGGTTGAATTTGCAAATATTCAAAAGTTTAGGGACTAATTTGTAAATTTTCAAAAATTTATGAAAACCCTAAAAAACTCCTATAAATACCCCTTTATACTTTAGGATTGAGGAGGGGGCTTGATCAGAATTTTTTTAGAACTCAGAAAATTCGAGAGAGAGGCAAAGGGAGAGAAAAGAGCTCGGCGAGAATCCACTTGCCAAGCCATCTTCGCGGCCACGGTGTTGCCTCCATACGCGACCGTTTCCCTCCGGCAAGCCACCGATACAAACTAGGAATATCCTAGTTTAATTCCACCCGGCCCTCACATCCATACGAGCCACCATCGCGACGGAGCAAGTCAGAGAAGAACCCCCATTGACCAGCCGCGACTTGAGCAACCCAGAAAAAATAGAGCTTCGTGCTATGTTTTTCCAGCCACTGTGCAGTCACGGATCCGAGCTTCTGCCGGCCCCGTTCGGTGATCAAGAGAGCCCAGACGTCCCCCCTGTTGCCGTGACTCCAAGGAAGCCCATCGCCGCCGACATCACCGTCCGAAAGCCTCTCGTCGCTTTCAAAATAGAAAAAACAGAGTGTCTTGCTCTGTTTTTCGGCGAACCGGTGTCCACCTGAAGATTCGTTGCTGTTCCGACCTCCGACAACCCACTCCGACGTGCAGCCGTGTCTCAGATCACCCCAGGTGTGTCCCCAATCAAAGCCCAGTTGAAGACGAAGCCGCGGAAGCCCTAAAACAGAACGCCCACCAAGTGTTTGGAGAAATTCAAAGGGGAGGTCCAAATTTTTTTTGTTGCACCGCCGCCGTTTGCTGCTTTCATTGCCGCTTAGGTGAGCCCTCGAAAACCTTGAAGCCGCTAGTAAATCTTCACCGTAAGATTTTTATTTTTTATTTTTTATTTTTTTTCTCTCTGGTCACGATTTTCAAAAATACAAGAAGACTACATTGATCTATATTAGATACAATTTTTTTTATAAATTAAAACTCTAAAATCCAAATTAGGAAAGA
>BCNH02000002.1:8381145-8395172 GCA_001662345.2 Metrosideros polymorpha var. glaberrima | reverse complement strand
CTATATTAGATACAATTTTTTTTTTATAAATTAAAACTCTGAAATCCAAATTAGGAAAGATTCTTTCCTAATATACAACGATTTTCTTAAATTGGGCAATTCTTCCCGTTGCCATTCGGGAACGATTCTCCGGTTTAGGAAAAATCGAGAAAAATTACCAGCCCAATCTATTGCCATTTAGGTCTAGTTCGTTATTTTTCAAAAGTCGATTTTGGATTTAGAGAATATTTTTTCGAAAAATTGAAGAAGCTCTATTCGTGATTTTCTTTAATTGATATATCTGATTGACTGGAGATTGTGATTATCTTGATCATATTTTATCAAGTTGGTTATATGCTTTCCCTATTTGAATTATTCGATTGATTTTTGCCATCTCTATTATTATCTTTGCACGTTTAAAATTCTAAAAAAATTGCATGTAGATTAGTTTGCATCTTTTAGGATAGATTGCATCCTTAATTAGAATTTTCAGAATATTTTTTAGATAATTTTCGGAATTATTTTTTAGCTAAATTTAGATTTTGAGATAATTTTCCTAATTTAAATAGGATAGAATTTTTGGGTTATCTTGATTAGAATTTTAGAATATCTTAAGATAGGTTTCCTTGATAGGATAACATCTTAAGATAGGATTAGATTTCTAAGATAGATTTTCCTTTATTTTCCTTATTATTTTATTTTTAGGAATAGGATAGTTTTCTTTCCTAGTTAAAATAGAATAGATTACTTTTCTAAATAGTTAATTTTCATTAAATATTGATTTCGAAAATCATAAAAAATTCATTTGCATATCATGCATTTTCATGTCATATACCATACTGTTCATGCATGTCATATAGTTTAGTAATGCTATGTCATGTCATATAGTCTAGCTCATTTAGTATCATGTTTAGGTGCATTCATGTTAGCCCGTCATTAGATTTGCATTTAGATTAATTTCATGTATTTCATATAGGTTAGTCTTTTTTCTAAAAAAGCGAAAATAAAAAAGAAGAAACTTAATTGTTTGGCGTGTGCTCTGTGCCATTTATCACTTGATTTGTGGATTTTTATTCCATTGATTGCGTACCTGTGTGATAACCCATGCCTAGTGCTTTAGGTTAAAATCCAATCAAGCTGCCTGCCAATGATTTTTCTTTATAAAAATGAAAAGGTACCGAAAGGGCGTTAGATAAATGTCTAGCGTAGTCAAGTCCCCAGACTCATAATCTCTGGTTCATAAAAATAAAGCATTATCTCCCTAATGTTTTATTTAGGTGTCTAATCGACCTATAAAAAAATGATTAGTGATGACTCCAAATTGAATATCTTTTGATTGAAAATTAAATGAATCTAAGTTGCGATTAGGTAAGACTTGGGAGAGTCTGAGCTAGGTTAATTAATTTGGTAATCCTTTAGCCTATGTTTCGGCGAAATTTAGGTCGCGACATTGGTCCACTGACAGATGGTTCTGATGAAGCCACTGAAATTCAGCTATCTTCTGTTCCTTCGCACAATCAGAGAAGTACTTTCCGTTGAAAGCTTCAACGAAGGCACCCCACACTAGGACTATGCCATCAGGGAAAACTCTTCCTCGAGTGGCTTCCCACCAGGAATTAGCGTTACCTTGCAGTTGGTAAACAGCCAGTGTCACCTTGTCCTCTTTCGAGCATCTCAGCAATTCTAAAATATTTTCTAACTCCTTATTCCAGAGGGTTGCAGCCTCAAGATCACCTGTTCCAGCGAACTTTGGCAGCTTAAGCTTCAGAAACTGCTCAACCACCCTATGCATTGGCTGGTCGCCATTTCCATTCCCAGCCAATGGGATTTCATCGGGTATAGCAGCAGCAGCAGCTTCCGCTTGATTCAAAGCTTGTTGCCCCATGAGATTCCCCATGGCTTCCAAAGCTTGCAGAATCCTATCCAGTCTGAGATCCTCTTGTGCCCTTCCTCGAGCACTTGCTTGGCTTTGGGTTGCCCTTTTTCTAGGGATCCTTGGTGCTGGATCGCTCATCTTACAGGATTTCCATGAAATCCTACGTGCCAAAAATCGACACGAGATTAGAACTCAAGAACAACGTTCCTGAAAATCAATCGGCAATCACAAGCACGGGGTGTTTTTCCTAACTAACTATCCCATTAAACAACGCACCTTATCACTCCAAGTTATGACCAAGCTCTGATACCATTAAACTGGGATGTCACGCCCCGAGCCCTTGGGCACGCGACCATCCGAATACACTTATCCTTTGGGTCAATAAATGCGACGTCCTAGGACGCGTTGGTGACCCATTCATTTTATCTTTTGAATTGCGCATGTGAAAAGGAATAACAACACCCGACAGCAGGGATAGAAGGAAAAACAGCATAACAAACAGTATTACAAAAACACGCCTTTTTATTATCAACATGTTAACCCTAGGAAGTCTATAATTACAAGCCCTTACTTACAGGCCACTTCTACACGACCAACAAAAAGAGACTGGGGGTTGGGTTAACCTATCTCCGCTACGCTACAAGGTTATGTCAAAAAGAGGTCAGCCCTTCCAAGTCCGACCTAGTTGAGGTACTCCTCCGGATCATCATCTGTATCAGACTCTAGATCCTCGACGGCGCCATCTGGAACGGCAACGTCCATGGGATCCCATACAACTTAATCTCGAGGCTCTGATCCGTGGGAACCCCGAACTGTACTGTCCTCGAATTCATATTAACGGTCTGAAAATTGGTTAACAACAACTAATGAGATAAAAATCTCAGTAAGGTAACAACCTAAGCCTCACGTAGGGTGCTGATTCACTCAGAGCAAACCCTAAACATGCAACTCGACGTCTATGGCAGATCAATAGCGAGCGACTCTTGCTCTACACAACCTATATCAGGTTCAGTGACTTTCACCAATCAATAGATAATTCACAGGCATTCTTACCTTGCCTTGGCACATGCACACGCCTTGCATGTTATTAGTTATAATAGCACTCTAAAAATAATGCATCAGCCAAGTCAATCAGAACACGTAGCACTATCCCTCATGCACAATGCATCTAGGCGTATTCCAATTTTATGTCAAGACCCACGGATTAGTCCGCGCAAGACTCCCGCCACGACCCACAGATCAGACAGCGTAAGGCCCCTGTCAAGACACACGGATCAGTCTGAGCAAGGCACTACCAAGACATATGGATTTCTCCACGCAAGGTACTCCAGCATGACCGGGCATCGCCCCAAAATCATCAGGCGTGGCAACGTCCCCTCTCCATAAGTAGACGGCATTCCCGAAGGAGAATCGGTCCGGCCTCTACTGCAATCTGTCATCCGACCCTATTAAGCATCCGATAGATCTTCACTGTCCTAACCCTACTGGAACTCGATTCTGCCCTGCTAGGACTTCGATCACACGGGCATCATCCCCAATCACCATTGGGGGTCCGTACACTTTTGTGATCACACGAGCATACAGGCATTCAAATCTCATTTCTTCTTTTTCTTTTTGTCAATGCATTCACGATACGTGCTCATACCCTATGTCATGCTCATTGCCATTTTCACATGAAAAATGCAATAAATAAATCACACGAACCTGCTTTTCATGCCAAACTTCACGTGCCTCACTTTTCAAATCAAATACTTGGTTCCAAAGCATAACACTCAGCATTTCAACATGGCACCACAACAATTCTCATTTTCATGCCAAAATACATTCTTTTCTACTATAAACTCACAAAGCATATTACTCTTATTTTTTCAAGGCAATTTTCATCTTAAAAACTTACCAAGCATATATAGAAAATTTAACCCAACCATAGTTAATTAACCTAACCATGGTTAACTAACCCAACTATGGTTAACTAACTCAACTATTGTTAATTAACCTAACCAAGGTCAACTAACCTAACCAAGGTTAACTTAACCCAACCATGGTTTAACTAACTAACCATAGTTACTCATTTAACCATAGTTAAAAGTCTAATTTGCACCTTAAACTAACCCTAAGTGCAATTAGCAACCTAATCAAGGATTGGGGAGTTAACTCATCGTTTAACGGTGCGGCGACTACAGCGTCGGCGACAACGTAAAGACGATGGTGGTGGTGGCTCGGTGATGGTGCGTAGACAGAAAATGGGTATTAACAGCGGCTCGACTCGGTGCGGCACGGCGTGCGGACGGCGGTTTGGTACGGGCTCGGCGCGGCGGCATAGCTTGGCGAGGATGGCCTAAACGTCGGCGGCAAGGGCATGGCTTCAAGGCACGTCTTGGGTAGCACGACGGCAAGGTGAGGGGTGTGAAACAAGAAGGAAAAAGGGTGAAAATGGGGGAGAGAGGAGGGAGCTACCAATTTTGAGAGGAAAGAGAGAGTGAAAGAGAGAAAGAGATTGGCCTTGCTTCATCTTAACCAAGAGTGCATTATTGCCTCTCATCAATGCAACTCAAAATATCTCCTTTGTCTTCTTGACTTTCAAGACACATTCAAGGCCATTAATTAAACAAAGAAGACAAGACAAAGAGAGGGCAAGGGGGAAGCATGAAGAAAGCAAGACAAAAAGCTTTAATTAGCTCTATCTTAAGACCATAAAGCCATCTTCAAAATATCTCACTTTCAAGAAGGGCAAAATGGTAATTTCCACCCTTGGCACAATTCATTCAACACTATTCACGTGGCTGCACTATTCACGTGGGCTTGACACTATTCACGTGAGCTTGGGCTTGAATTTGATGGGCCCAATAGGTCAAAAATCCAATGGGCTCTTTAATTGGGCCTAAACTGGGCTTTCGGGGGCAAAATGGTCATTTCCCCTTATAGGCTTTCTTGAAATCCGAAAATAATAGAAAGTAGGCTCGTTGGTTCATGCTAAGCCGAAACGTCTCTTCGTTCCTTAATTTTCGGCTTACCGACTCTTCTGTGAAAATTTAGGGTTTACCGATAAACTTTGAATTATCGGAAACGGAACGTCCAAAACCTTTCATCGGATTTGAATTCATGATATAACATCCATCGAATCCTAATTTATTGCCTTGACAGTGTGAAAACATCAGAAAATTCGATTGTACACTTTTTTCAATTTGAATCGATAAACGTCCGTCGATTAATGCATAAAGTCTAATTTTCGGGATATCACAAAATATACATTTTTATATATACATGATAAATTATTAAAAGAAAGTGTTGCAATAGACTTGTGAGCCATGAAATTGATGTCAATTGACATCTTACTTCAAAATCTAGCACATTGACTCAAGGGCTCACAAGCACGCTTATCAATTCTAACAGTCAAAGAAAAACAACAAGAGAAAGAAGGGTCTTCACTGAGGACCATTTTACATCATATTATACTCTTTGGATATAATATTCACATTTCATTAGCCATAAAGTGAAAGAACTTCATATTCAACAAAAAGAAACATTCACATTTCATTAACCATAAAGTGAAAGAACTCCATCAAAAGAAACAATCTACATTTTACCATCAAATATAACAAAAAGTCATTAATTTTGCATATTGATGTCTTCTTCTTCTGAAAAAACAACGGACTCCATCTCTAGCTCATCAAGTGAAAGACTTGCAATTTCAAGCATTCCAACATCTTCAAATGTGCCAAATGCTTCTCCGCCAATATCCCACATCCTCGTCTCTCCTTCTGCATAATGAGGGCTTCTTCTTGATAGAAGACGAAGGTTACTATGAATGTAAACCAAATTGTGACATTTGAAAATTTCTGCATTATATTTATAATGCGTAGGAGGTCGTAGACGATATATATAGCATGTGGAAGTCTTAATTGAGTGTTTTGTGTAGAAATTGCGGAGGCCGAAGCGTATTTTACGTCTCTGTAGGTTTTCCGTAAATGTTTTCGTTAGGATTAAATTATTGGATATATGCATTCGTATTGATTTTCTAGAGTTGCGACGATGTTCGCAACATCGCGTTATTCAATTTTGGAGGCCGAAACGCTCTGAATTTTCGTATTGAATAAGTGTTAAGTGTGAAATTTACTAAGTTAAATATTCTCGCGTTCGGTATACTTTGCCAAACATTTTGATAAGTTTAAAATATTTTTTAAGTTTACCAATATTTATAACGGTCATTGATTTTCATATTTTCGCACTGATTACTTCATTTATGTACTAATTTATAAGATAACTTGACAACTTATAAAATATCTTCGTTTGGGACCATGTTGTTAAGACAAATGTCACTTTTACATAAGCCCACATCTCATAAGATCTCCACCAAGTATTTTAACCCAAACAATCATTACTTTTTAACTCAAGGTTATTTGTTCCTATCCCGTTGAAGCTTCAAAGAACGTAGCCCCATTTTAGTCGTAGGCTACATTCTCAGAATACTTCAAGAACCTTCAACTTCACTTCTTCTTATTCTTCCTCTTTTCAAAACCACTTTCAGTAGAGAAAGAGGAATAACCCGTTTGGGTTGTTGAAGTTTTAAATCGTTCTCTTTCAAGAAAGCTCAAGGTGATTATTGAGAAGTTTACTTCTTGCTCCAAACTAGTTTTGTTATTCGAAAAGATTTTTAGTGTTAACTCAAGTTCTTGATGATTTTGTGTGAAGGTAATTAAAGCTTTGCTTTGCTCAAATCGTTTGAGGTAAGTGAAACTCTAAGTACTAAGCTAAGAGAATCTATTTAGTGCTCTTGACTTGGATAATTGTTATGATTGATTTTTGCTCGAAATTATTGACATAAGTAGTTAAACTTGCCATTATTGAAATTGGATTACTATGTTATTTTTTCTTGAAGTTGTTGTGAGTTATGATGCCTTTAAAGTGTGTTAAATGGGTGAGTATGTTTACTGGAAAGAACTAAGAAGAGGTAAAAAGAAGTCCTTCTCGTAGACTTAAGTTCTGTGAAAATCGGGTCCGTCCACAAAAAAAAAGGTCAACCGAGGTCAACAAAAAGTGTCGATGGTCAACAAAATGTGTCGATAGTCAACTTTTGACCGAAGTCAACATTTTGATCGAAGTCAACATTTTGTGTCGATAGTCAGCATTTTGACCGAAGTCAACAAAAAGTGTCAATAGTCAACATTTTCTGTCAAAATCAAGAGAAAATTTTCATTTTATTGAATTTTGATGCTCTAGAACTCAATGAGATTGAGAAAGCTCTTATAGTATTATTATTTAAGTGAGAATGGAAGAAAATGATTAGAAAACTATTAATGTAAATGTAAGTGATGCATAAATTACATGATATGCATTGTTTGAGTGTTTGGGTTAGGTTAATTGAGTCGTTGACGTTCACGTAGCCCTATGACAATGTATCAATTACTTGCAAAATGTATGATTTCGACGTGAGACGTTACGACATGATTTCGTATGAAAAGAATTGTAAGAAGTTTCCGTCATCCACGCGATCGTGGCGACGATTCCCCACGAATCGGAATGCCCATCAATCGAATGCTCCAAGGTGATACGTTTTGGAAGTGATTTTAGTAAAAGATGATGTGCACCGTATGTTGATTTTGAAATAAATGTGAATTTTATAGTTAATATAAAGAAAATATCATGTGCATGAATATGAAGAGATAATATATGAAAAGTTATGTTCCGTCGTCCACGCGATTGTGGCGACGATGCCTCGCGAATCGGGATGCCCGTGAATCGGATGCCTCGGGGAGTGGTTCGAGATGCCTCGAGAGTTTCAGGATGCCCCCATTGAGAGGTAGGATGCCTCGTGGTCGGATGTTGTGAGATGCCTCGAAGTTGAGATGCCCCACAAATCAAGAAGTTTCGAGAATCGGAAAGTAAAAAAAAATTGAATATGATAACTGAGTACATGATGTACGTTTATGACGCATGCCCATGATGAATAAGATGAATAATTTATATTTGATGCATGATCATGGTGCATGTTCAATGATGAATAAGAGGTGATATGTATATATTATGACATGGCGAGTCATTTGCATGTATTTAGTAGGCAATCTCAAGTAAGGTTGCTATTGATTTGCCATCTACATAAAAAGGTGAGATTTTCATGTGCTTGTCATCCAAATGAGTTAGAAACGATTGATTGCATGTTGATTGTTCCAAGTTGAGTGGTGGATGGATTTCCTACCTTAGAATTAGATATTTCATTTACTAGGCCTCGGCTCATTCCTTTATTTTTCAGACTTGTAGGATGGATCATGTACCACCACCACCACTCGCACCACCTATCTTTGAAGCTCCTGTCCAGTTTAATGCTATTATAGAAGATATAATCATACTTGGTTCGGACATAGTTTATGTTAGATGCAAGTCTATTATATGAGTCGACGTAGGACTCCCGGAGTGGATTGTCCATAGATACATTGCCTGGTATATACGCACAGATTATAGTGAGACGATGGGACCTCTGAGAGGTTTTGATGGTCCTCCAGGCATGTACGTCGACGACGAGACTTCACCGAGCGAAGTGATTGACCCGTAGTTAGTGAGTGGCCATATGGAGGTGTGGTCCTTTATTGGAGTAGATATGTGGAGTAGAAGCTTTGGAGCCGAACCTTCTTCCCAGAGTTAATACGATGTAATCTTTCATCTTTTGGGAGTTGTGTTAAAACTTGGAAGATGGTCAAAATGGATAAGGAAGCATATGTTGATTATGTAACTTAACTTCTTGTGATTGCTCGTACTATGTGGTGTTGATATTATGTGCTTCCGCATGTGAAAAAGTTTAAAATATATTGCATAAATTGGTAAGAACACGGGTAGCGCGTGATGTTCTGGGGCGTTACACAAATCTTCTGCACGTTTTGGGGTCATTTTATTTCTTCTCGCCAAGTATACAAAGGAATAAGTACTCCAATTTCTCTCGGCACATAAAGAAGAAGAAGGTTGTGCAAGAATCTTTAATGCTATCTTTCAAAGCATAGGTGCACTATCACCATGAAGAACCCACCAAGCCTTTGGATCCATAGAATATTGATTTTGAATGGAATCTAATTCTTTAAAATCTCCATTTTTGCACGCAAAATCTATATATTCCATATTTACCTTGTTGCGCTCATCCAAGTTAGGAAAGTATTTCCTAATGCATTTTGCTCTTTCTTCGTTGATCTCCTTATCATTGTGTGGAGAAACTCGAGTAGGATCTTCATTGAGCCATTCATCACTATAGTACCTATAAAATAAAAGTAGAAAACCATAATAAGTAAGAGATATCATCATGTCAAAGAAAAATACCAATTAATAAAATAATAAGTTTTAGAATTTACCTAGGATTCAAGGCATGCGCCAAGCAATGAAGTGGAGTGTTGTTCTTCGTCCAACGATCCACAAGAATTGTATGAACCACTTCATAGAATGTGGACTCCTCATCTAGCCTTTTCACTTCATGCGCATATATGGCTCTCTTCATTTTTTTAATTATTGAATCCCACGTGTCATAAACTAAGTGAAGATAAGGCTTGTCGATGTCACAAACTCTAAGCATGTCATAGATAGGAGCTGTGAAAGAAAGTATATAATCAATCGAATCCCACCAGAAATCATCCAACACTTTCTCCTTAACAAACCTAGCCCTCCCTTAATTATCATATCGATATACATTCCATTTGTCACAAATAACCATGCTTTGAAGACCACCTTTGATTAACTTGAACCTCTTAAGCATCACAATCATCGAAGGAAAATGTGTTTCCTCTATGGAAAGCAACTTCAAGCTAACAAACTCATTGTATATTGCTAACCTCATGGAATGGTTCATGATGAAATTTTTGATACGCACAACATCCGCAACAATATCCGAAATCCAACCACATTCCTCATAAACTATTTGATTATTCTCCACATTTTTTGTGGCACAAATGTTCTTTAAAGCTAGATTAAGGGTGTGCACCACACAAGACGTTCAAATAGTGGATGGAAATTCTTGTTCAATGAGTTATCCCGTGCTCTTACAATTTGAAGCATTATCCGTAATCACTTGCACCACATTCTCATGCCTAATTTTATTGATAACTTTTTTGAATAAGTTAAAAATAAAATGCATATCCTTTATTTCTCTCAAACAATCCACCGATTTTATGAACATAGGTTCTCCTTCCGAAACCGCCATAAAATTAATAAGTTGTCTCCTTTGTGAGTCACTCCATTCGTCACTCACAAGACTCACACCCTTCACCTTCCACATGTTTCTAATGGGTGCATACAACCTATCAATATTTGTGTTCTCATTTTGTAGCAAAGTGGTCCTCAACATATTAAATTTCGGTGGTACATACCCCGCGATATGATGATTGGTAGCATAAGTAAAAGAGGATCGAAAGTATGGGTTATTTGTTAGGTTAAACGGTCAAAATTTAAACATTCATGTTGACTCATGTTGAATGCCTTCTCAATTGATCCTCCACTCTCACTTCCAATCCTCCTTTCTTGGAGTCAAATGATGAACCACCATCACCACCACTAATTGAAAAATTAGAGGGGGGCAAAGGTACATGTTTAGGTGCAATATTCTTCAATTTGAAATTGACCTCTTCCTCTAACTTTTCCATCTCCAAAAGATCTTTTTTTTGCACATTTCCACATTTACCAATTTCTTTTCCAGTTATCATCAACAAATGGGCCCTAACTCTCGTGTACGAACTCTTAAAATCTTTTTTGCAAAAATTACATTTTTAAGACAAATTCCCCCCTGCTTCACCAATATTAGCTAACCTAGTAACATACCTCCATAGAGGTTTATTTAAATCTTCATTGTTGGATATAGTTGGTGAAGTGCTACTATCCATGCTTGATGAAGTCATTCTACAAAAAAAATACAATTACAGGATGTCAAGAAACATTCATGAGCTGAGGAGAACAGAAATGCTCCTGAACAGAAATGCAGAATAGAAATGCAGAAATGCTCCTGAAAAGAAATGCAGAACAGAACAAAAATGCAGAAACGTAGAAATGTAGAACAGAAATGCAGAAATGCAAAACACAAACCAATAATGCAGAATAGAAACGCAGAACACAAATGCAGAAACGCAGAAATGCAGAAACACAAAAATGCAGAACACAAACGCAAAAACGCAAAACACAAATGCAGAAATGCAGAAACGCAGAACACAAATGCAGAAATGCAGAATAGAAACGCTAAACACAAATGCAGAACACAAACGCAGAAATGCAGAATAGAAATGCTAAACACAAATGCAGAACAGAAATGCAGAACACAAGCGCAGAAATGTAGAAACACAGAACACTAATGCAGAAACGCAGAAATGCAGCAGAATACAGAAATGCATCACACTTAGACTGAAGTACTTCTGAAAATGCAGAGCAGCTAAAGATTTAACACAAGTTTGGAACACTGCAAGATAGATATGGACATCATTCGAACACAAGTCTGGAACCACACAGGATAAAGAAATCACAAGTCTAGAACACAAGTCTCTCTCTTTATTTTGTGGCCGCAAATGAAAAAGAAAATTCTAAGGCCTATTATTCCAAATTCAACGATCTTCTACTCAGGGCAAATATGGTGTGATGTACCCATACATTCGATAGTCTACTATAACACAAGTCTGAAATTTGCTTTTCAATAACTATTTTATGACCTATGGACCAATGGTTTGATTATCAAAATCAATACAATCTATCAACATAGGAAATGCAAAATTAATCCTAATTAACATAGGAAACGCAAAATTAACCCTAATTAACATTAAAAAAAAACCAAAATTAACCACTGAAATTACAAAAAATCACTGAAAAACCTATCAAAACGACTCCGAAACGCGAAAAAACGATGTTGTCATTTCAAAATAGTGAGTTTCGATGGGCAACCCATTTCCATGCAGCCGACCAAATTTCAGCCAATTTCGAGTTTGCCAACCCTAAATGCAGTCGACCAAATTTCACCCTCATCTCGATTTTTCCCTTTCACATTGATTGACAACCACTCCCCACCAAGAAAAGGCATACATGGATGGTAAAGATGATTGAAAGACACAGATGCAAAAGCAGATGCAGAAGCACTTAATCAAGACTTAATCAGCACTTAATCAGGACTTAATCGCACCTAAAGATCAGAGGAGAAGGCGTTGAGGAAGAGGTCGTGATCGTCGGCGGCGCCACGACGATTGTGGCATCGGAGGAGGAGCCGGAGCCGGAGCCGAAGTCAGAGTTGGAGCTGAGAGGGAGAGAGAGCCGAGAGCAGTTTCGTGAGGGAGCAAGCACGAGCAATTTCGTTTCAATTAGGTTAGGGAGCAAGCAGGAGTAGTTTTTTTTTTTTATATATTTAAACGCGGACACGCGTGTCCGCGCGTGTCCCGTGAGTTGACCGCGTGTCTGAGTCTCGGACACGCAGTCAACGCTCGGACACGTGCACAATGTACACGTGTCCGTGTAACATAGGGGAAAACCTTGAAGAAATGAATGAAGAGGACTTTAAATTGTTTAATTTGATTTGTCGCCTTAATTGGACTTCATGAGGTCAGGCAAAACCACCCCGAAATCCAGGTCACGGTCAGAGAAAATTATGTTAGGGGGTTCAATGACATGTTTTAGAAAATTCAAAATTACGGGCCCTTGTGATAAAAATTGAGAAAAGTGGTACACCAATGAATTAAACTTTGCTTCATGGGCTTTAATTTGATAGGTGGCCCGTAAATTTGAAGGTCATTAGAGGGGTCAAATGGGGCTTGCATTCACCGGTTTCTGTGTAGGTCCGGTTCCAGACTTAGACTGACCAATTGGGCTAATTTGATAATTTCGGGAATTTGTAGGCCGAATCTGAAAACGGGGTGAACTAATAAGAAAATAGGCGTGGAAGAAAGAATGTGGAAAGAAATTGGAAGAGTTTCACCTGTTTGGGAGAAGTAGGGACAATGAAGGTGCATATTGGTAGCAGTGAAAATAAAAGCCTGAATGTCTGAAATTCCGTTCTAGATTGAGCCAGCCCGAAAAATATTAACCCGAATAGATGAGGAGGGATTTTATAGCTTTACTATTTACATTTCAAGGCAGCCAGGCTTTCAAGCTTCGCAATATGTAGCCCAAAATGTCCCGGCCTGTACTTTTTATGATTTTAGTATTCCATTAATATTTTTTAATCCCAGATGAAAAAAATGAAAATTTACTATTGAACATATCTATTGAAAGAAACTTTACTAGTGAACAAATTATGTGCAATTTTTTTGAAAAGTTTACTACATTTCAGGCCCCGAATAGCCAGAAATAAAAATGAACGGGTTAGATAGTCCATTTTGGATTGAGGCTTTTTCTCGGGATCGGAAATTCCAAACCTAAAAGTTCGGGCTGGACCAAAAATTGCGTAGAAACCCAGCCAGGCCCTCCATTTACACCCCTGCAGATAGGGGTGGACAAAGTGTTCTCCGGGCCTACAATTCTTGATCATTCCATTTGGGCCGCGGAGTTGCCACTTATTTGGTCAAATATTCCACTAGCCTTCTTTTATCTAATGTTTTCGTTTTCCTTTTTTTCTTGAGTTATTATCACGAAAAATTCTAAACTGATACTTCTGTGATAATTTTATCCCAATTTTTTGGGTTTTTCGGAGAAGATGAACTAAGTCATGTCGCTAGAAAATGAGCTAATTGAAAAAACGTCAATTAAGTTATTATTATTTTAAAAAAATAAGTTTGTGGTAAATTTGTCACAAGTGAACCAGTTTAGGATTTTTCGTAGTCAAAAAATTAATTTATGGTAAATTTGTTATAAATATACAAATTTAGAGTTTTTCGTGATATTAACCATTTTTTCTATTAATAGACAATAATGTCTCCTTACTCTTTTACACTTTCTTCACCTTTATTTTCACTCCTTTGAAACAAAAAGATAGTCGTTCATCTCATTTTCTTCACTTTCACTTTACAAGCCTTTCCAAATAACTTTATTTTCCCGTCATGTGTTAACCCAAAAAAGGCTCTCTCACTCTCATCCAATTGAACTTGCAATTGCACGGTGAGCTCTGGCCAGCAACCCACGGCGTCAACGACAGCTCATCACGGTGTCAAGCTCAACACCATATCTAGTCGAGCCACATTGCAACTTCTAGCTTAATGCATGGCAAAATTGCTCAAGCTCGACGCTAGATTTGGTC
>BCNH02000002.1:8363050-8381107 GCA_001662345.2 Metrosideros polymorpha var. glaberrima | reverse complement strand
CTTGTAGAGGGCGCTGGTGGCGTCGGCCGAGAAAGTGGCAGCGTTTGTCAAGGACAAAAAATGGTGATGTTTAATCAAAAGTATGGTGCAAGAGTGAGAGTACGTGGTAGAGGAGAAGGTATTTCATGTGATAATCTTTTCATGTTGTACGACAAATCAATGACAAGCGAGTAATTTCAACATTTAAGTGTCAATTTTGCGGCTTTTTTTTTTTGGTTTTAATTGGGCTTCAGATTTTAAATTTGTTATCGAATGAAGGGGACGAGGAAACTTCTAGGATGACATCCCATTTGATTGATCAATTTCAATGACAAGAGTGCAAAGCACGTTTAATGAAGTTTTAAGATATTATTTAGAAGAAGATGGGCAAGAATCATTGACAAATTTGGGCATTAGCATCCGCTTGTCGTTTTCTTCCAGCCACCAATGTTGAAAAGTAAATGGGTGTCCACCAATAATACATATTCGAGATGTAAATATATAATTATTTTTTTTGTTTGTCCCAATTGCAAGAAGTTTCCACGGTCTTTCGAGTGTTGGCTACATTTTGAAAGAAACACGCACAACATCGAGAAATATTGAATCAGCTCGAGATTACCATGTATAGTCCTTATCAATTCATTAACGGAATAACCTAGTTGGATTCAATGACTCATCCAGCGATTCTAGCTGAATAGTCAATGGTTGTCAACCAATAAAACATTTCCAAGATGCAAAAAATTTGATTTTTCTCCTTGTTTGCCTTTTGTAACAATCTAATGGCTATTTAGAGATCATTGTGCCATTCATTTTTCAAACCATTTATGATAATGTACTGTATCAAATGAAAAGGCCTAGTTGTAATGAATTAGCAATACGTGTTTTCAATTTTACTTAAATAAAATATATCAAGTATTCTAACAAGCGACTGTAAACCGTGTTCTATTTTTTGGCATTACTTTTTTGTTTACCAGAATTCGTTGAACAATTTCACATAAATGGATAAGCACAACAAGTAGAGGAGGTGAACTGATTGTTCTAAGGGAATTTTTTTTATTTTTTTAATGAACGACATGTAGAATGTATTGTTGTAGTGAAAAATAGTTAGGCAGAAACAATATCTTCTACTAAACACATTAAAAAAGAATGGTATAAGTATATTGAAAATCCTAAAATTTATCGTGAACGTGCAATTTAGTCTTAAAACTTTCAAAAAGTACAATTAAGTCCTAAAACTTGTCACGAAAGTGCAATTGAATGCTAAAACTTTCAAAAAGTGCAATTAAGTCCTAAAACTTGTTAAATTGGTCCAATCAAGTCTTTTCATTGATTGCACTTTTTTGAAAGTTTTACGACTTAATTGTTTACTCTTGGAAAGTTTTAGGACTGGATTGTATTTTTGGAAAGTTTTAGTTATCAATTGAACTTCCGTGACAAGTTTTAAGACTTCAAGTACACTTATCCCAAAAAGAATTAAGGAGGTAGAAGAGATGCAAAACAGATTTATGGTGATTCGGTCTTCGACTTGACTCTCCCAGCTCTAGTAGTCACAATAAGGCTAGAATCCACTATGTAATCCACTCTCCCAGCTCTAATAGCCCCAACAAAGGCTGATATTTTACTATGTAATCGTTGAAATCTTTTACAATTCTATAAACTCAGAACCTCTTCCAACACCATGACTCACTCTCTTCCCATATTACAAACGCGCACACCTGTACAGAGAAAGACAATCAGATTTACACAGCTTTTACACACAAGAACAATAAGAAGATGAACACTCAGAGCAGAAACTAATTTTTGTTCGTTTTCTACCACTCTACTTCCACTTCCTTGGGTTGGGATGGAAAAAAAGAATAGGAAAATGCAACTAAGCAAGCAAGATGGTGGAAGACTTTGACTTGCTTTCACCTCCTCTCATTACCTTATTTTGGCTTTTATTCAAATTCAAGATAAGCGAGTAGCAAATTTAAATTTTGGAATAAAATATATCAAGCTACTCGGGGTTACATCACAGTTAAATAAAATAGTATCTATTGAGAATTTTGCAAATCAATCCATTATTTGGTAGTAGTATGGGTGAAAAATGAAAAGTAGTTATTAGAATCCTTGAGGAGAGTTATACATTATAGACTAAATCCCACCCATTCATAGAGCTATAGTCAGGTATTTGACACCTTTAAATTTTGTTGTTGTTGTTGAGGAAATTAGGAAATACGACAACAAGATGTACGTAAGTTTAAGCAAATGTAGCTAATCTATCTGCAATCCCATGATGTAGGAGGAACTTTAATCACCCATACATCCAATAAGTAGTAACTTAATAATGTCTAACAAAAGACTCTTTAGTCAAGTTTAACCTCCTCAAATTATCAGCACATTTCATATGAATGATAGTCTAGATTATCAGCATTTACATGCTTCAAGGAATTAGGGCGACTATGGGCTCGTTTGAAAACAATTCTTGCTAGAATTTTTTATTTTGGTAGAGAATGAGAAATTATGTTTACTAAACGCATCCTCATTTTATTTCTGCTTTTGGCAAGTTTATCAAACGATGCCTGGAGATCGGCGACTGACGGGGACCAGCGACTGCCCATCGCCCACTGGTGATCGGCAATGGCGGTGGGCGGCAACTGGCGACGGCGGTCGACAACCGACGATGGCAACCTACGAGCGTGAAAAGAAAAATGAAAAGTGAAAATAGAAAAAAAATCACTTTTGACAATAATTGATTCTGACTCTAGAAAATCACTTCTTTACCAAACACAATTCTCATTCAGAAGTAGAAAACTACTCCAAAAGTCATTCTTTACCAAACGCATTTTTACTCAAGAATTACTTCTAGAGCAGTATTAAAAATTATGGCAGGTTATCAAACGCAAACGTAAATCTGATCCAAACCACACATGCTTCTCAACTGTGTAGAAAGAATTGATCCTTGGCCCATCAGATGGACACTTTTAAAATTAAGATGAAAGATATCAAACTTAACTTGCTAAAAAGAATGTCAGAGAAAAAAGAGTCATTTATCATAAAAGAACAAATTTTGTTAACTTCAAACCTAATATGCACAACATGACTTACATTTTGGGGGAATATTACCTAATCAATCATAAATCTATTCTACGGATGCCAATTCAGTGCTAAACTTTCGAATTTTGTCAATTTAGTTCTAAACCCTTTTGCGAAATTCCAATAAAGTCTTTTTGGTCAATTTTCGTCGGAAACCACTAATGTGGAGATCTAGTCATCGTCGGTCATCCTACATGACATACTGCCACATCAGCTATTTTTTGTGAAAATTAACCGGAAAAACTATATTGGAATTTCGCTTAAAGCTTTATGATTAAATTGATAAAATTTGAAAGTTTAAAACTAAATTGGATGTATACAATAGGTTTAGAATCAATTGAACAATTTCACCTTTGTTTTGGTTATGTTTTTCTCCCTTCCTTTTTCTTGGGTGCATAATGATCGATGTGATCATTTTCTTTCTGCAAAATGCAGATACTGTCATGAACACATCAAGGAGAATTGTCCCGCCGAACCCAATTCAGCGTCGCGCTTAACCACAAGCGTCATTGAGGCTTTGAGCTCGACGTCTCTATTTTCGAGTCAGGTCATGGCATCGGAGAGAGAGAGAGAGAGAGAGATGGGGTGAAGAGAAGCAGACAAAGGCGAGGGCTAACTTGTGGAGGCGTCCGTTCCGTGTGGGACAAGGATGGTGACCTCGATCGGCGGTACGATGGAGACTGAGATATATATGTTATGGCAGAAAAGAAGGTACTTCATGTGATAGTCATTACGCATGGTGGTGACACATGATGTGACAAGTCAAGGAAGAATGATTATTTCCAACATTTGTGCATCAATTAGGATGACATGAATGTTGTACGAAATATGTGATTTGGTCAGGTACATCATGTCAATCGTGTGCCCGGCACATGAAATGCATTTTCTTATTAAATGGGTAGTACAATCTTTTAGTCAAGGGTTTATGCCTGAAGATGAACATTGCGGCAAATGTCATAAACTAGAAGCGCCCTTGATATAGAAACAAATTCGGAGAAGGTTACAAAATTTTCTCTATTATAATTAGAACTAAGGTAAGCTCCAAAATAATCTACACGTTCTATCTTGATTTCACTTTATATCCTATGATTTTAAAGCTATAGATCCATGATTTTAGGAAAAATTGTCAAAAAAAATCCTAAACCTATTACATTTTTGCTGATTCAGTCCTAAATCTTTCAATTTTGCCGATTCAGTCCTAAACATTTTTATGATTTGCTGAATGAGTCATAAAAGTAAAAGTGTAAAAGGTTTAGGACTTTTTTGACAATTTTGCCCATGATTTTGTGCTATCACTTTTGTAGCTTTGTTATAAGGCTTCAGATTGTAAATTGGTTACAAAAAGAATGGGATGAGGAAACTTCTAGGAAGGGATGACAACCCAATGGTTGATGAATGGCATCGAGAAGATTGCAAGAATCAAGGTGATTAATTCTTGTTTAGAGGAAAATTACTTTTTAATTGGTCTGAAGAATATTCGCATATGTGATGAAGTTCTATAATATAAAACTTAGAAGATGGACAAGGATCATTTGACTTTCCAATGATAGACAAGAATTTTCCGAACAATTTCGTAAACCGCACGCCAATTTTTGTTCATATCTTCTTTGTTTCCACATTCAACCAACATATGCAATTACCAAGCAATACCCCAGAAGACGAAGACCATGTTCTCTCATTTTCACAGGTGCAATTCCACTAACCAATCCAATTACCTAGCAGTACCACAGAAGACGAAGACCGGGCTTTCTCAATTTCACACGTCCAACAACCAAAGATATTCACAAGCAATTTTTCTTCTATAAACCAAATTATAAAGCCAGCTTTGAATTTCCTTCTCCTAGTTTTAACGATTTGAGATGTTTGACATAATATCAAAACCTGATATCAAACTCTAAAAAATGTTTTTTTTTCCTTTGAAAAACTCTAAAAAGTTTTTAAAAAAAAGAGAAAAGTGTTGCCAGTATTGCGTCAATATTGTTTTTTTTGTCCCTCTCTGTAATTCTTCATGGTTCTTTAATCTTGCGTGCTACAACCATATGACTTCGAGTTTTACTTTTGTTTAGGCTCTGTTTGTTTCACGAAAAAATGAATGATTTGAAAACCATTTTCCAAAAAATGGTCGCTTATATCGTTTGTAAAAATAAATGAACGAAAAATATTTTCTTTATCTACGTAAATGTTTAAACACAAATTGTTGACGCTAATGAAAATATTTTTCATTAACTAATTATTTCAAGCGATACCCGTGATCGTTTTTAGGAAAATGTTTCCAAAATCACTCATTTTCTATGAAACAATCGGAGCCTTGATAAAGCACGCGGTTCCACTACACCTCGTTTATATGCATTATAAGTACTTCTTCTGACTAAAAACAAAAAAAAGTACTTCTCACATGCAAGTTAGTCATGTTAGTTGCGTCTCCACCCCTAGTTTGTCTCTTCTTGGACGCACACTCGACTCTCCAGATTAGCTCTCCCTATAGTTTCTGCTTGGATATGTATCTGGTCTGATTATCATTGCTATCTTGCTACTCTTCAAGAACGTCAACCCTATTAAGAGGCTAATTCCAACATCCATTGGCGAAAGCTAGCATTTGAAGATTTGCAAGCTTTAGAAAGTGAAGAGGCTAGATCTATTACCTAAAGGGGGTGAATATGTGTATTTAAATAATCTTGATATAAAATACGGAATTAAATTAATCAAGATAGAAATAATGAAGAACAACTCAAAGTCTGAGCTTTGAACAGTGCTCGTGTGCAACAATCTGAAACGAAGTAAACAAAAGTAAAGAGAATTGTGCACATAACGATTGTAGTGGTTCAGCTTAGGTCAAGCCTACGTCTACTCTCCACGCTAACAGCCTACTGGTTGAATTCCAATAATGAATCAATGAAAAATTACACCAAGTGATGCTTCTCAAATAATAAATCACACTATCTCATACAATCACTTTTTTCTAAGCCACTCAAGGATTACAACTTTAATGCTCACGGGAGACAAGTGTGTATGACTAAAGTTCTCTTTGAACTTTGAACTTTTTAGACTCTTGATCTCTCTCTCTCTTTTTCAGCACCATGGTCTCCTTTTATACTCCTTCACATCCAAACTAGCCGTTGGACAACCTTAGAGGATTACTCTCTAATCAATTCATTAGACGAGATTGTATCAAGAAGATTAGGTAGCCGTTGAGTGAGATAAAATTAGAATCTCCATGGATTCAGTCGCCCATACAATATGAATTTAGGTTTCCCTAAATAGAGTTCTTTGTTTGGAAAGCTTATCTTGTCTTCGAAGAAATTATCAATCAATCTATGATGTTTTGCATTTATAATACCGTTGCAAAACCATGTAGAGAATTAATCTTCAATCAAGGATATTCTATATGTGGAATCCAAGTCAGATTACGAGTCGTTGTAAAAGATATGACCATTATATTCTGAGTTTGAGGTCCTCAAATGTTATTGCCAGAATCTGAGCATACTCCTCAGATATTATCGTCAAAGTCTAAGCATACTCCTTAGAAGCAAATTTCAGAATCTGAGCTTCCATTTTCTAGTCTCTTCAAGCGTATTGGCTATCGCAGTTCTTCCTTACTATTCACCTATTCAAGGTCTCTCCAAGTTTTACTGAACTTCCCGTTCTAGGCTTGTTCACCTTCTACTAAGGTCCCTTCAGCTTGTAGACACCTCTATGCCCAATGCCTTGTTCATCGTTGAAACTCGTAACCTTTAGACTTTCTAATATAACTATCAAACGTTCTGACATAACCATCATATGTTGTGATATAACCTTAAGATGATCTGATATAATCCTCAGACGTTACAATATAACCTCATCTACATAATGGCTTGTGCATCTTTCACCTGGTTCTACTCAACTAATAAACACATTAGTAGCATTTGATTATTTTGTCATATTCAAAACATCATAAGGGATTTTCCCTAATAGAAAGGACTCACTTGTAAAAATCTGGTTGATCTTTCACTCGAGTAACTTGCCAAAGTTTGCAAGTGGGTTTGTTAAGATACAACTGACCTTGACAATTCTATAGAGCAGTGTTTGGTTCGCTTAGTAGCCAAAGGTTTTAAGCAGGAGCATGACATTGATTATTAGGAAAATTTTGAACCAATTGCTTGACTTGTATTTCTTAACCCTCTATC
The DNA here is from genome assembly GCA_001662345.2 of Metrosideros polymorpha var. glaberrima. Taxonomy (NCBI): domain Eukaryota; kingdom Viridiplantae; phylum Streptophyta; class Magnoliopsida; order Myrtales; family Myrtaceae; genus Metrosideros; species Metrosideros polymorpha. The sequence continues at coordinate 8,373,890 of BCNH02000002.1, read as the reverse complement.
GGATCGGGCTGCAACACATGGTTAAGACTTTGTCACCAATTGACGCCTGAAATGCATCTTTTGATGAGGATCTTCATGTGGTGGAGCCATATGATTGTTATTCATACAAGGTCTACTGTTTGTGAATGAGCCTTACATGGTTTGAAACAGGCACCGCATGCTTAGTTTACAACTTTTTGTGCTACTGTTGAACAGTTTGGTTGTCTATCTAGCTCTCATGACTTTGCCTCATTTTGCAAAAGTTTAATCAAGGCATTATCTTGCTGTTAATCTATGTTGACGACATGATCATCAGTGATGGTTTTTGGCATTCCATACCTTAATTAAGCGGTTTCTTAATTCAACATTTTGATATAAAAGATAAGGAAAACTCTTGGGGCTTGATATGTCTTCTGTTTGGGACACATACTATCTTACTCTCATGCCAGAAAGGTCGCTTTGACGCATTTGGAGGAGCCTGCCTAGATGAATACATAAGACAGTCAAGCATTGAAAGATGCCACCACGTGTTGCCAGCAAATGGGGCAATTTAGTTTAACAATTTACTTGTCCTGATATAGCCTATGCAGCTTCATTATCAGTTCATTCATGTCTCGTTGAAAACTACTCAGTATGCTGCAATTCTATGCACTATTTGTTTAATTTTGGGTATGATCTTTAATGTACTTCATTTCTTAGCTAAGTCTTCTCTTGTGATGAATGCCCTCTCCAATGCCGATTATTTTGGCTTTTGTTTTTGTTTTTGTTATTTTCTTTCTTTCTGAAAACACTCTTATTTCATGGTGTACTAAATGCAATATCTTAATTCTCGATCCCGTGCTAAAGCATAACCTTGTGTTTTAGCTAATACGATTGTTTTAGTTTTATGGCTCCGATGGCTTCTCGAAGATACGGGTGTTCCGCAAGAAGTTAATGCTTCTTTAATTTGTGACAATTGCAGTGTTATATGGGTTGTTTATATTGATGCCTTTCATGAATAAACAAAGTACATTGAAAATGATTTTTAATTCATTCAACATAATGTTCATGGCTACTCCAATACTATATCTAATTATCTAGGCCGTTTCATGGCTTAATTTGTAAACTCAAGTTGGTTTCGTAGCAATCATCTTATTTTGAGTGGGATGCTAGATATATTTGATTTGATTTTGTGTGTAACCAAATAAAACAAGAATAACACTTTTCAATCTCTTATTTTATTTTAACTGTCACGTATTACTTCCTGAAGTAAGGTAAGATTCAATAGATATATAATTATCTCAACTATAAAAATTAAATTAATTCCAAGTAAGATTAAGATTCTGATACATATATATTAGTTTCAATTTTAGTAAACACACTAATTCCAGTGACAGATAAGTCTCTTCATTTTAAAGATATTCATGTATATTTTCATACTTATGGTATTTTTAAATAGAATTCGCATTTTAATATTTATTTGGGAAGGGCGGTGGTTAAAGCGATACAAAACAGCCAACAAATACATGAACTAGAGACAAATCATTAAAAGACGAAAGTGCATTCAGAAAAAGAAAGATATTCCTGTCCCCAGAGGTTATTTTATTGAGAGTCCACGCTCAGATCTAAGCACACCCAAAGCAAACTTTCTTGAGAGAAAAAAAGGATCTGATATCTGTGGTGTTCAAAGATCCGATGGAGGAAGGGACGAATTCGTGGGCATCACTCGGACCTTCATATGAGGTATTTTTAAGTTTTCGAGGAGCAGACACCCGTCATGGATTCACCGATTGTCTTTACCATGGCATGGTTGGGGCCGGGATCCTCGTCTTTAGAGATGATGAATCCCTCCATGTTGGTAAAAAGATTGGTGGTGAGCTTTTACAAGCAATCGAGAACTCTAAGATCTACATCCCTATATTCTCCACAAATTTTGCTTCGAGCCACTGGTGCCTCCGGGAGCTCGCATATATGTTCGAGTGCATGTCAAAATCAAATAAACACAAAGAGATTCTGCCCATTTTCTTGAACGTGGACCCTGCCGATGTCAAGCTCGAAACCGGCTTATATAGAAAAGCTCTTGCAAAGCACAAGAAGAAGTTTCGCACTGAAGTAGAGTCATGGAAAAAGGCTCTCATTGAGGTGGACGAGATAAAGGGATGGAACTTGAAGAAAGGTCAAGGGTAAATGTCTCAAACTTTTCAAACTGTTGTCTTTAGATTTCCTTTTCTTCCTTATTCAGTTTGATTGCGTTATTGTTGGTGAAAAGATTGTTTATTCATCTCTTCGGTTCTATATAGTTACTGTGATGGTAACTGACCTTAAGGAGCAGAGAGAGATTGGGAAAAATCAGGATTGTTTCGGGGTCTAGTTTTTTTTTTGTGTGCATAATTTCCTCATGTGAGGGCAATTGAGTCATGGAGGGAGTACTTTGACACTGAAAGCGGCTAAACTAATGGAGAATTCTGGACCATAAGTGCTCTTTTGCAGGTAAATTGCGATCAGGTAAATTCGTGAAAGTGCACGTTGACCATTGAGGAGTAGATTAGCAAAATATTCTATTGGAAGACCACAAACGATACCCAAATATTATTCAGAAAAGAACGTGAAAAAAATTAAGTTTCTGATTGTATTTGTTCATAGATTGATTACTAGGATATGATAAAATAAGTTAGCATAAAAAATGTGAGGAATGGTTATAATTTCTTTTTTTTTTTTGGTTAAAACATCGGAGATCATGTTGAATATAATTATAGATAAAAATAAAAAGAAAAAGGAAAAATATTACTTAATAATGTTAAAAAAAATAAATATAAAGACTAGGAGAGGGAATTGTGGGTGGTTTACCACAGTAAGCTACCGCTGTCGCAATGGTTAGCCTGATGGTGATAGTCGCGTTTGTTGTGATGGTCGCCTCAGCTGCATAGCTGTTAGTTTGATCCCACATCTCTTAAATGTATATGAATCTAAGTCATATTATAGTCACGTACATAAGCAATATGAGATTATATTAACGCTGCCGCTCGTGTTTAAGTCCCTTCTTACACATGCTTAACTTGCTCGGCTATTGAAACAATGTTAAACGTATAAGCTAAAAACTTAAGCACTGCAGACGAAGATTGCATGTAAATAAGGCATATTATAACCACGTGTTTTAGCGAAAATCACATCGACATCTAGATCTCAATCTTGATTTGAACTTGCACAAGCGACCATTATCATGGTAGCTGCTTGTTAACGATGACCACAAATTGCGGTGGCAGTATATCAACTAGACAACGACCATTGCAATGGCTACACGTCAAGGGCATAGTGGTATGTGGTCTCATATGTTTCCAAGCGACCAATCGCACCTTTTAGACTGTGTCCTATAAACAGAAACAAAACATTACTCATGCTTAAAAAAAATTAGGAATGACTGAACCTCGAGGACGTAAATACTCTCTTTTAGCAATTTGATACCTAGAATTATTTTCACTCAATTAAAGTACTCAAACTTTTATAATTGGTATGTGTACCTAACTAAATAAGAATAAGCTTAGGTACCAAATTGCACTCTAAGAAAAAATTTAGGTACTTGTGGTGCCTTTGCTCTAAAAAGTATATGATACTTTTCATTCATATAATAAATAAACTCTATAGTTATCTATATACATGTTTACATTGCATATAATTGAGTGTGAACTTGCCGTTAATGATTATAAGAATATATATCATTGAGAACATAGTGATCAGTAGAGGGTTTTTCTGGCTAGGATCTAATACGGGCTTTTTTATTATTATTTATTTATTTATCATTTTGTGTAATCTTTGGAAATAACCTTCCAAAGAAGACCACTTCCCTCGAAATCGGATGAAGACGTCATCTTGTTCTAGGGAATAATTTTGTGGTTAACAGTAGACCGTCACTCTACATAAAGTGACGGGATGGTCTTCTTCGCATTTCTCTTTTACAATATAATAGTTATCCCTAACATGGTTGTCACGTTATGGCAGCCAAGGAGATCTGATACAATCTGTTATTCAAATTGTTTTGGTTAAGCTGAATGTCAGATATAAAAATGTGACTGAATATCTAGTTGGAGTTGATGATCGGGTAGCAGCTATAATCAAAATGTTGGATATGGAATCTGATGGTGTACAATTTCTCGGAATCCACGGAATGGGCGGTGTAGGCAAAACAACACTTGCCAAAGTCATCTTCAACCAACTATCTTCTAGCTTTCAAGGATGCAGTTTCCTCGGAGACGTTCGGGAATCATCACGACGCAATGGTCTAGTACATGTGCAAAAGCAACTATTGTCGGAGTTCCTTGATTCTAGGTTTACAGACAATATTCGTGATATTGATGATGGGGTCAACAAGATTAAGAGAGTACTTTGCAATAAGAAAGTTCTCATTGTTCTTGATGACGTCGATGAGAAAAAGCAACTCAAAAGTCTAGCAGATAAACATGATTGGTTCGGTTCTGGTAGTAGGATTATCATAACTACCAGGAACAAAGGTGTCATAATGATTGAGGGAGAAGCAACAGGTGAAGGCCCTGTAAAGAATTCTGCAAATGTTTCAACTTATGAAGTGCGGGAATTGGAATTTGATCATGCTCTTAAGCTTTTCAGTAAGCATGCCTTTAGAAGAGACTCTCCACTAGATCATTATGTCTCCCTTTCAGAAAAAGTTGTCTCCACTTTGGGAAAGCTTCCTTTAGCACTTGAGGTTATAGGTTCATCCCTTAATGGTAAATCTAAAGCATTATGGATAGACACATGGAGAAAGCTACAAGAAGCTCCTCCCATGGAAGTCCACAGAACATTGATGATAACTTATGAAAGGTTAGATGATGCACAAAAGCAAGTATTTCTGGACATAGCTTGTTTTTTTGTTAATGTGGATAAAACATACCCTTTCTACATGTGGGATGACTGTGGATACTATCCACACGATGCCATTGAAGTCCTCCTTCTCATGTCCTTGGTAAAAATCAAAGATGACAATACTTTTTGGATGCATGACCAAGTGCGGGACCTCGGAAGGGAAATCGTTCGTCAAGAGAATTTCAAAGATCCCTGCGAGCGTAGCAGAGTGTGGAATCATGAGGAAACCTTGAGCATTCTGAAGCGGAAAGAGGTATAAAAAAGGAACACGAATTTAGTTTCTTGTGAATTGTTGTAGACTATTCTTGCAAAATGAAAAGTTAATTGCTAATAGAGCTTGTCATTTTATGCTTTTGACCTTCACATGTGGACTTCTTGGTGTTTCATTTGTCAGGGAAATAAGAAAATAGAAGCACTGTCACTAGGATATCGTGGAGACATTGTAACGCATGATGAAGTTGCTAATTTACGAAACCTAAGGTTCTTCGAAGGGAATGGGGTGTTCCTTGTTGGAGACTTCAATAATCTTCTCTCTAATTTAAGATGGTTTTCTTGGCAATATTGTTCTTCCAAGTTTGCAGCAACAAACTTTCATCCGACTAGTTTGGTCGTTCTTGACCTTTCATGCAGCAATATTACAGAGGAATGGATTGGCTGGAACCAAATCAGAGTATGATGCGAGTTCCACACCTTATATACGTACATCATTTCTTTTGTCATTCTTTTCATACAGGCCATTTCTTAATATCTATTTTATTGAATTGTTTTGCAGGGGGCAAGTAAACTAAAAGTACTAGATCTCAGCAACTGCACATACTTAAGGAGAACACCTGATTTATCTACAATGGTGTCCCTCGAGAGATTGATTCTGAAAGGCTGTCGTCACTTAATTGAAATTGACCCATCCATTGGTAAATTAAAGCTCCTAACTACTTTAAATTTGAATCGATGTCAATCTCTTCAAGAATTGCCTGAAGAAATAGGATGTCTACAAGCTTTGACAGAGATAGTCATGCCTCGTACGCTAGCTGAATTAAAACTTCCGGAGTCGTTTGGTAATTTGAAGTCATTGTTGACCTTTGATGTATCAAATATGCATATCAGCAAACTGCCATACTCAATTGGAGGACTGTTGAAACTTAGGCGGTTAAATTTATGTCAATGTACAAAGATAAAGGAACTTCCAGAGTCGGTTGGGAATTTACAATCATTAGTCGAGTTGGATTTGTCATTGACAAGTATTGGTCACCTACCTGATTCAATCGGCAATCTAAAGCAATTGAAAGTACTTAGAATGAGCAACATAAGTGGGATAACAAAATTACCAAGTGCGATTGGGCTGGTGGAGAAGCTTGAAGAGTTAGATGCTAGAGGATGTCGCAACTTGACCGGCGAGATCCCAGAAGAAATTGGGAGACTGTCTTGTTTGAGGATTCTAGACCTATCGGACACATGTGTATCTGGATTACCAACTTCAATGAGTCGGCTCTCTAATCTCCAAACACTTAATCTAGAGCCATGTATAGAGCTTAAACAGTTGCCGGAGCTTCCCCCAAGCTTGACTTGTCTGAGATGGGCCACCGATACTGTCATTGAGTCCTACAAAGACATGCCATATGAGCAGGAGAGTGTCTCTGCTTTTCCCACAAGCACCGGTACCCGATCTCAGTTGGAAACACAAACATTGTCCTGCAAAAACGTGCAATTCCTCCCCCTGCTCCCGTCTAGTTTAAGAGAGTTGGAAGTTCGACCTATGGTGACCACACGATCACCGGATTTTTCCAATTCGAATAACTTGTTCCGGAGTTCGATTATATTTGAGGCCGAGTTGGGCATCCTCCATATGCAGCAGTGCACGTTTAGAAAATTGGACACACTGTTACAGTTGGAAATTGAAAGATTGAGATGTTTAAAGATGCTTTGGTGCGAGTTCCTCCCAGAAGTACTTGATCTGTCACACATGAAGACTCTGCAAGAGGTACATCTGCTTGGCTGCAAGTTGCTCGTCGAGATTCGCGGCCTTGAAGAATTGGGATCCCTTTGCTTCTTATCAGTCATAAATTGCAGTTCCATGGAAAGGATATCAGACCTATCGAAATTGAGAAAGCTAAGGAAGCTCAGAGTAGGCGAATGTTCAAAGCTAAGAAGCGTGGAAGGTCTAAACCACTTGGAATCTTTACAGAAGCTGTGGATTCACGATTGCAGGTCGTTGGAGAGTTTGGCTGACACCTCAAATTTGGATTTAAAATGTTCCACTATTGAACGTTGCGAGCAGTTGCTCGACCATGACAGCTATTGTAGATGTCATAATGTCACGTATTCTAAGTTTATTGTATCCGAACACTCTTGGATATTTTGAGCCGGTTAGACGAAATCCCACCCAATGAAAGTCTGCCAAGTATTATGCGAACACCCGGATGTTGCTCTGTAAGGAAGTCAGAACAGGACTTGATTGTTGGGCTTATTATGGTCCTTTGGTTTTGTTTTGTTTTGTTCTTTTTGTTTCTGAAGAAGGCTTTTTCCAATGACAGATATTGGTAACAAATACGCCCCTATTGAGATTATAAGTTCATTTAAACACAAGGGAGTAGCACGTCGAAAAGCTTGGCACATGACCTCGACCAAGAATGACTTCATCCTGGACCTAACTGTCGGCCGCCTACCTCGGGCGGCTCCCTAGGATCGCCATAGCTAGATCTACAACATACATAGAGGGTAAAGAAGTTTGTGCACCTGGTTTGGGATCCATCGTTCTTGAATGCGGAATACGACGATCCGCAGCTGAAGTCCTTCTCCTCTATCACCCTCTGAATCCCTGGCTCAATGAGGCGGCCCTCGCACAGAGAATTTGTCTCTAAATCCTTTATGTGAGTTATGAGTGTGTCAGGGCTAGAGGAGAGACTTTAGCGCTATTTATAGAGTTTTGAGCCGGGCCATCTCATTACGGGCCGAGCTCAACTCGGCCCACACATGCCAGGCCCATATTAGACTGATTAAGAAACCTTATATCTCACCTTTATTAGACCAAACCCGTATACAGTAATTGCACCGTAATACGTCAATTACAATTATCAATTAATGTCGCCCACATTAGGAAAACTCTTACATTCTCCCACTTGAGCTATATTAATTGAAACTGTCCTTTATGTGCGCACCTTTATGTTGGTCTATAGATAATTCTTAATAGTCAATCCGGTCCTATAAAGTCTCAAACACCGAATCATGGCGGTAACTGCATGTAATCACACAGAGCCTTCCATGGTCACGAATGCTTTCAACTCTACTGACATGGATGCAATATGGTAGTGTGGCAAATGGATAACACCTCATCAAGAGTGATTCCTCATGTGTTATCTCCTTTGTCAGTCAATATTCTCTCTCCTTTATGTGTCACAGAACCTTTATGTGTCACAAGAGAATATCCTTATGATTCCAATGAACCCACATATGTCTTAACCATATGGTTAACCTTGCTTTATGTGTAACAAGACATATGCATAAAGCTAATAACTGAATGCCCCTGGCCTTTCACTCAAGGTTTACACATTCCTTGAGATTTTCCTTAATTATATGTACTCAACTCGATATTAATACATTATATATTCTCTTTCCTTTATGCGTCACAGAACTTTTATGTGTCACAAGAGAATATCTTTATTGAATGTAAAAAGTTGATACATATCCAAACACGTTACAAAATGTAACGCAACACAGATGCAAACTTTATTAGAGCATAATCAAATGCAGCTCCCACTAAACAACAGCATCCCACGATGCCCCTAAGCCCATCTTAATGACATGTCGTTCAAAAACACATGGGCGAAGGCCTTTAGTAAGTGGATCTGCAACCATATCATCTGTGGAAATATGCTCTACTGTAACGTCACCATTATGAACTGACTCCTTTATGGTAAAAAACTTGACCGCCATATGTTTAGACCCCTTGAGACTTCTGTTATTGTTGATAAACAACACAGCAGAGTTATTGTCACAATACAACTGTATGGGTCTATCCACAAAGTCAAATACGGTCAACTCCCTAATGAGGTTCCGGAGCCAAATTGCCTGAGTAGCAGCCGAAAAGCATGCCATGAACTCCGCTTGCATGGTAGAGGATGATACTAAAGTTTGTTTGGCACTTTTCCATGATATTGCACCTCCTGCTAACATGAAGATGTTCCCTGTTGTCGACTTCAAGTCATCCTGACAGCCAGCAAAATTCGAATCCGAATATCCTACTAGCTGTAGGTCCTGAACATGTTTGTAAATCAGCATATAGTCTTTTGTCTTCTTTAAGTACCTTAAAACCTTCTTGGCAGCAACTCAGTGATCGTGTCCTGGATTTGACTGATATCTGCCTAGAAGTCCTGTTGCAAAAGCAATGTCTGGCCTAGTGTAGACTTGAGCATACATGATACTTCCAAGTGCACTAGCATAAGGTATATCATTCATTTGGGCTTTCTCTACATCTGTATGAGGACACTGACAGATTCAGTTTATCACCCTTTATGACAGGAGCAACTCCTGGCTTGCAATCCAGCATACTGAATCTTTCCAAAATACGATCAACATATGCCCTCTGAGACAAACCCAACACTCGGCGAGAATGATCCCTAAGGATCTCAATGCCTAGGACAAAAGACGCATTATCAAGGTCCTTCATGTCAAAGTTACTCGACAACATCTGCTTTGTCTCATGCAGCAATCCAAGATCGCTACTAGCAAGCAAGATATCGTCTACGTAAAGTATCAGAAAAATGAATTTCCTCCCACTGACCTTGCTGTATATACACTGATCCACTTTGTTCTCAACAAAACCGACTGAAGTGACAACAGTGTGAAACTTCAAATACCATTGTCTAGAAGCTTGCTTAAGGCCATAGATTGACTTCTTCAGTCGACATACAAGCTCACTTGAATCGTTAACTGCAAAACCTTCGGGTTGCACCATATAGACTTCCTCATCAAGTTCTCCATTCAGAAAGGCAGTTTTAACATCCATCTGGTGTAACTCCATATCAAAATGAGCTACTAATGCCATGATCACTCTGAAAGAATCCTTAGAAGAGATTGGAGAAAAAGTTGCCTCATAGTCTACTCCTTTTTTTTGAGTGAAACCCTTGGCTACCAGTCTGGCTTTAAACTTCTCAATCTTTCCTTCGGAGTCCTTTTTAGTCTTATATACCCATTTTGCAACCAACGGGCTTGTAACCTTTAGGTAACTCAACAAGCTCCCAAACATCATTATGTTTCATCGACTGCATCTCATCTTTCATCGCATCAAACCACAAATCCGATTGAGGACAAGAAACAGCATCCTTATAAGTCACTGGATCTGCCTTACAGCCGATATCATAGATATGCTCTCCCAAATAGACCATATAGTTTGGTGGTATAGCTGATCGTCTCTCCCTAATGGATCTCCTGAGCGGAGCTACTACAACCTCATCTTGCACCTGAGGGGCCTGAAAACCTTCATCAGGATATATCTTAACAAGAGGATCCTGGACCTCAACAGGCTCAATTTGTGGTGCAGAAGACTCCATGATCGTCTGTGTAGGTAGAGAAAACGACTCAGTGGTCTCCACCATACTCTCCACCATATTTGAACCTTCAATGGTCTGTGAGCAGCTACCTTTTTCGGCTACATCAAACTCCAGAAACTTAGCTGTCTGTGACTCCACAATTCTTGTATCTCCATTAGGGTTATAAAAACGATACCCCTTAGAATGATCTGGGTAAGATGCGAAGTAACACCGAGTGGTTCTTGAGTCCAACTTACCCAATGTTGGATTATACAACCTTACTTCTGCTGGATAGCCCCAAACCTTAAGATGATTCATGCTAGGTTTACGGCCGGTCCATAACTCAAAAGGAGTCAATGGTACAGCTTTGGTAGGAACACGGTTTAATATGTAAAGGGCAGTTTTCAAAGCTTCACCCCACACAAAACCCGGTAAATTGGTTCTACTAATTATACTCCTCGTCATATCCATAAGGGTGCGAT
>BCNH02000002.1:8347896-8360704 GCA_001662345.2 Metrosideros polymorpha var. glaberrima | reverse complement strand
TCGGACCGGTTGACCGGTTCAACCCATGGGGTCCTGGGTCGGGTCGGATCCTGGGTCGGGTCAGGGTGCGGGTCGCGGGTCAATGGGAGTCAACGGGTCGGGTCTCGGGTCGCGCGACTCGGAGTGGGCCGCACGCCAGTGACGTCATCTGGCGCGCGGGTGATGTCATCCGTGACGTCACCCAGGCGCGTGAGGAGCACGAGCCCGCGCGGCTCACGCTTGCCGGCGCGTGCCAGCGCGCGGGGGCGCGTTACCGGCGCGTGTCAGGCGCGTGAGGCGCGTGGATTTAGCGCCCAACACCGCCTGAACGCGTGTCGGCGCGTACGGCTTCGTCCGACGTCCGTCGGAGCTCCACGACCACTCAAAATGTTCGTCTTTCCGAGACGAATCCAGCCATATGCTTTATGTCCACTTTTATCTGGCCAAATTTCAAAAAACGAGCCAGAACAGCATTCGCGGATCTAAGTCTTCGGCGGCTCTGATACCAACTGTCGGCCGCCTACCTCGGGCGGCTCCCTAGGATCGCCATAGCTAGATCTACAACATACATAGAGGGTAAAGAAGTTTGTGCACCTGGTTTGGGATCCATCGTTCTTGAATGCGGAATACGATGATCCGCAGCTGAAGTCCTTCTCCTCTATCACCCTCTGAATCCCTGGCTCAATGAGGCGGCCCTCGCACAGAGAATTTGTCTCTAAATCCTTTATGCGAGTTATGAGTGTGTCAGGGCTAGAGGAGAGACTATAACGCTATTTATAGAGTTTTGAGCCGGGCCCTCTCATTACGGGCCGGGCTCAACTCGGCCCACACATGCCAGGTCCATATTAGACTGATTAAGAAACCTTATATCTCACATTTATTAGACCAAACCCGTATACAGTAATTACACCGTAATACGTCAATTACAATTATCAATTAATGTCACCCACATTAGGAAAACTCTTACACTAACTCGCCCACGGAGCTCAAGCTCCGAAACGATTACAGATTGGTGCGATGTGGGCAATGGAGAAGGGAGTTAAGCACCATCTTAGAAATGTTGAAGAATGGACGAGAGACGAGAGGAGCAGTGCAAGGATGTGGAGCCAAACTGAGAGAAACTTATTGCCTTCTGCTGCGGATTAGGCTACAAAGACAGATTGAAGAAGAAGAAAAAAGAAGAAGAAGGCATGCTCTAATAATGCCAAAACTGTGTCGACTTTTGATCAGGTTTGCACTTAGATTCTGTCAACGAAGGTCTCTCAACTCCAATGCCTTTCAACTTGTTCGGTTTAAGTTTTAAGTTTGAGCGTTCAGCTTGCAAATATGAATTTCGTGTTTCGTTTAGTGTTTTCCTTTAAGCGTCTATAGACACTCAACATTTCATGCAATTTCGTTTAAGTTTGTTTAATTTACTTCCATAGCATCTAATATTTCCTCGAACTTTACATTTCCTTGAATTTTACTCCTTAATGTTTAATTTCTCCACTAATTCATTTCAAAGCCCGAGATCCCTCTCACCTGAAAAAGCCAAAAGCGAAATCAAGTGTAGCATTTATTCCAAGTTGAACAGTTTCATCCTAAGATAGAACCAGAGGGTGAAAGGCCCTTTTTTACATTAGCGACCATCTAAATTCTAAAGTAAAATTTCCAGTCATTAAGGGAATTTTCCCCCCATAAATATAATAGGTTTTTTTTTCCAAGTAAAGGTTATAAGAAGTGTCAAAACTTGTATACGGAGCTGACTTTAGTGCCAAATTTTTTTTTTCGAATTACTTAATTGCCAACTTTTTAAAAAAATGATCACTTATATACAAAAAATGTAAGGACCTGAGGGGGGGGGGCTACCAATGTGTAATATTGTCTCTAAGATTGACTATCTCTATGAAGTCTCTCTTAGTGATGAAACTAAGATCTTTGAAACCCAACTTCCCCTTATGAACCTATATTCCGCTTTTGCCAAAACCTCTTCCTCCTTCTCTCCGATCCGCTCTATACGATAGTTGATACGCCATACTCCTAAAGATGTCAGGGATATGTTCAGTTTTCTAAGTTTGACCAGCGTCCTATCCCTGCCACTGAACAAGAGTACTTTGTGACTTTCCAAATTCCGGCAAATTTCCCCAGACAATGGATTAAGCAAGGTTATACTCATCTCCACTATGGTGCTGTTCGGCTTGCTCTCACTTTTCACGGAAGGAAAGGCTTGCCAATTGTGGCGAGAATGACCCTTATGGATACTCAGTTCTTAGAATACCAGCATGCCTGCATAGGCACTGTTCAAACCACTTTGAATGCTGGGACAGTCTTTGTAACCCTGTACCCCAACTTCAATGTTGCTCTTTCAGATCCGCAGTTACTTTTTCTTCTAAAGGTGCAACTCCAACTCATCGATGCACCCTAGACTACTAATTCTATTGCTGCAACTCTTCATTATCAAATGGTTTATAAAGTTCAGAACCATGCATTTGATCCGAACTTTCAAAATGGAAATGAAGATGCTATGTTCATATCCATGCAAAATGATCAAGCTTATTGTATCCATATTCCTCGACAAATCCCGAAAAAATAGTTGGCCAAGCTTCTTCCTGAAACTTGGATAACCAACTATGAAAAGATTCATCAAGCAACAAGCCACTCCAGTCTACTGATTCTGAGTTTATCAGAAAAAAAAGACGGAACTGTTGCCAGCAAGTTAAAAAGGACAAAGAAGAAGCTCCTTTAGTTTTTCAGACTTTGTTCATGATTGAACCATGTGTCCCTAATCTAGTCTCAAAGGAACCAAATCCTAAAAAGTTCGTCCAGTTCTTTAAAAGTGATGGACACCATGTTCACCACTATAAAGATTCATATTGTCATTGTTTTTGGGATCCTTTCGGCTAGTGCTCTTTATGCATCAATTCTCTAGATGAGGTCAATCCAACCACACAAAGTAGGTGATGAAAGAAGCCTCCCTAGGATCTGTTGTATCAAAAGTTCTTGAATGGAGATCCCACTATTGATACCCTTGGAGAAAATGACAAATATCAATTTGTTGTTTCTTATTCTCCACCCACATCTCTAGATATATCTCTATCACCATCCTCACCACCCTCACCTTCTCCACCTTCACCCCCTCACAAAAGGTAGGTTGTCTCTCCCTTCTACAAACCCATTTTCAAGTGAGTAAAAAAGAATTCTTATCCTCTTAAAATCCCAGTTGTTGAAACACTTGTCTCTCCAAAATAACTTCCTTTCTTAGGAATGTTCAGTGAGACAGATTTGCTGCCTCTTAATCCATTTGAAAGTTCAACCTCAAAACTTTCTTTTCCTGCTATTAAGGAATTCACTGATCCTCAACGAAGATATGTTCATGTTCCTAAGATATCCTCACCAATTAAGGTAGACGAATGAGGTAGACAAAAAAGAGTTCCTGCTGCAGAAGCTGTTCTAAACTGGCAATCAGAAATTCTATTGGTACACAACGATGCTTTCAAGACAATTGATTCACGAATCATTAACATACATCAAGACCTCAAAAGGTACGATGAAAGCATCAAGAAGATGCTTTCAGATTTCCAAAAAAGGCTTCATGCCTTGGAATCCGGCCAGCACCTTGGATATCATCATCTTGAGAGTCCAAAGTGAAATAGAGAAACTTCGATGGCAAATTGCATTCCTTGAAGTAGGAACCTTTAAGCTTTCAGATTTATTCTCTACTCCAAGACATAAATATTATGCTCCACAGCCACAGAACCCTCCAGTATTTGCTGCTGTAATTGCTCAGGCCAAACCTCTACTCAAAGAGATTGAAGTGATATGACAAGAATGTGTGACCAAATCCGAAAAATGGAACGCCTTTGTAAGGAACGAGGAAAGGCTAAAGCTTTGGCTCAACCTTCCAAAGAACTTGAACCTCAACTTATGGTTTCAAATCCTCTTGAATCCTTTTTCCGCAATCTAAGCATTCAACAGAAAGAGGAGACAAAACAAGCAACACAAAAAATAGACGAAATCAAGTGTATATTGCAAATATGAATTTCGTATTTCGTTTAGTGTTTTCCTTTAGGCGTCTATAGACACTCAACATTTCATGCAATTTCGTTTAAGTTTGTTTAATTTCTTCCATAGCATCTAATATTTCCTCGAACTTTACATTTCCTTCCACTTTAATTTCCTTGAATTTTACTCCTTAATGTTTAATTTCTCCACTAATTCATTTCAAAGCCCGAGATCCCTCTCACCTGAAAAAGCCAAAAGCAAAATCAAGTGTAGCACTTATTCCAAGTTGAACAGTTTCATTCTAAGATAGAACCAGAGGGTGAAAGGCCTTTTTTTACATTAGCGACCATCTAAATTCTAAAGTAAAATTTCCAGTCATTAAGGGAAATTTTCCCCCATAAATATAATAGGTTTTTTCCGAGTAAAGGTCATAAGAAGTGCCAAAATTTGTGTACGGCACTCACTTTAGTGCCAAAACTTTTTTTCGAATCACTTAAGTGCCAAAATTAAAGAAAAACGATCACTTAAGTGCAAAAAATTTATCCGATTTTAGCATTTAAGTGATTCGAACAAAAAAAGTTTTAGCTCTTAAGTGATATGAAAAAAGTTTTGGTACTAAAGTGAGCGCTATACACAAGTTTTGACACGTCTTGTGTCCTTTCGCTAGTTTTTTCCTATAAAAATAAGGGAGGGTATGGGTGACCTGTGATATCCTGAATTTCAACTACCTAGTGAGGACCTTGATCAAATAGCAATTGGCATGAAATTAGCTTAAGTTATGCTATTGAGATTTCTATTCGAAAATTGTCATTGAGTTTTGTGACCTTAAGAGTTGAGAATCTCATTGTCATATTTTGTTTATTACTATGATTTGTTAATTATTCATTAGGCGCCACTAGTGAGATGGTCACATATATGTGAATTGTGAAAACTGAACATTTAGTTCCTACCAATGCCGAAAATCACTAAGGTCATTGGACAAATTCGGTGCTTAAAAAAAAAATTACTGTGTTTATTGGGACAATTTTAGACAAATCCTAGTCATGGCCGGTTACCCTACAAATTTAGCTTTAAATTTTTATAAATTTCTACCTAATGATTACATTAGCTCATCATTACTTGCCACCCACCCTCACCAATAAGCCTTCATGCAAGAAGAGTATTGAACAAGCCAATCTCTCTCCCTCTTCACTCTTATTTGACCGACCCTCCCTCACTCTCCCCTCTCTCTCTCTCTCTCTCTCTCTCTCTCTCTCTCTCATTTTCTCTCAAAAACCCTCTCAAGAAGTGCTCTAAGTGGAAGAATTGAGGGTGCTTACATTAAGAGATTTCGATTTAGCTATTCAAAGGCAAGTGGAAATCTCTAGATATTACTTTACTTGATCTTTGTGTTTCTTGGTTTAGAGCCGAGTTTGGGACTTGTGGCTTAGATGATTTGGTTCTATGCTAAGAATAGAGTGCCTTGTGGATTAATGGCGTTGCATGTGTTGGATATTGGTGAAAGAATGCTTGAAATGGACACAATTATATACTGTTTCCGGGTTTAGATCAATCCCCCATTGTTTATTATTATTTTTTGGCTTTCTACGTTGAGAATTTGGCAAAGTATTCTCCATAAGAGTTGTTTATGACGTCTTTAAATACAACATAATTTAATTTCAGAATTTTTTAAGTTCAAATCATACTCTTAATGACATGGAACTCTCACAATTTGTGTGTGGACTTCCTATAATTTACAGGACCTTTACTTGTTCTTGAATTTCCTTGGTTTTTCTAGAAAATAATTTTGAAATACTTTCTTCATGAAAGTTTTAAAGGATGCTCATTAATATAACATATAAAAGTTTCGAAATATTTTGCATCTTTTGGGTCTGTGAGACAAATTTTCTTTGAATGATTTATCCTAGTCACTGGAGGTCGAAATTTTATCCTGTTTGATTGATTTATTGCAACTCATAAAAATTAATCCAGACTTAGTACCCTTCATGAAAGTTGTTGATTATGATCTTTCCTATAACATACTAAATTTTTGTGAATTTTTAATTGAGCTACTTGGGTAATGATGGTGAATTTGATTGATGCCCGAAACTGTTCCTATATGAGCAAATTTCCAAGTTGTGAGAGAAACTCCTATTTCTGTGTGTTATTTTGAAATACACCCTTGATGAAAGTTAATTTTCACACTTCAAATTATCAACCTGTAATTTTTATGATTTTATCTATTTGACTGGAAATTTAATAGATGCCAAAATGTTGGGAAGTTGAATCTACATGGTAGTCATATGTTAGTCAGAATTTGAGATTTCAATTGCTTATGGTTCAATGAGAATTAGCGTTGTGCATGCTGATTTGAAATAGCCTTGCATGATAAGATGTGTGGAATGACTACATGACATATCATATAAGAACATGAACGCAAGAGTGTGGAATTGAGAGATGTGAAAGATACCCATCGGCCAGTGACTTGATGATGCCCTAGGTGTTTAGGATGCCCCTGTTGTGTGGTCATGGGATGCCTCAAGAGTTGAGATACCCAAGTGAGTAAGTCTTGGAAGTTCGGGTAGCAAACCGGCATATACTGTGAGCAGGTGGAATAGCGAACTAGAAGTAATCCATGCGGGCCGGTCAGTGGGACGGCGTATACCGCGTGCGGGCTAGTCAGTACGACAGCATATATCTCAATAATGGATGCTAAAAAAATTAAAGAAACAAGGCTTAAAACTGTGTGTGGATGTGTGCAAGCATATCATATCTCATGTAACATGTAATGTTTGTTGTTCTATAATGTTTGATTCAAATATATATATATATATGATCATCTTACTTGTGTATCTGATGAATGCCTAATGATGATGCTATGATCTTGCCTAGTGCCTAGCTCATTTGAGTTGCTTGACTTGAATGAACTCTTTAACGTGGGACATTAGGATCGTGTAAAGTAAAGTTTGGATATTTCTCTTGCTGGGTTTTGCTCACCCTTGTTTTTTCAGATCGTTAGCATGGATGATCTAAGTTTGAGCCGTGCTAATAGTGATGATGATAGTAGCAGCCCCGAGGAGTACTCTAATCCCGATGAGCTTAATGGATCGGATGTGTAGGGAGGTGCCATGCCTTATGCGTACATTGTGACATCCGGAAGATTCTTGCATTTATGTATAATGCGTAGGAATTCGTAGATGATAAATGTCGCACGTGAAAAAAAAAATTTGTAGTTGAGCGTTTTACGTAGAAATTGCGGAGACCGAATCGTAGTTTTATGTATCTGTAGTTTCCCGTAAATGATCTCGTTATGATTAAGTTGTGGAATATGTTCTTTGGGATTGATTTTTGTTGTTGTTGCAATGAAGTACGTAACGTCGCGTCATTTGGTTTCAGAGGTCGATACACTTCGAATTTACGTGTCAGCTAAGTGTCGAGTTTGAAATTTACTGAATCGAATATTTTCGCTCGCTTAGTAAGTTTTGTGAAACTTTTGACACGTTTAAAACATTTTCGGATTCATTGATATTCAAAACGGATATTGATTTGCTCGTTTATGTATTGATTCATTTTATATTGTAACAATTTATCAAAACATTTTACCTTAAAAATCTGTCTTTGAATTCTCCTTAATCGGCGAGCCCATCTCTTATTCCATATCGAGATTCTTAAGACCCACGCTTCTAGTTTAAGACATTGAACTTGGAACCATGATCTCATGCATGGCATCATCAAATTTTAACGTAAGTCAATTAATGCATTAGAAGTTCATGTATCTATTTGAGCGGAGGAAGAGAGATTCTCTCTCATTTCAACTTTGCTTCATTTAATGCACGCTGGTGAGTCACTCCTTTTACTTGGCTGATAGAGGTTCCCTTGCTCTTCAAGCATTAGCCTCTAATAATTACTTCTTGAGAGGCCATTTGAACGATTTTTATTGGAACACATGCTCTCTCTCTCTCTCTTAGGTTTAATGATGGTAACCTAGAGGCAATAATTACTTTCACCATAATTTCCTACTTCGTTAACTTTGTTTTTGCCAAATGTAAGTCTTGAGAAAGAGCTCTAAATGTAGAAGTCCCCACTCCTGTAACCTTACAAAACTTCCAACTTTCTTTTGCTTTCGTTTTCTATTCACACGAGTAAAATACGAAGACCCACAACTGCATTATTAAAGTCTCGGTATTAATTTCTCAGGTTCGGACGAGGTAAGTTATTAAAGTTTCCATTACCTTCAATAAATAGATTTTGTCGTTTTCAAATCAAGAATCGTTGATTTTCAATTTTATTATTTTGTCTTGAAGGAACTTAAAGCTTTGATTTTGTTCAAGACTTTGAGGTAAGTGAAAACTCTAAGTACTAAGTTAGGATAATCTATTTAATGCTCTTGACTTGGTTATTTGATTGATGTTCTTAGTTTTGATTGAGTTCTTGATGTCATGTATGATGAAATGGTATGAAAGACATGTTGCTTGATGAATTCTATGAGTCTTTGAAGTGTATGTGCAAGTAAATTCCATAAGGTTCAGTAGAGATTTATGAAAGGGTGAGAAATGGATGAAGTTGCCGAAAGGAAGGGGCTGAAAATGGGTCAAAGAAGTTTTTTTCGAAGGCCTTGAGTTCTATAAAAATTAGAGTTACAAAAAGAAAGAAAGAAAGAAAGAGAGTTAAAAGTTGCCGAAGGCAAGTCTATGGCCAAAGAGCAACTTTGGTCATCATGTTGACTGAATGAAAAAAAAATATTAATAATAATAATAAAAGAACATTCGGCAACCTCACCGAATTGTGAGGGTTGCCAAATATGTGGCAAGGCTGTCAACTATGTTGACCGACCACAAAAAAAAAGAAGTGATTTAAGGGATATCGAGGTTCTACACGCTGATATATATTGAATAGTATATTTTTGTTTCGTCTCCAGAATTTAATGAAAAGAATGTATCGTTTTATACTTATTTGATGGTTGAATAAAATGACGATGTGGGTTGTTTGAAAATTTATACTATGTTACCCGAATCGTCAATGTCCACACAGTCTTGTGAAAATGTATCATTTGCTTGCAAAATACAAAAATAGCATGTTCTTATGTGTATTATTGTTACATGATTAAATATAAATGAGATGAGAATTACGGAATGATTCCGTCATCCACCCGATCGTGGCGATGATTCCCCACGAATCGGGATGCCTGCGAATCGGATGCCTTGGGGAGTGGTTCGAGATGCCCCATTGAGAGGTGGGATGCCCCGTGGTCGGATGTTGCGGGATGCCTCGAAGTTGAGATGCCCTGCAAATCGGGATGCCCGTGTGAATCGGGAAATTCTGCGAATCAGAAAGTAAATAAAAACTGAATAAGACAATTGAGCACATGATGTGAGTTCATGACGCATGTCCATGATAAATAAGATAAATAATTTATTTTTATGCATGACTATGTTGCACGTTGAATAATGAATAAGAGGTAAGACATTTTCGTGTGCTTGTTATGCATGAAATTTTGAAGTGCTGGATAGTATGTTGATTGTTCTAGGTTGAGTGGTGGGTGGATTTCCTGTCTTAGAATTAGAGATTTCATTTACTGGGCCTCGGCTCATTCTTTTATTTTTCAGACCTGTAGGATGGATCCTGTACCACCACCACCACTTGCACCACCTATGTTCGGAGCTCCTGTTCAGTTCAACGCTGGTATAGAAGATATAGTTGTACCTGGTTCGGACACAGTTTACGTTAGATGCAAGTCTATTATATGGGTTGACGTAGGTCTTCCAGAGTGGATCGCTTATAGGTATATTGCCTAGTATGTACGTATTGATGATGGGGAGACGGTGGGACCTCTGAAAGGTTTTGATGGTCCTCCAAGCATGTATGATGACGACGAGACTTCACTGAGCGAGGTGATCGACCCATGGTTTAGTGAGTGGGTATATGCAGGTCTTGTCTTTTTGGAGTAGACGTGTGAAGTAGAAATCTTGGAGCTAAACCTTCTTCCCAGGGTTAATGCGATGTAATCTTCTTCTTTTTTTGGGTTGTATTAAAACTTGGAAGGGGGTCGCAAATGGCTAAGGAAGCATATGTTAATTATGTATTTTGACTTCTTGTGTTTGCTCGTACTATGTAGCGTTAATGTTATGTGCTTTCGCATGCAAATTTTTTTTTATAGTTTTAAGCAAAAATATGAAGACACGTGTAGCGTATGACGTTCTAGGGCGTCACAGCGTACATACATACATATATATATGTATATATATGTAGTGTCTATATATGTAGTAAGACACGCTTTTGATTTTAGTACGTCGGCACGTAGAAGGGTAGGCAACTTTTTGGACCCCCTCCCAGGTGTAGATGAAGTTGACTTATGTATTTAAAGTATGGTCTTTTGTGGTATGTCATGTGGTCTTTTGGTAAGTGAAGCTAACGTAGTTATGATATATGTAAGTGACCGAACCTG
This sequence comes from Metrosideros polymorpha var. glaberrima, assembly GCA_001662345.2. Taxonomy (NCBI): domain Eukaryota; kingdom Viridiplantae; phylum Streptophyta; class Magnoliopsida; order Myrtales; family Myrtaceae; genus Metrosideros; species Metrosideros polymorpha. The sequence goes on along the minus strand of BCNH02000002.1, from coordinate 8,350,320 downwards.
CTATGTAAGAAATGGAGATGGTATGATGTTTCTATGTCTTTTGTGTTCGCATTTGGTTTGTTTATTTTGAGTTTAATTCTCTATCTTCCGCTTGCGCCAATCTAAAGACGTAATAAAGATTGAAATTGTGTCGCACTTAGCACTGTGGCGTGCCTAGGGCGTCACATGACCGGTGCTGGGACCTTGTCTAAACCGTATCGTAAGAGGAGCACACAACTACTACGGGATATTCAAATTAAATCGTAACTGTTTCGGGCCACTCGTATACTGAAGATTCAAGGTTGGTAAATTCGTCACCTTAGCCCCACCAAGATGCTTGCAGTTAGGAAGCCGTTTAGAGGTTTATTCCTGATCATTATTGTTGTTATCTAATAGTGGAAAGGAATGAATGGAAAGGAGTGTAAATGATGTGTAGGGAAGTTTCCTGAATAGAGTTAATTATCTTTTGTTTAAATAAAATTATACAGAAACTAAGGCAATCTTGCAAGAAAAAGAAAAGAGAAAAAAGGGGTAACATTTCTTTTTATTTTTCTTCACTTTTGGAAGGAAATAAAACATGTGACAATTTGAGGTGTTGAGACACACGTGTGAGTTATGTTAGAGAAGTCCACATCGAATAAGTGGTGTGGTGCGGTATGGAACAGTTAATGTGACATCCTAAGCATGCCACCCTGCAATCCTTCCTTACCTTTTCTTTTTATTTTCTCTTATCTTGCATAAGCGAAATGGAAAAGCAATCTAACTAAACATAACAGCTTTCCAGACAGCTGTATCATACATACTATTCTATTATATAAGCCTCGTATAATTTACATTACTTATTTCCGATTTTTCCCAAGCTATGTACAACCAAAATTTTTGGGATATCGGGCCGATCACTGCAACCACCATTAAACTTCCCAAACTATTTACAATCAAAACTTTTGAGAAGTTCAAGCCGGTTAACTTCTACTACAACTACTACTACATAGGGGACTCCTTCCCGGTTCATCCTTTTGCCTATGGTGCCCTTCTATCGTGGAAACTCGGGGGCTTGTTGAAGTTTCTCAAAGGTCTGATGAGTAATCCATCGATGTTGAGGTCTCAGGCGATGAAAACATAAGGTACCGGCTCCTATGTCTTGACGTCAATCCATACCACCGACTTGACTCTAACAAAAGTGGTGTCGAACTCCACATCAACGACCTCATGTTTTGAGATGTCCACACGAATGGGCATATCAAATAAGGGATCAAATAAGGGAGCAAACGGTGTAGCCATGCTATTGATCTCTTGAAAAATAGAGGAATAAGCAAATAGCCCAGTAAATGAAATCACTAGCCCTAAGAAAAGGCGGCGACTTGACGCTCGATGTCGTGAGCAACAATAATAGAGCAATATCAAAGCTATCTTGTGATTTACCTTTCTTGTCGCCATACTCAATATCATGTACAATATCCAAAAGTAAACGTGCAAGGATTGAATATATGCATGCACACATCAATTCACTTCATTTTTCACTAGGGTTCAGATCCCTTCACTTGTTGGGCTTTCCGAACATAAAACTTGGGGCATCCGGTATCGGGCAACGTCGTTTATGCACGACAACACTTATTCACATCGGCGTTCCCCACACACACGACGGTACTTCAATTCACTTTCAATCTTGTCGACACTTAAAGTGAACGATAGCACATAATGAACCCCTTTTTGAATCTTTTGCACACAATCACACTTGCACATGCATGATCTAGTTAACATTTTCCTTTTAAATGTTTGGAATGTAAGACTGGCACAACGGAAGTTAAGCATGACTCAATTTGAGTTCGGGTGAGACTCGGGCTCGACCCGGTCAAGTTCGGTGGAAAATCATTCTAACATGGCTCAAGAATGAGCGAGAACTCGGCTCGGACCGGCCCCGGTTTCGATTCTCAACGGGCCTTCGGCCACTTGTCCTTGACTCCTCGATTGTATTCCGGCAATGTGATATCCCTAAATTTCGACCAATGCACTAAAAAGTATTGGACATTACAAAATCGATATATCAAAGTTTATTGGTAAAATCTAAATTTTTGGATAAGTGATGGTAAGCCGAAAATTTAGAACCAAAGAGACATTACAGACTTGGCATGAACCAATGGGCCTACTTCCTATGAAATTCGGCCACCAAGAGACCCTATAAGAGGAAATTACCGTTTTGCCCCCGAAAGCCCATTTTTGGCCCAAATAAAAAGCCCATTGGATGTCTAGTCCATTAAATCCTTTAAATTCAAGCCCAAGCCCACGTGAATAGTGCAAACCCGTATGAATATTGCCAAGGGTGAAAATTACCCAAACACCCCTTTTAGAAAAAACTTGACTTTGAAGGACTCATTATGGACTTAAGACAAGATAGTTTAATGTTGGAAATGGAAGTCTTCCCCTTTCTTCACCAAGTGTGGCTCC
>BCNH02000002.1:8281106-8340466 GCA_001662345.2 Metrosideros polymorpha var. glaberrima | reverse complement strand
GTTTCAATCCAGATCTGCCATAGCGACCTGCACACTGAACGGAATGCGAATTCCTTCGGTAAGAGTGACGGTAGGGACCAGCCAACCCACGTCGTCGATTTTCAGGCAAAACCGTTGAGCCAATCGGTCGGGGCCGCGCCTGACGCGAACTGCAGCAGGAAACGATCGGGAGCAGTTTTGGGAGGGAAAGATGAACAGTACCGCGCGGGAGGAGCAAATGGAAGGATTCTTCATTAATTGTTTCTGCTTGCGTTAATCAAAAAATAAAAAGAACGGTCGACGACGCGTCCTAGGACGTCGCTTTTTTAATGACCTAAGAGAAGTGACAAGGATCGTTGCACACTTGAGAGCCGGGGCGTGACATCCTCGTCCCAAATAAGTATCAGAGCATGGTCATAACTTGGAGTAATAAAGTGCGTTGGGTTTTGGAATAGTTTGTTAGATAAAAAAAAACACCCCATACTTGTGATTGCTGATTAGATTTCAGGAACATTGTTCTTGAGTTCTAATTTTGTATCGAAATTTGACACGTAGGATTTCATGAAATTCCTGCAAGATGAGTAATCTAGACTCGGGATCCTTAGAAGAAGGGTGAGGGAGAGGGAGAGAGAGTGTGTGTGTGGTGAGGTTGGTTTCTAATGGGGGACCATGGTCCTATTTATAGTGGTCCAAAAAATCCTTTAATTTATGCTTTTAATAATGTCATGTTTTGATGTTTTAATTTAATCGGTCCATTTGTCCAAGCTAATATGATTATGTGTGCTCTAATTTATAGGCTAGGTTCTTGTCTTAATTTAATTGGTCCATTTGTCCTAACTATTTTACATTATGTGGCATTTAGACTATATGAGGTGTCCATAGGTTAATTAATGGCACATTCATGTCTTAATCTTATTGGTCCACCTTACCCTCCTAAATTAAATATTTCTAAAGTTAATTATTATAAGTTAAGTGTCTCTTTACTATTGGTCCACTTGTGTGGTTTAAGAATACTCTACATTAAGCTAAGCTAAGTGTCCATTTATTATTGGTTAAGAGTATTCTAGAACCGTACAATGTGTCTTCCATTAAGCTAAGTTATGTGTCCTTTTATTATTGGTCCACTGGTTTAGATTAAGAATATTCTAGAATCCTATGTCTTGTTCATTAAGTTAATTTATTATCGGTCCACATGTTAGACTAAGAATATTCTATGATGTGTCTTTTCTTCATTATGACACATGTAAGTATTCTAATCAAATTTAAGTCATTTACTTTAATAATTTTTAGACTTGATGATTATTCAATTATTTTCTATGACCAGGGTTACTAATTAAAATATTTAGAGAGTCTTTATTTTTTACACTCTCTAGTAATGTTAGTTAATCTTTCTTATTACAATCCAATAATTAGAGTTCGGCCATGTAAATACCAATTAAAATTGAATTGAAACTATTAGAAATTGAATCAACAGTTAATCGATTATAGGCGGCAAAATTGGATCGCGACCAAAACAGGTTGGTCACGGCGATTGGGCAAGTCGCCCCTCAGCCGGCACCGACGGTTTCTGCATCGTACTTGGTCGGTAGTGCTAGTTGACCACGGCTAGCTAGCATAGGCCGACGTGCACTGGCCACGCATGGGCCAAGCATGCTTTGCCCTTGGTTGTTCGTCGTCTTCACCAAGTCCTTGTCCGATCTTTTGCCGATCCCTTCAATCGATCCTCGATTTATTCTAAACCGTTCTAAGGTTTATGGTTGGCTTGGAGAAGAAGTCGGTTGGCTTCTTGGGTAAGTTTACGGGTGGCTTGTTAAATAAGCTTAGAGTTGGTTTCTTAAATAAGCTAAATAGTGACTGCTCAAAATTTATTCAAAAAAGACAACACAGACAATTGTCTTATTTTATTATAGGAAAATCGGGATGTCACAATTAATATATCTTAGTTGGCCATAACTTATTGACTTAAGCTTTTCAGTGAAGGTGGGTCCAACTAAATATGTTGACGGGCTCATTTTAATCGGACCAGCGGCGGAAATGTACCTAAATCGATCACATGGGCTAGGCTTGTGAAAGAAGCAATTTCGGTCAAGCCTGTTGCACATCATAGGCCGAAAATTGCAGGAGAAAAATGAAGAGTTTATGGATTTGGTGGAATTTATATGATTGGGGCTGGAATTTAGTTAATTGAGCCATATTATTAATTCGAGCTTTAATTAAAGAGACTTTGAACTCAATTGAGCCCATAAGACCGAAATTTGGCCTCATAAGTGAGGGTTAAAACCTAACTTTTCACTATAAAAAGAGTCATTAGTTTTCACAATGAAGGGGGCTGACAATTGGGCTTCTCAATACAAACTAAGAGAAAAGCAGAGAGAGAGAGGTGCGCGAGGAAAAGTGAGGGAGAGAGAGCCTCGGTGGGATCCCCATACCGCGCGGTTGAGACCCCTTTGCCAACGCGGTTCATCCCGGCTCTGCCGCCTCACCTGATGACGACAGTGCACTGCGGCGAATCCAGTTGCGACGTCACCGCTGCAGCCACCATCACACGTGGCCTCGCCTCTGCCATGGTCCTGTCGTCGTTTGAAGCTGACCACCACTGATGCTGCCTGTTGCCGAAGTTGATCCACGACATTAGCTCCGCCACGACGACCTCCTGCCCTTAATGCCCTCGACGTCACACCAAAGTTGTTGTTGCCACCGACCGCAATAGTTGCTGCAATCAGTATCTCCTACGCCGATCCAACAGTTGCTCCCTCATTGACGTAGTTGCTTCAACGAGTTCGTTGCTTCCTAATCAAGACATCTTTGCTATGCGACCAGCTGAGATCCCTTGAAGGCAAGGCTGACTTATACACCAGCGACTAGGCAGACATATCCTTACGATTCCCGAGTTTTTCATCCAAGAAGAAATTTATCCGTGTTCGCACTTTGGCGTCCATCAATCCACGACATGATCGTTGGAAATCGGAAAAGGGAAACACCATAATCCTCGATGGAATCCTTGAATTTGTTGGAAATTAAACCAAATTAATTGTTGACTCAATCAACAAGTTATTGATTCGGTACAAAGTTGTCGATGACAATTTAGCTACCCAAGATGACGGATGAATTTAAGAGTCTTTATTGTAATATTGTTTTCTAAGAGCCTATTAGAGTTTCGACGTCTAGTTAATGTTTTGTGAGTTCCTAGTAATCTATCTCCTTGGAATGTTGGTTTATTTATGAGTTATTTAGAAGTTTGTTCAAGAGTCATGTATCAAGTCTATATAATGGTGTGTCTTGTAATGTTTGTCGATAAGGAGAAAAATGGTAAAGTATTAAAGAAAACTCAGAAAAGTCCTCTTCATCTCCTTCTCTTCCTTAAGTCTTGAGTATCTTTGATTAAGGTTTTTCACTTTTAAACCTTATCGATAGAGATTTCTTTCAACAAATTGATATCAGAGCTTACGGTTTGTGGTCATGGCCTCCACAAACAATCCACTTCCTCTTCAATACCCTCGTCTTACCAAAGAAAATTATGGCAATAGGGCTTCTAGAATCTAGAATGAAAGCCTTGCTCGGTGCCCATGGCGTATGGGAAATGGTTAACATTGGCTGTGATGAGCCAAAAGACGAAACCACCTTGAATCAAAATCAAAGGAATGCCTTGGAGAAGGTTCGCACAAAAGATCAATTAGCCTTGTCGATCATCTATTAAGCCTTGGATGATTCTATGTTCGAGAAGGTCTCGAACGTTTCTACTTCCAAGAAGGCATGGGAGATCATTCAAAACACACACCAAGGAGTAGAAAAAGTGTGACATCCTCAATTTTCGACCAATGTACCAAAATCGAATTCAATGGATTTTAATCATGAATTCTAATCCGACGAAGGGTATTGGACGTTTCGTTATCGATATTTCAAAATTTATTGGTAAACCCTAAATTTTCGAATAAGGGATGGTAAACCGAAAATTGAGAACCAAAGAGACGTTATGGACTTGGCACGAACCGATGGACCTATTTTCTATTAAATTCGGCTACCAAGAGGCCCGATAATAGGAAATGACCGTTTTGCCCCTGAAAGCCCATTTTAGGCCCAAACGAAGAACCCATTGGATATCAAGCCCATTAGGCCCATTAAAATTCAAGCCCAAGCCGCGTGAATAGTGCCAAGCCCATGTGCATAGTGCAAGCCTGTATGAATAGTACCGAAGGTGGAAATGACCAAAATACCCCTTCTAGAAGAGAGATATTTTTGGGAAAAGAGACAAAATAGGATTAGAGTTTTTTTGGCAATCTTGAAAGAGAAGACAACTTGATGAAGAAGAATGCTTCTTGGCCACCCATTTTCTCTCTCTCTCTTGCTTTTCTTCTTTCCTCAATTAATTGGCTCAAGTTGTCTTGGTTTGCAAGAAGCCAAATTGGATATTTTGGAGTTGCATTATTGAAGAGGCAATGATGTCTTAGAACTTCAAGAGCAAGTAAGACACTCTCTCTCTTCTCATTCTTGCTTTCTCTCCTTCACTTTTCACTTTCTCTCTTTCATTCTCACCCTCTCTCTCAAAATTCGTAGCTCCCCTCCCTCTCCTCCATTTTCACCCTTTTTCCTTCTTGTTTCACCTTCCTCACCTTGCCGCCGCACTACCCAAGACGTGCCTTGAAGCCGTGCCCTTTCTGCCGACATTCAGGCCACCGTTGCCAAGCCGTGCTGCCGTCGTCACCACCCAAGCCAAGCCACCGCCATGCCAAGTCGAGCCGCCGTTAATACCCATTTTCCGTTTACGCGCTGTTGCTGAGCCACCACCACTACCACCTTCACGTCGTCACCGCCGTAGTCGCCGCCGCCGTTAAATGGTGAGTTAACTCCTTAATCCTTGATTAGGTTGTTGATTGCACTTAGGGTTTGTTTAAGGTGCAAATTAGACTTTTAACTATGGTTAAATGAGTAATTATGGTTAGTTTAGTTAAACCATGGTTGGGTTAAGTTAACCTTTGTTAGGTTAGTTGACCTTGGTTAGGTTAGTTAACCATAGTTGGGTTAGTTAACTATGGTTAGGTTAATTAACCATGGTTGGGTTAATTTTTCTATATATGCTTTAGTAGGTTTTTAAGATGATGTTTGCCTTGGATAAATAATGGTATCATGAATTGAGAGTTTATAGTAGAAAAGAATGCATTTTGGCATGAAAATAGAAATTGATGTGGTGCCGTGCTTAAATGCTGAGTTTGATGCTTTGAAACAATTTATTTAACTTGAAAAGTGAGGCACGTGGAGTTTGGCATGAAAAGCATATTCGTGTGATCAAGTGTGATTTATGTATTGCATTTTTTGAGGGAAAATGTCAATGAGCATGACATATGGCATGAACATGTATCGTGAATGCATTGACAAAAAGAAAGGAAGAAATGAGATTTAAATGCTTATGTGCTCGCGTGATCACAAAGTGTACAGACTCTCAATGGTGATTGGGGACGATGCCCAATTTTATCGCTGATATTATTGGACGCCCGGCGGGGGTTTGGATGACGGATCGCGGTGCCCTTTGAGGCCGAACCGATTCTCCTTTATGGAATGCCATCTGCCTGCGGGGGAGGTCGGGTGGGGTCGCACCTCGATTGACTAGGAGGAAATGTTACCGTGCCCGATGGGGCGGGACGATGCCCGATCATGCCGGAAGACCGCCAACCTTCGGGTTGTGCCGTGGCCCGGAGAGATCGAGAACCGCCAACCTTCGGGTTGTGTCGTGCTCGAGAGCGGGTGTAATCACTAGGCATAAAACTGGACCACGCTTGATTGCATTGCATGTGAGAAATGGTGTTACATGTTCTGATGTTGTGCCTAGCCTGATGCATTGTTTATAGAATGCTATAACTGTTTACATGCAGGGCGTGTGCATGTGCCGAGGCAAGGTAAGAATGCTTGTGATTTGCCTATTGATTGAGTTAAGTCGACCGAACCTGTTATAGGTTGTGTAGAGCGAGAGTTGCTCGCTATTGATCTGCCATTGATGTTGAGTTGCATGTTTAGGGTTCACTCTAAGTGAATCAGCACCCTGCGTGAGGCTTAGGTTGTTACATTACTGAGATTTTTATCTCACTCGTTGTTGTTAACCGTTTTTCAGGACCATAGATAGGAAGGTTAATAGGTGCGGTTCGAGGTGCTCTCGCATAGAGAAGTTTAAGTTAACTCGACCCCCGGTATCTTTTGTTGGTCCTTGTAGGAAGTAGCCCAAAAGTGAGGGATTGTAATTATAACTTCCTAGGGTTAACGAGTATATAAATAAAATGCGAGTTTTGTTATGGATGTTTGGTTTCAATGTTTTTCCTGCTATCCCTGCTGTTATGTTTGTCGGGTGATTGTTATATGTTTCCGCATGCATTAATTGAAAGATAAAATGAATGGGTCGACAACGCGTCTTGGGACATCACATTTCTAATTACCCAAGAGAAAAGATGAAACGGGATGGTCGCGCACTCAAGGGTCGAGGCGTGACAAAAAGTGAAGAAGATTCGTCTTCAAACTTTGAGAGGCGAATTCGAGGTAATTCTTATGAAAGAATCTGAATTGATTGCTGATTATTTCACAAGAGTTTTGGCGATTGTCAACCAGATGAAAAGAAATGATGAAGATTTTCTAGATGTTCGTGTTGTTGAGAAGATTCTCCTATCCTTAGACAAAAGATACAACCACATTGTTGTTGCAATTGAAGAGTCCAAATATTTGGACATTATGACAATCGATGAGCTTCTAGTTCATTACAAGTCCATGAAGAAAGACTTAGAAGAAACAAGCAAGAGCCGGTGGAGGAAGTACTCCAAACTCGGTTCTCCATCCGAAATGAGAAGGGCCAAAGTAGTAATGCCTTGCGAGCTCGAGGGCCTAATCAAGATCGTGATCGAGGTCGAGACCGAGGCCAATTTCAAGGAAGTGGTCGCAGACGAAGCAGAGGAGATGTTGCTCACAATGAAAATCGATACCAAAGTCAAAGAAATGTTTGTGGAAAAGGAACAAACTCAAGAGGACAATGATATGATAAATCTAAAATTCGATGTTTTCATTGCAACAAACTTGGCCATTATGCTTCTGCGTGTTGGAATAAAGATAGTAGCGGAGCAGATGAAAAGGCGAACTTGATGAATGATGCCGAGCAAGTTCTTTTATTGGCGTTTAAAGAAGATGAAGGTGGACAAAGTGATACGTGGTATTTAGATACCGGTGCAAGCAACCACATGTGTGGAAGAAAGGAGATGTTTGCCGAATTAGATGAGACAATCAAAGGGAAAGTCTCATTCGGTGATAATTCCAAAATTCTTGTCGAAGGCAAAGTTACAATTCTGATTCATTTGAAGAATGGTGCACATCAGTTTATTTCTAATGTCTATTATGTTCCGAGAATGTCAAGCAATATCTTGAGTTTGGGACAACTTCTTGAGAAAGGCTATACTGTCCACATGAAAGATCTTAGCCTTGTGCTAAGAGATCAAAACAATAAACTGAATGCAAATGTGAAGATGTCCAAGAACATGATGTTTCTTCTCAATATAAAAAATGAAATGGCTCGATGCTTGAAGGCATGCGTGGATAATCCTTCATGGTTGTAGCATTTGAGGTTCAGCCATCTTAACTTTGACGGACTTAATTTGCTTTCTCACAAGAAGATGGCGTATGGCTTACCACATATTGATCATCCCGATCAAATATGTGAAGGGTGTGTTATTGAGAAGCATTTCAGAACTAGTTTTCCAATGCAAGCAACTTATCAAGCGAAGAAGCCACTTGAGTTGATTCATTCCGACGTGTATGGCCCAATCGCTTCTCAATTATATGGTAATCATCGATACTTTGTTACATTTATTGATGATTTTACTCGAAAAACTTGGGTGTATTTCTTGAAGGAAAAATCAGAAGTATTTGATATTTTCAAACAATTCAAAAAGTTGGTTGAAAAGAAGAGTGGATATTTTATCAAAGCTATGAGGACTGATCGTGGAGGAGAATTCACTTCAGCCATATTCAACAAATTCTGTGAGGATTATGGTATTCGGCGATTCTTGATAGCTCCATATTCTCCTCAACAAAATGGCGTGGCTGAATGAAAAAATAGAACCATTCTTGACATGGTTCGAAGCATGCTGAAAAGCAAAAATTTACCTAAGGAGCTTTGGGGTGAAATTGTTATATGTGCAATTTATCTACAAAATAGATGTCCCACACAAGGACTTGAAGGTGTAACTCCACAAGAAGCATGGAGTGGGAGAACATCTAGTATTTCTCATTTGAGAATTTTCGGAAACATTGCATATGCTCACATTCCGGACCAGAAAAGATCGAAGATGGAAGACAAGAGCAAAAAGCTCATTTTTATTGAGTATGACTCATCGTCCAAAGCCTATAAATTGTTTGATCATAACACTTTGAAAGTGTATGTAAGCAGAGTGTCAAGTTCGATGAAGAAGGCATGTGGGAAGACAATTCAAAAGTTGAAGTGAATAGTGATTCCGGTCAAATGGAGTTGAAGAATCACTCTTCACGTTCTTCTCCGATATCTTCTTCGAGTTCATCACCATCGACTTTTTCAAATGGTGTCGATGAACCGTTGATGCCAAGAACAAGAAGATTGTCCGAGATTTGTGAAGCTACCGATGAGCTTCATCTTATGTGTCTTCTTGCCGATTGTGAACCACTTCTCTATGATAATGCTGCCAAAGAAGGAAAATGAAGGAAAGCCATGAATGAAGAAATTGAAGCCATTAAGAAGAATAAAACATGGGAGCTTGCTGAACTTCCGAAAGACAAGAAATCAATTGGTGTCAAATAGGTGTACAAGGCCAAGAAGAACAAGAAAGATGAAGTGACAAGGTATAAAGCCAAGTTAGTCGCGAAGGGGTAACTCGAGATCAATTATGATGAAATCTTTGCTCCTGTTATCTGCATGGAAACAATTAGATTAATCATTTCCATTGTTGTTCAAAATGATTGGCGAATTTATCAAATGGATGTCAAATCAGCATTTTAAAATGGCATCATTGATGAAGAGATTTATGTTGAGCAACCCGAGGGGTTTATTGTGAAAGATCATGAAGACAAAATGTTGCGGTTGAAGAAAGCTCTCTATGGGCTTAAACAAGCACCAAGAGCAAGGAATTCTAGAATCGATGCCTATTTCAAGGCAAATGGCTTCACTCAATGTCCATATGAGCATGCGCTTTATTTGAAGCAAGAAAAAAGGTGACGTTTTATTGGCATGTTTATATGTCAATGACCTTGTTTTTATAGGAAATAATCCATCGATGATCGATGCATTTAAGGCATTGATGGCGAAGGAATTTGAAATGACCGATAATGGTCTCCTGAATTATTTCCTTGGCATAGAAGTGAAGCAAAGTGCGGATGGGATTTTTATTTCCCAAAAAGGATATGCATAAATTGAAAATTTAATATGAAGAATTGTACGTTGGTCAATACACCAATGGAGTGTGGAGCCAAGCTTTCGAAGTTTAATGATGGCATCGATGTTGATTCAACGTACTATAGAAGCTTGATTGGAAGCTTGAGATATTTGACATGTACAAGACTGGACATCATGTATAGTGTTGGAATTGTAAGTCGATACATGGAGAAACCGAAGTCGTCTCTTCTTAAAGCTACAAAGAGGATACTTCGCTACATCAAAGGTACTATCAATCATGGTTTACACTATACTCAGTCTAATTCTTTCTAGCTTAGAGCTTATTCGGACAGTGATTATGGTGGAGACATCGATGATCGAAAAAGCACTACGGGCTTTGTATTTTTCTTGTGTAACACCGCTTTCACGTAGTCATCAAAGAAGCAACCTAGTGTTAACTCTATCGACATGTGAAGCTGAATATGTTACAGTGTCCTCATGTGTTTGTCATGCAATATGGTTGAGAAGACTACTCAAAGAAATTCATATGGAGCAAGTGAAATCGACAGAGATTTTTGTCGATAATGTTTCTGCTATTGCATTGGCAAAAAATCCAGTTTTTCATGAACGAAGCAAGCATATTGATGTTTGATATCACTTTATTTGAGAACAAGTGAAAGAGAAAGAGATTGAAGTTTTACATGTGAAGACGGGAGACCAAGTAGCCGATATTTTTACGAAACCTCTCAAGGTCGATGCATTTCGAAAGTTCAAAAGCCTACTTGGAATGATCGATGGAAGAGAATTTGGTTTAAGGGGGAGTGTTGGAAATTAAACCAAATTAATTGTTGACTCAATCGACAAGTTATTGATTCGGTACAAAGTTGTCGATGACAATTTAGCTACCCAAGATGACGGATGAATTTAAGAATCTTTATTGTAATGTTGTTTTCTAAGAGCCTATTAGAGTTTCGATGTCTAGTTAATGTTTTGTGAATTCATAATAGTCTATTTCCTTGGAATGTAGGTTTTATTTATGAGTCATTTAGGAGTTTGTTCAAGAGTCATCTATCAAACCTATATAATGGTGTGTCTTGTAATGTTTGTCGATAAGGAGAAAAAAAGTAAAGTATTAAAGAAAACTCAAAAAAGTCCTCTTTATCTCCTTCTCTTCCTTAAGTCTTGAGTATCTTCAATCAAGGTTTTTCACTTTTAAACCTTATCGATAGAGATTTCTTTCAACAGGATTCATGGCCACTCGCGGAGTCCACTTGAAGAGTTACAGTCAGAGAAGGAGTACGTGGGAAAGAAGCGTACAACTTGCACTTTGAAGCGGCGGAAGTTTGGCCGTTAATGGAAGATGGTGGTGGATCTAAGAAGAATAACAAAAAAGGGTGCATGGCAGTGGGGGGAATATGATCAGTAAAGGGAATTTATGAGCTTGGTGGCTAATCCTTCAATTCCAGCTGTTGTGCTTGTCGTTGCCACACTTGTTCTTGATTTTGCAGAGTTTTGGCTAAGTTCTTCCATTGCCAGTAGTGACCGAGTTTTCCTTGGCGCACCACCATCGAGAGCTCCTTCTTGACCACCGAGCCTAGGCGAGAACCACGATCAAAGTCGTGAGACAGCCATCGAGAGAAGCCGGGATCACAGCGCAGCAGCCCTGTGTGCCACCATGAGCCACCGCTGGCTTGTCTAAGCCAGTCCCGATCCAATCCGCAAGTTCGAAAAGGAAATGAGAATATCCATATTCTTCGAATTAGGTAACGTCCTCACCCATTGATATTTTCTGAGATAAAGTTGCCTATTTTGAAATGATTTGATCTTTCAATGAATATTTTAGATTATTTCCATAATCTTATTGATTTATCATTATAATGGAAATTTTTTCTAAAATAAATAAATAATTCAAATAAAAGGAATTTTCCTTTTATACTAACAACATACAAATTGGTGATTCTATCTTAACCACTAGGTAGCTCCCCAATACGTATGGAAAGCCAGACGATCCAATCTATAACCATTTTGATTTGATCTGCTTACTTTATTAAGTCGATTTGTTTGAATTAAATGTGCGGATATTTTTCCTAATATAAAAAATTCGAAATTAATTTTAATTTTAAACAAATAGTAAGGTGGGATTTACTAGAGATTCTATCTTTAAAATCATCTTTGGAAAGATAGGATTTCATTTTAGGTTGCATTCCATTTTAGAAATATAACGTTTCCTAAAAACTTTTATCTCATAGGATTTAATTTCATTTAAACAATATTGTATATAGATTAGGATTGCATTCATTTAGATAACATACCTTTCTTAAAACATTCTAGAATTAGGATAAGATTTTTTTCTAAAATATTTTAGGATTTAATTTAGATTAATTCCTATATATTTAAAGTAAGCTTCATTTAGGATAGTTTAAATTTCATTAAATTTTAATTCCAAAATTCATCGAAAATACCAAAAATATTCATGTGCGTGACATATTTGGTATATCATCTAGTCTAGGTTAATTAGTATCATGTCTAGGTGCATTCATGTAGTACTATGTTTACGTACATGCATTAGTGGCATGTCTAGGTTCATTTAGTATAATGTTACAAATATTCATTTAGTATTATATGCTTAGGCTCATGCATAAATTTAATTTAGACATTTAAGCTCATTAAAATTAAATGCGTGACTTATAATATAGTTGCATGACATTTTTGTCCGTCATTTAGAGAAGGTGAGTTTAGGGTTATAATGCATGCCATTTAATTGTGCGTCATTAGATTTAGGTCATTTAAATAAATGCCTTTCATCTTAGTATAATTGCATTAATCTCATTTCATTAAATAAGTAAAAACCCAAAAAATAAATGCATTAGTCTAAGTCTTATTCTTGGGAGAAAGCGTTAGGCTGCAAAGTCCAGATACGTTCACTTTATCCTTATCTTGCAATTTATTTAATGCTTTAATTATTGAGTGTTAAATAATGTTTGTGCACCTGCATGATCACCTCACGTGTTAGGGATTAGTTTAAAATTAACCAAAGCTATATGTTAAACTTTTTTCATAATATGAAATGGTACCGAAAGGGCGTTAGATTTAATCTAGCGTAATCAAGTCCTCGGACTCATTAATCTCTAGTTCGTAGAAATATAACATTTTTCTCCTTAATGTTTTATTTAGGTTCTAATCAACTTACCGTAAATGATTAGTGGTGACTTCAAGTCAAATTATTTGCATGTTAATCACCTAAACCTAAGTCATGATTTGGTAGAGTTTGGGAGGACTCAAACTAGGTTAGTTGATTCAATTTAATTAATCTAGTAATCCATTAGCCTAGGTTGGCAAAATTTAGGTCATGACAATTGGCGGGGCCCCAATCTATTCTGGTGTTTGGTGAAAATCTCAAGGAAGGAATCTAGTGGCTGACGTAGTTTTCGTGCGGTGGGTATTGTGGTGTAGCAATGTGGGCCTGGCGGAAAAAACTAGTGATGAAGGTGGGTGTTGATGAAGAATCAAGTTGAGATATACTGGTGTAGAAGGATACCTAAATTAAGGGGAGCAGACCTAACACTGAGCTCACATTTGAGAGGGAGATTGTTGAGATGCATATGTAAGTTGTGTCAGAGAAGTCCCACATCGAATAAATGGTGTCATAGTTGGCTCATAACTCATTTGATTAAGCTTTTGAGTGAAGGTGAGTCAAACTGAATATTTTGATGGGCTTGGACTTAGGCTCTCTCTTGGCAATCTCCCGGGTGAAGGTGTTGGACTTCTGTTATGCACTCCCAACATGAGGGAAGTATGTCTAGGGGTGATCGGTTCCCAATCCAATCCCACTAGGAACCGAGGACTAGGCCAGAGGTCACAGTTCCTAGTTTTTGAAACCATACTAGATAGGACGATCGGTCCGGTTTGGTTCCTATCTAGTGGAACCGATCATTTTAAGCATTTCATTTCAATCGGTGTCGAAATCCATCAGTTCCAACCATATGTAAATCACATTTGTATGTATTCAGACTCGACAAAAATAAACGTTATCTCACGATCAAATTTCAACATACTTTCATCAAACATGTGGTGGCGTCTCAATCTAATGGTTTAAATGCAGGGACTTAACAATGATTCATTTTCATATTAATATCAAAAACTCCACAATGAACTTGAAGTACTTATAACAACTTGTTTTCATAGCATTTAACATAGCAAGTGTCTCAACCTTTCAACCTCATTTTTTACTATAGATAAGTATTCGAACGTTACCTTGAAAGCGTGATTACCGGTCACGAACTACTGTCAAGCGAGCAATGCTTCCGGTGAGTATCAAGTCTAGCAAGAGAGCTTCAAGATTTGGCCACTTCAACCTTCACGATCTCAAAACAGAGTTGAACCAGGGATTCTGCCGCGTCTTCAAGGACGGTGGAAAACAAGTACTCGTGGAGGCTATGGCATCTGGAGATGATGAACTTGATGTGGTTAACGATTAAAGCTCCTTGGCGACTGTGGATGATCATAGGTTGTGGACGGTGAACTCCCATGTCAATTAGCAATGGATAAACTTCAAGTCAAAGATGGAAGACCGGTGGGGATTTCCAGTTGATTGAAGGCTATCGAGAGGATCAAAATGAGAAGAATCATTCTGTCGTCGCTCCTACTTGAGAGAGACAACGATCTCTTTTCAATCGCGTCCCTCGCTTTTTGTGTGTTTATTAGATTCACATTTTAAAAATAAATAAAAAATAATTGGTCCAAGTAGTCTAGTTTGGTCTCGTTCCCCCCTTGGAACCGGGAACCGGACAGCTCAGACACCAGTTTCACTTTTAGGAATCGGGAACTGGACCGAACCAGTTGGTTCGGTCTAGTTTGGGCAGTTCCCGATTCTATCGGTCTATCTTGCTCATAATCCATTAGCTGGTCTGTCATGAAAAATAATCGGTCTAGGCAATTCCTGTGAATTGATAAGGGCTTGGGAGAGCCCGAATTAAGTCTAAGCTTAATAATCCATTAGCCAAACCCATAGGTGGTGCACCCTTCCTAAAGTGAGGTCGTGACAATGTTGTCCATCGAGAAGCTCTGGTGACTGTAATCCTGCTTTTCAGGGACCTCCTCCTTTCCTTATTTATCTTTCCCTCTGGATCGCTCTTTTGATGAGAAGGGGTGGCATCCTGAGAGTTAATGTACCTCTGTGAGTGCTCAGAAAATTCCATCATGGTTTTCTATTCCCTTTTCACCAGAGAGAGGGCATAAAAGGGATTCTTTCAAACCGCAAGAGAACGCCACGATAGCAATCAAGAGGATGAGGTATGGAACCTTGAGATTGGCCACGTAGGGAAAAACCCATGTGGTCTCATGCTCCTTCTACTAAACCGTCATTAAGGATGCCACAGTCCAGAGACTCACCTTATTACTCATGAAATAGATTGTAAACTATTGTGCCAACTATTTGAAAGAGGAAATAGAGCTTGGGGGTAGTGACGAGAACCATTCCCCAGCCACACCCCTTAGGGTAGATGGGAATGCCTAGCAAAGAATCACATTTGGTGCTTTGTGGATCATCATCTTTGCTTTGAAGGTGTTGGGATAAGCACAGTCCCGTAAACGATTCATGAAGTTGCGGAAAAACGTGCCCAATAACCACTTGAATCACTGATCATGCAGATATATCACGCAAATGAACGTACCCGGATTTCCACAGATTAAATGTCGAAGTAGCCTTGAGAGATCGCGCGTGTAGAGACTTCTCATTCGTTCTTCTTCTCTGTTTTCCTTTTGCTTCAGAGCAAAAACGCTGTGTTCTGCAGTTACGTCTTTGAAGAACAAAAGAGCACGATATATGTAACTGCCCTATCAGTTACTTGGACTATGGGCCTAGGCTTGGTTTGGCCCAACATAGGCGGCCCAATCATAAAATCCATCATCTCCCACTCGTCCATGATGGGTTAAAATAATCTCTCTTTTCTGCTAACTTCATACCGACAAATAATCCGTGCAACCAGCATACTCTGAGAGCTCGTTGCTATACATCTGTTAGGAATATACGACAGCTCATATTGGACAGGTTTCCTTGGAGTAGATTTAGTACGCAGTACCCTAGATCAATCAGTCACGTGTATATCTCTCTTGATCTCTTTAAGTATGATATATTATATTCACAACTATGATTAACAAACAATCATAATTGGTCGACCTGTGAACACAAACCAGAATGTGACACTGACAGTAAATCGATCTTCCTCTTCGTCAAACCTCTCGATTTCAGTCCAGTTCGCTTTTCTAGAAATGCCCCATTAGATTGAATCATTTATGACCATTGGCAACACCCTAAGATAGCAAACACTGAATAGAAACTTTGAGAATGAGTCTGAGTCGTGAGGGCACTAAATGAGGAACTCTTTTCCTCAAGAGTCTCACATGACTTAAAAGTTGAGATCAAAACTTTTGCCAACCCTTATTGGTCGTCTCATGCATACGTAGTATGAAATACGCATTACGGTATTCTCTCCTTCCCCATGGAGCGTATGTCTTTACACTTAATACCGTACAGATGATAGTTCAGACACTTACAATGTCTAACTTGAGTTCACAAATCTACTTTTTTTAAAGAATCATCATAACTCACATTTGGCATTATAGATAGGTAAAGTGAAATATGTGGGTTATTTCACTTTCGGACATAATAAATGTTATGCCCTCATCTTAACCCTCCGTTAAGGCGACAATTATATTTTAAGCTCGAGCTCTCAATTATCACCTAGATAATATGCTTAAAATTGTCTCATTTCTATTTATCACACAGTGAATAGAGGCGATTACCCGTGTGAGTGGGCTAATCTCTCATCTGTCTGACATACCTTTCAATATAATGCACCAAGCATTAAGATGCATAAATATCAATTTATCTCATAGGCATTAATGATAACATCAAACTTCATTAACAATGAACATTAGGGAATAATCAATATTTAGTACATCAGACTCTACGCAGTCCCAGAGATTTTACATGACTACAAAAAACATCTTTAGGAATCGGTTTCGTCATAGGATCTACTATCATTCTTTGCGTAGGTATGTACTGCACGTTCACTTCCTTTCGTGCCACTATGTCTTTAACGTAGTTATATCTGATGTCTATATGTTTGGTCTTACAATGGAACTTGGGATCCTTGGTGTAAGCTATTGCTGCTTGGCTATCATAATGTACCAATAAAGACGTTGCAGCATTTCCAGTAACACCTAAATGATCCAAAAATCTCCTAAGCCAAACACCCTCTTGTACTGCCACTGAAAGTGCCACATATTCGGCTTCCATTGTTGATAATGCTATATACTGTTGCTTCTTACTGCTCCAAGATATGGCGCCATTATTCAGTAAGAACACATGCCCAGAGATGGATTTCCTCTTATCCAAATCTCCTCCCCAGTCAGCGTCAGTATAGCCTTCAAGGTGAAGATCACTTCCTTGATAACTCAGCGAATAATTAGCAGTAGCCTTCAGATACCTCATGATTCTTTTAACGGCACACCAATATGCTTGACCTGGATTGGATTGGTATCTACTAACCATTCCAACTGCAAAACATATATCAGGTCTTGTACACATTATTGCGTACATTAAGCTCCCAACGGCACTAACATAAGGAACACGTTTCATTTGTTCCTGTTCTCGTGGAGTTCTAGGATACATTCTAAGGCTTAACCCTTCACCTTTCACAATAGGAGTATTTATGGGTTTGCAATCTTGCATGCGAAATCGTTCAAGGACTTTGTTTATATATGTCTCTTGCGAAAAAGACAATAGTTTCTTTGAACGATCTCTTGAAATCTTAACTCTAAGGATATACGCAGCTTCACCCATGTCTTTCATCTCAAAATTGGAAGATAACCAATTCTTAACAGTTTTTACTAACTCCATATTGCTCCCGGCAATTAGTATATCATCTACATATAAAGATAAGATCACAAACTTATCTTTGGATCTTTTGATATATACACAGTGATCCTCATTGATCATTACAAAATCATATGCCACTATGGCATTATGGAAACGTATAAATCACCGTCTCGAAGACTGCTTAAGGCCATATATCGATCTCAAAAGTCGACAAACCTTTTGTTATTGGCCTTTTGTAATGAAACCAACAGGTTGTTCCATATAAATCTCTTCATCTAATTCTCCATTGAGAAACGCAGTCTTTACATCCATTTGATGTAATTCAAGATCCATACTAGCCACTATTGTTAGGATAAGGCGAATCGAGGTAAATCTTATCACATGAGAAAAGGTTTCTTCAAAGTCAATTCCTTCCTATTGAGTATACCCTTTTGCCACTAGGCGAGCCTTATATTTTTCAATCGATCGTCTGATCAAGTGGTTGTATTTGAGACTGGTTCGGGACTAATCCTTCACTTCTCACATTACTCCCACTGGGGTCATTATCACGATCCAAGGTTTCAAATAGGAAGTAGTCCTCTCCTATTTCGCCCTTCTTGGGAAATTCATTCTCTAAGAATGTGACATCTCGTGATTCGAATTCATTTACACTTCCAGTTTCTTGTTCACCTATGAACACATACCCCTCGTGTTCTCTGAGTATCTTATGAAAATACTCTTTTTGCCTCTTGGACCCAATTTTCCATATTTGTAGGAGGCTTCATGGGTATAGGCAGCACAACCCCAAGGTTTAAGAAAACTCAAATCGGATTTTCTACCTGTCCATAACTCATATGGAGTAAATGTAACTGATTTAGAAGACACACGGTTAAGTACATAGGCAACAGTCAATAAAGCATCACCCCAAAAGGTAATAGGTAGTTTTGCTTGTGCCATCATAGACCTAACCATCTCCATGAGGGTTTTATTTCTTCTCTCTGCAACACCATTTTGTTGAAGAGTATATGGAATAGATAATTGTCTTTCTATTCCCCTTTCATCATATAAATTTCTGAACTCATCAGATAAATATTCTCAACCTCAATCGAACCTTAATGCTTTTATCTTCTTGTCTAATTGATTTTCCACTAAGGTCATAAATTTCTTAAAGCAACTTAATGCTTCAGACTTATGAGAAATCAGATTGACATATCCAAATCGAGTATAATTATCTATAAAAGTGATGAAGTAAACAGTCCCGTGCCTTGCTCTCACATTCATTGGACCACAGATATCTGTGTGGATTAGTTGCAAAAGAAATTCAGCTCTTGTTCCTTTTCCAAATGGTTTCCTTGTTGTCTTTCCCGCCAGGCAATGCTCACAAACAGGCAAATCGACCTTTTCAATATTGCCAAATAAGCCTTCTTTGGCTAATCTATTCATTCTTTGTTGGCCAATGTGACCAACTCTAGCATGCCATACATTCACATCATTATCATAAGATTCAGAAGATGCAAATAGGGAATAACAAACATTCACATTACTGTATTCAACATCCAACATAATAAAACCATCTAGAAAAATTCCTGAACCATAATAACTTGTACTTAAAAACAAGTCAACACCACTGTTACAGAAATTCAAACTAAAACCAAGTTTAACTAACACCAACACAGAAACAAGATTCCAACGAATTTCTAGAGCGTCTAACACGTCATATAGGAACAAGATGCGACCACCACACATCTTCAATTGGCAGGTGCCAATCTCTTTGACTTCTGCTCTAGAGTTGTTCACCACATAAATCCATTTCACTCCATGTGGAACTCATCGGAACTCAACGAAGGAATCTCTGTCCTTCGCTATTTGGTCTGTGGCTCCCGAATCGACAGTCCACAAAGGATTAGATTCTGTCAGAAAAATTGAACTAGACATATAATTAGTACTCATACTAATAGAAAGGGTATCTACCTTCTTCGGCTTACCACAGTCGCGAGCAAAGTGACCCTTCTTGCCACAGTTATAACATTTCACCCTTGAAATGTTCAATTTTCTAAAAGGATGCTTTCCTTTCTCTTGTTGGTTGACTCTTGGTTTCTTTCCTGAAGAACTTGCTCCCTTGCCCTTCCACCTCTTGAACCCACCCAGGCGCTTGGAGTACGAAGTCCCATGTGAGTTAGAACCGGTAAAATAGACATTAGCTTCCTGTTTAGCCGCCAGAAGGCGGTCCTCTTCCAACTCAAGATGGCGCAAAGCATCCTCAAATGTCTTTATGTTCTCGTTGTGGGTCAGGTGGACTTTCATATGCTCCCAACTTTGGGGAAGGGAACGGATAACTGCTTACACTTGCTGCTCATCGATTAGAACATGGCCAGCATCTTTCAGCTCACTAATCATATTTGACATACGCCTCAAATGTTGTTTCATGGTTTGACCATGAGACTTCTTATAAGAGTCAAACCTAATTATGAGTTGTCTTAGTTCAGTTACAGAAGTCTGACCAAACCTAGCTGCCAGTGTTATCCACATGTCTTTGGCATTTTCAAAACGCCTAAACTCTCGCATGACTTCATTGTCCATGCTACTCAGCAACGTAATGCGAGCAATAGAATTCTTCTTTTTCCATGCAGCAAATGCTTCTTTGTCCCTTCTATGTTGTGCAATATTTCCATCTTCAGGCTCTTCCATAACAAGGTTAAGAGCTTCCAGTGCCTCTTGCTCTTCCAGCACATACTGAATTTTCATGTTCCAGATTTCATAATTATCGCCGTTTAACTTTTCTCCTTTGTTCAATTCAGCAACTATATTCTTTGAAGCTGAAGCCATGGTATCTGAACATTTCAGACATTTACGCACGAATTATTAATGCCTTTTGTTTATACATCAGTTTTACACAAACTGATTACATTAATAAATAATTTCACGTAAGGTTTCAGAATCGAAAGTTCACTTTGTTCCCAATCATCATCTAAAATCCTAATTTGAAATTATCATTAACGTAATCATTAAGTTAAAATTATGTTCTTTAAAGTTACTAAAACTTTTAGAACTCCCACTTAACCACATAATACTAACAATGCAGTTATCAAATAGAACAGTACCACAAACAATTCACAATAAAGTATCCCATCAACATCATATGAATCTAACTCAAATATTCATAACAAAATATGTCATAATATACGAACATAACGGACATGAAAGGGAAATTGTACACTTGAAATAACAAAATATTTACAAGCAACTAAATATCCACAAACTATGACGAAAGTTTAAAACAATAAATAATATCAGGGATTGATTTTCTTCCAACGAACTGGAATTGAATCATAAAATTCTTTAGGAAGTTCTTTTGGACTTTTCCCCAGCCAAGAGAAGACCCTTGCAGAACCCTTGGGTTTGTGCCACGGCGCATTCATTCTGCACCCATTCATCCCACGCGTTGACGTCCTCATTGCCATGACCCTTATATATTTTCTCAAGTAGGCTTCCACAATGACTCCATATTTCAGTGTTTCAGAGTTCGCAAAAACTTCATATAACACCCTTCGCTCTCCCCTAGGAAGAGTGCTACATAAATGATTAAATTTATCCTCTTCTGTCATCAAACCACTGTACCACACAACATCTTGTATCATCTTGTTGACAGTAATAATGTGGGTCATCATGTCAGTATTACCATCCCAATGATAGCCATTTAGCACTCTTCTCAGATCAGCTAGTTTTGCCACTTAGGTTACCGTTCTAGCGACCATAGGGGTCCGATACATATGTACCATCGTTCTTGCAACAAATGCTGAACAATAAAAGGATTACTTTTAATCCAAGGTACAAGATTGCAAGAAACATATTCTGGCCACTACCCTTTTTTTTTTTTTTTCGGGTCAACGATCAACGAGGTCAAAGTCAACGGTCCAGTCCAAAGTCAACGATCCAACCGGACAGACCGGTCCGATCGGATCAGCCGATTTACGCACGCACATGAGATGCACGTGCGATGACGTCAGTATGACGTCACGCGGCAATTGTCGCACGATCGCGTTCAGTCCCGAATCGTGGGCGCGTGCGCTGAACGCGCGCGTGAGGCCCACACGCAGAGGTCCTCACCGGCGCGTGTAGGCCATCGCCGCCCTTGCCGAAGTCTCCTCGTGACGAGCCACCAGTCAAAATTCTCGTCTCGACGAGTACATTCCATATATCCAATAAAAAAATTACTTTCACCGATAAAATTTTCTGAAAAAGGCGATGAACAGTACAAACGAACTTGCATACTTATGGTCGCGAACCCTATTCATCTCAGCAAAAATCAACACAATCATGGTATGATCAGGAAACAAGTAATCAGGCTCTGATACCAATGTTGGGAATAACACATTCCCGTAAACGATTATGAAGTTGCGGAAAAATGTGCCCAATAACCACTTGAATCACTGATCATGCAGATACATCATGCAAACGAACGTACCTGGATTTCCACAGATTAAATGTCGAAGCAGCCTTGAGAGATCGCACGTGCAGAGACTTCTCGTTCGTTCTTCTTCTCTGTTTTCCTTTTGCTTCAGAGCAAAAACGCCGTGTTTTGCAGTTACGTCTTTGAAGAACGAAAGAGCGCGATATATGTAACTGCCCTATAAGTTACTTGGACTATGTGCCTGGGCTTGGTTTGGCCCAACATGGGCAGCCTAATCATAAAGTCCATCAGAAGGTTTCCAACATCTTGTTCAAAAGTGAGCGGTTCTTCCATAACAGGATTATTAGCAGGGGAGCTTTTATCCTTCAATTTCCCCCTCATTTACTCGACGTTACAAGTCCATCATCACGTTCCCAAGTCGCTGGGGCACAACGTACTCTAAATTATGCTGGGTCATTGTGACCGACGGGTCCACTACCTCTTTCTTCTCCAGGAGGTTTCTAGAATCCACCACTTCACTTTCTTTCTCTCTTTGATCGCTATTGAAATTCCTCGCCCCGCCCTCCCTTGCCCGGGTGGATATTTATTGTGTATTGTTGATATCCATGGCTTCCATTTTCTACATTTGGGCTTGGAACATTTCCATAATGACTTGAGCTGTCGGAGGAGGAGGATCCTGATGAGCAGCTTTCTGCTACCCATTCTCATTAGAGGCGGTTCTTTTCCAAAGAGGCCTCATTCATCGGAAGCACGGACCTCCCATCATTCCTGTGAGATAACACCTGATTAGCAGTACTCACACCTTCTCCTTATCTAAACCATAGCTTTACGTCGCTTCCCATAAACGGTGCCAAACCGATGTTGCTAAATCTTCCCAATTGGAGAGAATGGCCCCCTTAGGTTCGACAAAGGAGATATGAACTTCTAAAGTACGCATTCATTTTTTCTTGTTCGCTCTGATCCTACAAAACACGGACAAGAAAGTCCTTGATTGTGGTGCTTTTGGGAACCTTCTCTAGGACCTTCGAAAGCTCAAGTTATATTGTGATTGTAGGTGAGAAACTGATAGAACTTTGGCTTAATGGATCAAATTTTTCACTCACTTCGCAAGAACGAGCGTGTGCCTTTCATATTTGTTCCTCCGTGTGTTGCTCAAGTGACGTCCTTTGATATTTCTGGCACGTCAGGCTTTAGTTGCCCTAATCATGGGTGTTCATATAAGTTCAGACGTGATCTAACACTTCCATGGGTGACGGAAACATATTCCGAAAATGATCCACAAGAAAATGCAAAAAACATGCCCATTCTATGGCTTGAATAATTGATCGTACAAGGCATATCACATAATTGAATTTACCTCAGTTTGCCACATATTAAATGTCCTAGATTCGTAGCCATAAGAGAAATTCCCTTTGCGCCGTTCATGTGAGAGATCGCCCGTTCTTCATATTCTCTATTTGAAAGTGTATGGGAAGTGAAGTTTTTGCGCGTCACTCTTTGAGGAGAATCGTCATTGTCCTGTGATTTTCTTTTGAAGAATGTAACTGCTTAGAAGCAATTATGGGCTGGGTTATGGGCTAGTTTAGCCCAACATGGGCGGTCCACGACCCAACCATTAAACCTTTTATCTCCTACTCGCCCATGATGGGCTAAACGTAACTCTCTCTTATTTGCAAACTTCATACAGACAAATAATTCATGCGACCAATATACTCTGAAAGCTCGTTGCCATACATTTGTTAGGAATATACAGCAACTCATATTGGACATATTTCCTTAGAGTAAATTTAGTATGCAGTACCCTAGATCAATCAGTCACAATTATATCTCTCTTGATCTATTTAAGTATCATATATTGTATTCACAATTATGACTAACTCATAATCATAATTGGTTGACCTGTGAACACAAAACTATAATGCGACATCAAAATGTAAATCGATCTTCCTCTATCCTTAAACCTCTCAATTTTAGTTCAACTCGCTTTTCTAGAAATGTCCCATTAGAACGAATCATTTCATGATTATTGGCAACACCCTAAAATAGCAAATAATGAATAGAAACTTTGAGAATAAGTAAGAGTCATGACAGCACTAGAATGAGGAACTCTTGTTGTCACGCTCCAGCCCTCGAGCGCGCGACCATCCTGATACATTTCTTCTCTTGGGTCATTAAAAATGCGATGTCCCAAGATGCGTTGTCGACCAATTCTTTTTATCTTTTGATTAACGCAAGTGGAAACGAATAACAAATACTCGAACAATCACAACAACCGGGATAGCAGGAAAAAACAACAAAACTATACTCATTACCAAAACACGCTTTATTTACATACACGTTAACCTTATGAAGTTTATATATACAATCCCTTACCACAGGGTGCTTCCTATGGAGACCACCAAAAAGATATTGGGGTTGGGTTAACTTAAACTTCTCTACGCGATGGCACCTTGAATCGCACCTGTCAACCTTCCATTCTACAATCCTGAAAAACGGTCAACAACAATGAGTGCGATAAAATCTGTCACGCCCCGACCCTCGAGCGCGCGACCATCCCGTTTCATCTCTTCTCTTAGGTCATTAAATGCGACATCCCAGGACGCGTCGGTGACCCATTCATTTTATCTTTTGAATTGCGCATGCGGAAACGAATAACAACACCCGACAGTAGGGATAGAAGGAAAAACAGCATAATAAACAGCATTACAAAAACACGCATTTTTTTATTTATGAACATGTTAACCTTAGGAAGTCTATAGATACAAGCCCTTACTTACGGGCCACTTCCTACACGACCAACAAAAAGGGATCGGGGGTCGGGTTAACTTAAACTTCTCTATGCGAGGGCACCTTGAACTGCACCTGTCGACCTTCCATCTTACGGTCCTGAAAAAATGGTTAGCAACAACTAATGAGATAAAAATCTCAGTAAGGTAACAACCTAAGTCTCGTGCAGGGTGCTGATTCAGTCAGAGCATACCCTATTCATGCAACTCGACGTCGACGGCAGATCAATAGCGAGCGACCCTTGCTTTAAACAATCTATATCAGGTTCGGTGACTCTAACCAATCAATAGACAATTCACAGGCATTCTTACCTTTCCTTGGCACATGCACACGCCCTGCATGTTATCAGTTATAATAGCACTCTAAAAATAATGCATCAGCTAAGGCAATCAGAACACGCAGCACTATCCCTCATGCATAATACATCCAGGCGTATTCCAATTTTATGTCAACATCCACGGATTAATCCGCGCAAGACTCCCGCCAAGACCCACAGATTAGACCGCGCAAGGCCTTTGCCAAGACACACGAATCAGTTTGAGCAAGGCACTACCAAGACACATGGATTTCTCCACGCAAGGTACTTCCGCTATGACCGGGCATCGCCCCAAAATCATCAGGCGCGGCAACATCCCCTCCCCATAGGCAGACGACATTCCGAAAGGAGAATCGGTCCGGCCTCCACCATAATTCTTTAATCCGATAGATCTTCATCATCCTAGCCCTGCGAAACCCGATTCTGCCCTGCTAGGACTTCGATCACACGGGCATCATCCCCAATCACCATTGACGGTCCATACACTTTGTGATCACACGAGCATATAGGCATTCAAATCTCATTTCTTCTTTTCTTTTTGTCAATGTACTCACGATACGTGCTCATTGCTATTTTCACACGAAAAATGCAATAAATAAATCACACGTGATCACACGAACATGCTTTTCATGCCAAACTCCACGTGCCTCACTTTTCAAATCAAATACTTGGTTCCAAAGCATAACACTCAGCATTTCAACACGGCACCACAACAATTCTCATTTTCATATCAAAATACATTCTTTTCTACTATAAACTCACAAAGCATATTACTCTTATTTTTCCAAGGCAAATTTAATCTTGAAAACTTACCAAGCATATATAGAAAATTTAACCCAACCATGGTTAATTAACCTAACCATGGTTAACTAACTCAACTATGGTTAATTAACCCAACTATGGTTAACTAACCTAACCAAGGTTAACTTAACCCAACCATGGTTAAAAGTCTAATTGCACCTTAAACTAACCCTATGTGCAATTAACAACCTATTCAAAGATTAGGGAGTTAACTCATCGTTTAACGGCGACGGCTACTACGGCGACGGCGGCGGCGACGATGCGAAGACGATGGTGGTGGTGGCTTGGCAACGGCGCGTAGACGGAAAATGGGTATTAACGGCGGCTCGACTCGGTGCGGCGTGCGGACGACGGTTCGATACGGGCTCGGCGCGACGGTACGGCTTGGCAACGGCGGCCTAAACGTCGATGGCAAGGGCACGGCTTCAAGGTACATCTTGGGTAGCGCGGCGGCAAGGTGAATGATGTGAAACAAGAAGGAAAAATGATGAAAATGGGGGAGAGAGGAGGGAGCTACGAATTTTGAGAGGAAAGAGAGAGTGAAAGAGAGAAAGAGAGAGAGAGAGTTATCTTGCAATTATCTCATTCAAGATAACATCATTGTAGTTTCCAAAAATATCTTCCTTTGGCTTCTTGCAATTCAAGACAATCTTAACAATTAAATAAGACAAGGAAAGAAAGGGGCAAGGAGAGGGGCAAGGGGGATGGTTTGGCCAAGGGGGGAGGATAAGAAGAAAAGAAAGACAAAAAGCTTTAATTAGCTTTGTCTTAAGTCCATTAAGAGATCATCAAAATATCTCACTTTTAAGAAGGGCAAAAGGGTAATTTCCACCCTTGGCACTATTCACGGCCTGTACTATTCACTTGGGCTTGACACTATTCACATGGGCTTGGCTTGAATTTTTGCGGGCCTAATGGGATTAATATCCAAAGAGTTATTCATTTTGGGCCAAAATGGGCTTTCGGGGGCAAAACGGTCATTTTCTATTGTCGGGCTTCTTGAAATCCGAATTTAGTAGAAAATAGGCCTGTTGGTTCGTGCCACGTCTGAAACGTTTTTCCGATCCTTAATTTTCGGCTTACCGTATCTTTTCTGTCAATTTAAGGTTTACCGATAAACTTTGTAATATCGGCAACGGAACGTTTAATACTTTACATCAGATTGGAATTCGTTATAATCAATCCATCGAATCCCATTTCATTGCTTTGATCGCGTGAAAACGTCTAAAAATTCGATGGTACACTTTTCGTAATTTAAATCGACAATCGTCCTTTGATTATTTCCTAATGTCAAAATTTCAAGATGTCACAAAATCTCAGAAAGTCAACAACCTAAGCCTCGGGTAGGGTGCTGATTCACTTAGAGCATACCCTAAACATGCTGCTTATTATCGATGGCAGAGCAATAGTGAGCAACTCTCGCTTTGCTTTAACTACCATAGGTTCGAGTGACTTAACTCAATACCACTCAACCAATAAATCACAAACATCTTTACCTTGCCTTGGCACATGCACACGCCTTGCATATTGTCCGTTATAACATTCTATAAACAATATATCAGCCAAGGCATGTAATCAGAACACATATCATCGATTCTCATGCACAATGCATCCAAGCATGTTTCAATTTTATGCTTAGTGATTACGCCCTCTCTCGGGCACAACCCAAAGGTTGGTGGTTCTCGACCTCTTTAGGCCATGGCACAACCCCCGGTTGGCAGTCTTCCGGCATGACCAGGCATCATCCCAAAATCATCAAGCACGGCAACGTCACAACCTCCCCCGGAGATGGACGGCATTCCATAAAGAAGAATCAGTCCGGCCTCTACCGCGATCCGTCATCTGACCCTACCGAGCATCCGATAAATCATCATCATCCTGACCCTACCGAGAATCCGATAAATCGGATATCATCCCCAAGCCTCTTGGGGGTCCGTACTCTTTGTGATCACATGAGCACACCAATCATGTATGCCATTCTCATTTCTTCTTTATTGTAACCAATGTACTCATAATATGTGTTCATGTCATGATTCGTGCTCATACATCAAACTTATAGCCATTTTCACACGTAAAAATGCAATAAAATAATCACACGTGATCACACAGATATGCTTTTCTTGTCAAACTTCACGTGCTTTATTTTTCAAGCCTACTAGATTATTTCAACACTTTAAACTTGGTATCCAAGCACGACACCTCATGAATTATAATTTATATGCCAAAAATGCATTATTTGCAACTAGAAAGCTATAGTTCATAAGACAATCCTCTTTCCAAGGTAATCCACACCTCAATTCATACCAAAGCATACAAATTAATAACTAACTCAACCATAGTTCACTAACTCAACCATAGTCAATTAACTCAACCATAGTTAACTAACTCAACCATAATCAATTAACTCAACCATAGTCAATTAACTCAACCATAGTTAACTAAATCAATCATAGTTAACTAATCTAACAATAGTTAACTAATCTAACCCTAAGTGCAATTAACAACCTAATCAAGGATTAAGGAGTTAACTCACCGTTTAACGGCGGCGGCGACTACGGCAGCAACGGTGTGAAGGCGGTGGTGGCTCGGCGACGGCACGTGCATGGAAAATGGGTATGGACGGCGGTTTGGCTCGGTGACTTGGACGGCAGAGCTTGGCACGACAAGAATGGCACAGGCGGACGGCGATGGGTGGCTTGGTGGTGACAGCACGGCGCGGCTACATGGCGGTAAGGACACGGCTCAAGCTCGGCACGGCAATGAATGGTGGTGGTGAAAGAGGGAAAATGAGAAGAAAAAGAGTGAAAGAGTAAGAGAGAGAAATAGTCTTATCTTCCCAAACTTGATCCCTAAGCTCATAAATTCTACCTTCTAGAATTGACATTTTGGTCATTTTACTCATAGGGGCATTTTGGTAATTTATACTTTAATGGCAAAACTGTAATTTTTATCCAAGGGGCAAAACTGTAATTTTTTTCACTTAAGGCCCTTGTGGCCAAATTTGAAGAAAAAGAGGCCCGTTAGCCTTACCGGTTCCGTTGTTCGATCGCTTGATTCGAAAATATCATCGCTTGGGATCGATTTTAGTGTTTGCCGATAAAATTGGAAAAGGATACAACAAAGTCCAATGTTCATTTCTCATTCCTCAAAAATCCAATATCCTTAATCGGATTAGAATTCGTGATTAAAATCCATCGAGTTCCATTTTATTACATTGACCGTGCGAAAACGTCCGAAAATCCAATTATACACTTTTTTCGAATTAAATCGACAGCTATCCTTTAATTAATCTATAAAGTTGAAATTTCGGGATATCACACTTACCCTCAAGAATCTCACACGACTTAAAAGTGTAGATCAAAACTTCTACAGACTCTTATTGGTTGTCTCATGCATACATAGTATGAAATACGTATTACGGTATTCTCTTCTTTTCTTTCCCATGGAGCGCATGTCTTTACACTTAATACCGTATATATGATAGTTCAGACACTCTTAATGTCTAACTTGAGCTCACACATCTACTCCATTCAAAGATTCCATCAGAACTCACATCTAGCATTAAAAACAGATAAAGTGAAATATGTTGGTTATTTTGCTTTCGGACTTAATAAATATTACGTCATCATCTTAACCATCTATTAAGGCGACATCTATAGTTTAAGCTTGACCTCTCAATTATCACATAGATAATAAGCTTAAAATTGTCTCATCTCCATTTATCACACAGATAATAGAGGCAATCACCCGTGTGAGTGGACTAATCTCTTATCTGCTTGACATACTTTCTTAAATAATGCACTAAGCATTAAGATGCATAAATATCAAATTATCTCATGGGCATTAATAATAACATCAAACTTCATTACAGTGAACATTTAGGGAAAATACAATATTCAGTACATCAAACTTAGAGATTTTACATGATTATATAAAACATCTCTAGGGATCAGCTTTGTCATAGGATTTGCTATCATCCTTTACGTAGATATGTACTGTACGTTCACATCCTTTTGTGCTGCCATGTCTTTAATATAATTGTATCAAATGTCTATATGTTTGGTCTTACAATGGAACTTGGGATTCTTGGTGTAAGCTATTGCTGCTTGGCTATCGCAATATACAAATAATGACGTTGCAACATTTCCAATAACACCTAAATGATCCAAAAATCTCCTAAGCCAAACACCTTCTTGTACGGCTGCTGATAATGCCACAAATTTGACTTCCATTGTAGATAATGTTATACACTATTACTTCTTACTGCTCTAAGATATGGCATCATTATTCAGTAAGAACACATGTCCAAAGGTGGATTTCCTCTCATCCAATATCCTCCCTAGTCAACATTACTATAGCCATTAAGGTGCCGATCACTTCCTCGATAACTTAGTGAATAATCAACAATAGCCTTCAGATATCTCATGATCATTTTGATGGCATTCCAATGTGTTTGACCTAGATTGGATTGGTATTTACTTACCATTCCAACTGCAAAACATATATCGGGTCTTGTATACATCATAACGTACATTAAGCTCCTAACAGTACTAGCATAAGGAACACGCTTCATTTGCTCCTGTTCTTGTGGAGTATTAGGACACATTCTACGGCTCAACTCTTCACCTTTCGCAATAGGAGTATCTATAGGTTTACAATCTTGCATACGAAATCGTTCAAGGACTTTGTTTATATACATCTCTTGCGATAGAGACAATAACTTCTTTGAACGATCTCTTGAAATCTTAACTCTAAGAATATATGCAGCTTCACTCATGTTTTTCATCTCAAAATTGGAAGATAATCAATTCTTAACTATATTAACTAACTCGATATTGCTCCCAGCAATTAGTACATCATCGACATATAAAGATAAGATCACAAACTTATTTCTAGATCTTTTGATATATACATAATGATCCTCATCAATCATTACAAAATCATATGCCACTATAGCATTATGGAAATGTATATACCACTGTCTCGAAGACTGCTTAAGGCCATAAATCAATTTCAAAAGTCAACAAACCTTTTGTTCTTAGCCTTTTATAATGAAACCAACATGTTGTTCCATAAAATTTTATTCTTCTAATTCTCCATTGAGAAATGTAGTCTTTATATCCATTTGATGTAATTCAATATTCATATTTGCTACTATTGCTAGAACAAGGTAAAGTGAGGTAAATCTTACCATAGGAGAAAATGTTTCTTCGTAATCAATTCATTCCTTTTGATTATACCCCTTTGCCACAAGGCAAGCCTTATATCTTTCAATCGAGCCATCAGCTTTATGTTTTATTTTGAGAACCCACTTGTTCCCAATGGCTTTGCGTCTTTTTAGAAAATCAACCAATTCACAAACTTGATTTGATCTCATTGACTCTATTTCATCTTTATTGCATATATCCACTTTTCCTTATCAGGGCATATTAGAACCTCATTTACATTCCTTGACTCATTCTCATCTTGTGGAGCGATTATGAAAGCTTCCCCTTCAATGTCAAAATGTTGACGAGGAATGCTTTTGCGACTTGTTCGCCGTATAGGAGATTGTACACTTGTTATATCATGCTCCATTACGCTCCCACTCAAATTAGATAATGACGGTATCATCTAATCAAGTGGCTGCATTTGAGACTAGTTCGGAACTAATTCTTCACTTCTCACATTGCTCCTACTTGGATCATTATCATGATCCAAGGTTTCAAACAGAGAGTAGTAATCTCTTATTCTTGTGTTGTAAGGGGCAGAATCCTTTTCTTGTGTTGTTGTACCATGGATTATGAGTAATCCTTATTTATTCTACATTTGTTGCAGGAACGATGGTACGAATGTATCGAACCCCTATGATCACTAGAACGGACGAACAAAGGTCAAGACTGGCAAGGCTGAAAAGAGAGCTAGCTAGCTATCTTTGGGATGGCAATACTGATATGATGGCCCATGTTATTATGGTCGACGGAATGATACAAGAAGTCATTTGGTATGGTGGCATGATGATAGAAGATATTAAGTTTAATCATTTATACCATACTCTTCCTAAGCAAGAGCAAAAGGTCTTACTTGATGTTTTCATGAACTCCGAAACACTAAAACATGATAAGATTGTGGAAGCCTTCCTGAGAAGATATATTAGGGTTATAATCATTTAGGTAATAAAACATTCATAGAATAAACATTCCATAAACAATGTCTGGATCTAATTGAAAAACTTATCATGAAAATATCCACAAACGATAATGAAAGATAAAAAAACAATATCATATTCAGATTTCCTTCATATGAACCGGGATGGAATCATAAAATTCTTAAGGAAGTTCTTTTGGACTATTCCCCAACCAAGAAAAGACCATTGTAGAACCCTTGGGCTTGTGCCACGGCACATTCAATCTGCACCCATTCATCCCACACGTTGACGTCCTCGTTGCCATGACCATAATATATCTTCTCAGGAAGGCTTCCACAATCTTATCATATTTTAGTGTTTCAGAGTTCATGAAAACATTAAGTAAGACCTTTTGCTCTTGCTTAGGAAGAGTGTAATATAAATGGTTAAACTTATTATCATCTGTAATCATGCCACCATACGAAATGACTTCTTGTATCATTCCGTTGACCGTAATAACGTGGGCCATCATATTAGTATTGCATCCCAAAGATAGCCAGCTAGCTCTCTTCTTAGCCTCGCCAGTCTTGACCTATGTTCATCTATTCTAGCGATCATAGTGGTTCAACACATTCATACCATCGTTCCTGCAACAAATGCAGAATAAATAAGGATTACTCATTATCCATGGTACAACAACACAAGAAAAGGATTCTGCCCCTTATGAAACCTTTTTTTTTTTCGAGTCGATCAACGGTCAACGTCAACGGTTTAGGTCAATTGGGTTAACGATCTAGTCCGAGTCAACAGTTCGACTGGATTGGCCGGTCTCCGGGCTGGCCTATTTGCAACTCGAGTCAGCTGACGTCAGTGCGACGTGGGGTCGCTAACGTCATCATGCGATTACCGCACGATCTGGGAACCGTGGGTGCGTGAAGATCACGAGCACACAACTTCTGTCGCACGAGCTAGCAGTTCTGGGTGATGTCTCTACACGTGGCCCTCATACGTGGACGTTGTCCCCGACGAGTGCAGGCCACCTCCACCGCTCCCGGTGTTGCCTAGTGACCGGCAACCACTCATTTTTCTCATATCAACAAGTACTATCCAACTATGTGATTAAAAACAACTTTCATCGAACATAAAATTTCAAAAAATCTATGAACAGTACATACGTGTATAACATTCGTCAGTTTTTTGTCCAATTTTGACTGTAACAACAAATGATCAGGAAACAAGAACAGGGCTCTGATATCAATGATGGAAACATATTCTGAAAACGATTCACAAGAAAATGCGGAAAACATGCCCATTAAATGGCTTGAATCACTGATCATACAAGGCATATTACATAATTGAACATACATCATTTTGTCACAGATTAAATGTCCTAGATTCGTAACCACGAGAGAGAATCCCTTTTCGCCGTTCGTGAGAGAGATCGCCCGTTCTTCTTCTTCTCTGTTTGAAAGTGTATGGGAAGTGAAGTTTTCGCGCGTCACTCTTTGAGGACAACCGTCGTTGTC
Organism: Metrosideros polymorpha var. glaberrima; assembly: GCA_001662345.2. NCBI lineage: Eukaryota > Viridiplantae > Streptophyta > Magnoliopsida > Myrtales > Myrtaceae > Metrosideros > Metrosideros polymorpha. The sequence goes on along the minus strand of BCNH02000002.1, from coordinate 8,307,309 downwards.
CTCTTATTTCCTTTTGAAGAACATAACACCTTAGAAGCAGTTATGAGCTAGGTTATGGGCTACCTTAGCCCAACATGGGTGGCCCATGGCCCAGCCACTAAACCCTTTAATGGGCCACGTTCGGCAAAGGATGGATGATGGATCCATTTCTAGCCTACCGGTTGAAGCTGGTTTTCTTGGTTTGGGCATTCAAAAGTTGAAACATGGATCATAATATTGATTTGTGGTATGTACTCATACGTGATTCTGAACCGGGCCCATTAATGCATGTAAATTTTGTATTATACGGCCCAATTATAATAAAACATGAAATTCATATCTTTCTTACCCATAAATGTAAAGTTTGTCTTAAGGTTAATTCCTCCAAAAATGCCAAACACTCGTGCACAGTTACTCCAAACAATCTTTATATCACAAAAATTCTCAAAACTGGTACATTTTACTCTAAACTAGTTTTCATTTCGCAAAAAATCTCAAACTTTAAGGTAAATATGGTACAATAAATCTGACTTGAATATATCAGTTTGAGATTTTTTATGACATGAATACAAAGATATGGCAAAGATTAGTTTCTGATAAATAGGGTAGATGTGGCATGGACACAAAGATTAACTTTTGATAAATGTGGCACTAGTGTATCAGTTTGAAGTTTTTTGTCGTATTAGTCCATAAAACAACGCATTACATTATTTTGGGGATAATTGTCCAAAAAGTATTAAACCTACTGTACAGTAGCCAATTTAGTATTAAACCTTTCAATTATACCAATTCAATCCCAAACCTTTTGATGATTTGCCAATTTAGTTATAAGCCTTTCATTGGTGTCAATTTTGTCATAAACCTTTTGAAATTTTACCAATTTAGTCCTAAACCTTTTGAACCATTTTAGTCCAAAACCTAGTATGGATAATTGATCAAAATGACTACATTAACAAATCATATTAATGATTAGGACCAAATTGGCAAATCGTCAAAAGGTTTAGGACTAAATTAGTATAATTGAAAGATTTAGAACTGGATTGGCCATCATACAATAGCTTTAGGACTTTTTGGGCAATTTTCCCAAAAATAATGTAATACGTTGTTTTATGGACTAATACAACTAAAAATTTCAAATGGGTACAATCGTGCCACATTTATCAAAAACTAATATTTGTGTCATAAAAATCTCGAAACCTATTATACTTGTGCCATATCTACCCCAAATACACCCATACACTTTTTGGACAATTATCTCGAAAAAGGGATTGATTGGTCAATGTAGTCTTTCTCATGCATAGTTTTCATATAATATATTAGGAATCGAGAAATTTTTGCCATAATAATAAGTTTATACAATTATCCCGAAAAGGGCTGAAAATCTCGTATTTTATGATATTCTTAAATTCAGATATGTCTATGCTATGACAGGTAATACTAACTTTATCCATTTCGATTCACAAACTTTAGATTTTGATTCCTAATTCTTATATCGATTGTCGAAAAGCCCTTTTGAATAGGTGAGCCTCAATATAGAACTGTGTATGTGGGCTCAACTAGCCCATTCTATATCGAAGTTGTATGATTTGATCTTTAGAAGTTGGGGAATTCGAGCTCAGCCTACCTAGAAGTCCGACTGTTTTTCAGCTTTCTATACTCTGCGAAGGATCGTGTTATTGGAGGTACCCGAATGGACATCTTCTCTTCCTATACTGCTACTTATATCTCGAGTTTACAACTGCATTGCGTCTAATGGACCGTGGTTCTACCTTACAGGGCAAAGTTGTCTCAAGAGTACATTGTATTTGGTTTGAGGGATTCCGAATAGGTACATAATGTAACGCATCAAGTCGGTATACTGCCAAACTCAAGCTCGACTCGACTCATATGTCGGTGCTCAACTCAAGCTCGATTGACCATCCATTTTTCTACTCGAGTTCGAGTTAATTAGAAAATCGAGATATTCAAGTTTAATTCAACTCGATTACAATTAACTTATCAAATTATTAATTTTTTTTATGAAAATAATGAAAGCTAGATTAAGCTAGTGAGTCTATTGAGCTGAGTATTGATAAGCTCGAGCTCGACAGGCGAGTTGCTCTTCAGTAGTCATTAAGTCGGATGCTAACTACTCGCGAGTAGCTGAACTCGATTCACCCTTAATTTCAAGAGAAATGGGAAAATCGAAAAGATTTACAAACATAGTTTGGTTTATTTTAGTGAAGTTGATCATGAGTTTTTGTTTTGTATTCCTCCAAATTCTCCTAGTTACCTTTAAATGAGTTACAAATCCCTCCAAAAGTGGTAAAATTCAAAAGAATGACCGATTTCCTTCTATTACCCTTCTTTCCTATTATCACATCAGAAAATGAAGTATCTTATGGTGATTAGCCAAATCCTTTTTAACAACCCAACATGTTTCACGCGAGCAAGTGTTCAAATACTCGAAGTAGCCACGTTTGGTGAACATTTGGGGTGGACGTTTACTTATAAAACACCCAATAAGACCTCTCTCACTCAATATGACATTTTTACATTTCGAAATTACTCGATCGAACATACAAATCTAATAGAAGAGGAATACAAATTTGTGATGTGAAATGGAGGATTGGAGTAAGAAATAGGTATGTTCTCTTCTTCGTATATATATGTAATAAATTATCAATGATCACTCATTAATACCGGTATCTGATCTAGAATTTGCTTTATCAAAGACAAAATGATCACAACATTTCGCTTTTTTTGGCATACCTAGTTTGTAAGGTCTTAGTATATTCTTTCTTCTTAATAGCTTTAAGACCTCGTTTGGTTCCATAACAAAAAATTCTGAAACGGGGTTCTTATTTTAAGTAATATTATTTTTAGATGGTTATACAGGGATTATTACATAATAAATGCTTTCAGCAATGTTCAGCATGTTGGTATACATGCTCATCCTTACAATTCTTACCATTTTTCGGTTGTTTGAACTGTTGACATTTCTGCCCATGAACTTAAGCAAGTCCTCAAAAAACTTCATCTAGGTCCTTGTTCGGATCTCGGGATCACCTCAAGAGAGTATTACTAGGGATATGACAAGAAAAAAAAACACTATACCAATTAGAGAAGCTTGAGCATGCAGACACCGATGCGTTAAAATAAGAAACTCATTTGCGAAGTCCACCTGGCAATGTTCTGCATGTAGGTATACTTGCTCATCCTTACAATTCTTACAATAATTCGGTTGTTTGAACTGTTGACTTTTCTCTCTTCTACTTTCTTATTTCTGTCATCCTCCGCTGATTTTTTGGCAGAATGATGGTTTTCGTGTAATTGTTCTCCGTCTGTTTTGCAGTTGGACTGACAGCACGTGTCAACAATTGGATAACTCACATATGGTTTATCTACACAAAAGAATGTTGTGGCTTTAATACCTAACATGAAATACACAAAAACATTTTAAAATTATAAAAATTTTGACATGTAAATTCTCTTTCTATAATCATTCAAAACATAAAATATTTCTCTTCATTTTCAAATTGTTGGAGTGAAAACAAAAAACAAGAAATACACTCTTTTTTCTTTCTAAGTCTAGACCAAATAGACAAGCGTTTGGGTCGAAAGTGAAAATATATTGTCCGTTTGTTTCATAAAAAATAAATGATTTGAAAATAATTTTTTTAATAATTATTGCTTGTAACGCTTGAAATAATTAGTTGATAAAATATATTTTCATTATCAACAATAATTTATTTTAAAACATTTTTGTGAACAATAAAAATATTTTTTGTTCGTTTATTTTTATAAGCAACAGAAATAATTATTTGTACGAAAATACTTTTTAAATTATTCATTTTTCATGAAACAAACATTTCATTATTAAAAAAAATTTGAAAAATGAAAGTCTCATTTATTTGGCGAAAAATTGAATGATTTGAAAAATATTTTTCTAAAAAAACCGCTTATATAATTTAAAATAATTATTCAACGAAAAATATTTTTATTATTAAATTTTATAAGTTATACAAGTGATTATTTTTTAAAAATATATATGTATATTAGGTCAATCATTTTTCATGGAATAAATCAATAATAGAGCAAGGCCATAATTCTATTTGGGACATCTGAAACTTCCGGATCATAAGACTAAGAGAAGCATAAATAGCCGAAGAGGGATCGGTAGGGTTTTTGGAAAGCGCAATAGGCTTAAACCCTGGAGACGCTGAGAGAGCCGAACCAATTTCACTCGAGAATCAATGGGTTTCTGGGGTAAGCATGTCTTCCTTCATCTATGATGCCTTTTCGATGACTTCGGAGTTCTTGATACTGACCCAGAAGATGTTCTTGGGTTCCTTTTTGTTCTTATCAAGTTAGCTTCTCTGTTCGAGATTTTCACGATTTTCACTTGCTGGTTTGCGTTTGAGAGGAGGAGTTCTATGGATTAGAGATTGGAATTGTTGAATTACGACTTGAAGCATCCCGCTCATATGGGCTTGAATCATGAACCAGACTGATTACTTTTTGGGTCACTAATGATTTCTCTCATGCATTTCATGGTGGAGAAAGCTTAGTAGGATTTTGCACATTTTGCCCCCTACTTCATGCCGCTCTGTTGTGCTTTTCTTAAATCAGTATGACGTTTCTCTTTAGGGATTGAAGTGAAACCAGGAAAAAAAGTTGACCCTTTTCACGAGGATAATCTACAGGGAAGGCTTCACCTAACCCAGGTTATTCTTCTTCTTGTTATTGCTCTTTCTCTTGCTTGTTCAAGCACGGTGATGCTAATTGAAAGGGAACAAGAGGCTTTACATTTAAACATGAAATGGAAACTGTAGTTTAATGTGCCTTTTAGACCCATACAGATTTCTGTCGAATGCAGGTTGCATTGGATATTGCAGTGCATAACCTTTGTTTTATAGATGTTTGATCACTGTTCTCAATGGATGTGTACTTCTTGCGTGAATTGTAGGCAACATTGGGACTTGGCTCATCTGCTGAGAAGAGCATATTGCAATGTTTCAGGGAAGATAAGCCTCCTATATTTTTATGTACCCTGTTGCCTGATAAGATTGAGTCATGTTCGTTGGATCTTGAATTTGATGATGAAGATTCAGTGTCCTTCTCTGTGACTGGCCCAAAAAGCATCCATCTTTCTGGTTACCTGCTGGCAGATGATGAGGACGTTGGAGATGAATATGCACTGTATCCTTTTGAGTGCCTCATGAACTTATAAACTTATAATTTTGTAAATGATGATGTAACTCTGTTTGAGTTCTTCTTAACTAAAATTTAAAGTGAATCTTTTGGAGAGGATGATCTGGACACAGGGTCTGAGGAGTCATCTCAGGAGTTTGATAGTGAACATGAATTTGAGGATGACTACACTGATACCAGTGACGATGAGATGTTTGCGCCCTCTTCTCCTCTGGTCCGCAACAGTGGAGGTGACTTTCTGGAATTTGATTTTACATCTACCTTAGCATTTTTATCCCTCTTTTTTTTCTTTTGCATGTTTCTGGTAAACCTGAAGGAAGTTATTGCGCATTGGCATGTGCTTGTTGGTTGAGTTATTTCTATATTCAGAAACTTGCTATGCGTGCATGAATGTTCTAGTTTATACTTGTGCCTTGCTCCGTATATAATGGCTATAGATGTTCTAGTTCAGTTGTTTTGTAATGTAAGGGAATTTTCTCTTCGTTGATTCGTCACATACGTGTCTTTGTTTTCTGTTATATAATATCATTGGATGGTGTGTATCTGCCGTTAACTCTGGTTATGAGTCTGATGCTTTGAAATTATTTGCTCTTATAACTTAATTTTTAAAGATAATATTCCTGCAGTTGTTATTGAGGAGATAACAGAAGATGATAAACCTGCCAATGGGAATCCTTTGTCCAAGAAACCAAAGAAGAATAGACCAAGTGATTTGGAAGATAATTCTCAGTCTCAACGTCAAATTGTTGTTAGGAATACCAGTAGTATCGCACCTGTGGAAAGTGAGGATGAAGATGGATTTCCATTATCTCTTTCACATGGAGGCAATGCTGCTATCCTGAAGCCTGAAGCAGTTTCAAAACAAAAAAAAGAGACAACTGGGGAATCGAAAAAGAAAGTTGATGAGGTTCAGGCTAACAACCAAAAGAGAGAGGGAGAAAGTATCGAGCAAGATAGTCAACCAGATAGGTAAAGTATTTAGTCATCTTTGTTTTTGACTGTGAACAATGGCGCTAACCTGATTCTTGTTAGTGGAACATGTTGACTGTACCTTTCTTAAGGTCATTACTAGTCATAGTTGGAAAATGTTCATCATGCTGCATCAATTCTTGAGCTAGGCTGCAATTATTCATAAGCTGGGGTGACTGGAATAGATGGGACTTGTACTTACATATGACTTCTTGTCATTCTTTTAAATTATTAAAGTATGTATACTTGATTGGCAGGAAAAGGAAGAGAAAGAAACAGAAAAAACAGAAAGAAATGGATAAAGAAGGGAAAGTTGATACTGATGTTGATGACTGCAACATTGCTCCATTGATGGATAACAGAGGCAAATCTCATGAGGTGAAGAACAAGAATACGGATCAGGTTTTGCCTGAGGAAAACCAGCAAGATGATGAACCTTTAAGTAATCAGTGGGTTATCTTGACTCGACCTTCTCTTTTAAAATATTAGTTGCTTTTCATTCAGCTTATTGATCCAAGTTCAATGGCCAATATGGCGAATATATGCTTAGGGAGTCATTATTTGGAAAGAAAAAAAATGTTCTGAGATTGATTTTTTTAATTGATTAAAAAAGATCGAGATATTACAGTATCTGGCAGTTTGATTCCAAATGTAGTGATTATTTGCCGAGGTTTAGATGATTTTATATCTGTGAGAACGAGAAATATAGTGCCTGTGAGGTGGATTGTTTTGTTTGACACTATAGTGGTAATTTGGTGTTTTGTTTTGTGTCCATAGCTCTGAAAAAGGGTATTTGTTAATTAGAAACATTAGGAAACCTTGTGAAACCTGAAATTGTTATGTCAACTGGAAAAAAGAAAAGAAAAAGGAGGATTTTAGAACTCCGATATATCTAAAGAATTCCAATGTCTTATATCTAGAAAAGAAAAGTAAAAAGAAACTATAGGTAATCTGTTTGTTTAATCTTGGTCTATAATGTACACTATCCACAGTGAAAATCAACCGGAGAAGAAAAAGAAGAAAAAGAAAAAAAAGTCCCAGGAGCCTGCAGCAGCAGCAAATGGGGATCAGCCCATGACAGAGTTGAAAGACAGGAGCGCATCCAAGGTCGAGCCAAAAGAACAGCAAGGCAATGCCAAGCCCTCGCAAGTCAGGACTTTTCCTAATGGCTTAGTTATTGAGGAGGTAGCAATGGGCAAACCAGATGGCAGAAGAGCTGCTCCTGGAAAACAGGTTTCTCCTTTGCTTCTTTCTAGGAACTTTCTTGGAACAGGATAAGATGCTAACTATTCCCATCTTTGAATCTTTTTCTCCTTCCTGGCATTAGTTCCATGGTAAAAGCAATAGAACTTGGCTGAAATATTTGTAAGTCCTTTTTTTGCAGTTTTGGTTTTTGTTTTACTTTTCTTCCAGGTGTTATTCACACATTAAACAATATTTCCAAAAAAAAAAAAGGAGTGGTGATGTCTCATCTGTTCTTGTTATTGTGAAGGAAAGGAGGAATTAACACTGAGGTTTTCTTTCATTAAATGGACTCTGAATACTGCAAGTCATGTTGATTAACCTAGTTCTGCCTTTTTAAGAAGTGTTCAAATTAACCTTAACCTCTATTTAGACTTGCTTTTTATCTTGATCTGGTGGAGATTTTAATCTTGTTTTGGTAACAAGTACGTAATGCTCTGCAACCCCTGTTGATTCAACTGGTTTATCCTTCTAATGAATGTTCAATTCAACCTAAACATTCATTTGGACTTGCTTTTTTCTCTTGATTTTGTGGAATGTTTAGTCTTGTTTCTGTAACTGAGTATGTGTTGTTGATTTCAGGTTAGTGTGCACTACGTCGGCAAACTGAAAAAGAATGGCAGGATATTTGATTCCAATGTAGGAAGAGCGCCATTTAAATTCCGATTGGGTAATAATCATGGTACATAAACTGTTGATGACTGGAACTTAATCTTTGCCAATCATTTGTTTTAAATGCATTATGTTGACTGTGCAGGTATTGGACAAGTGATAAAGGGATGGGATGTAGGGGTTAATGGTAAATGAGAGACTAGCATTTTCAGAATAATTTAAGCATATTCCTTTATTTGTGTCTTTTTCATTTTGTAATTTTTTATTGTTGTGCAACTCTTAGGAATGCGCATTGGAGATAAAAGAAGGCTCACTATTCCACCTGCAATGGGGTATGCAATTTTCATTTTAACTTCTGTTTACATGATTTTTTTTGTTTGACTTATGTGTTGCATTCTTTCCTTTTTTCTTTACTTTTCTTCCCGCTGGTCTTGATATGTTGCATTTTCACGGCCTAGCTTGTGGTGAATTCTGGAAATTCTAGAATTGATGCTAAGCATGCTAATTACTATACTGTATTTATCAGACTTTAAGTGTTCAATGAGTACCGACAAAAAAAAAGTGCTCAATGTGTCAAATAACTTTACTATATTATGTAAATTAATAGACTGCTATGCATTCTTCACCTCCTCTTAGTAATCATCTTGTTGATGCTCTATATCCGACTCTCTAATGCAGTTATGGTGCTCAAGGCGCTGGTGGGAAGATACCGCCGAACTCATGGCTTGTGTTTGATGTTGATTTGGTCGATGTTCGCTGATTGTGATCAGTTTTGTCAGTGTGCCTTGCTGAATCGTCCAAAGTTTTGTTGTGCTTTTACCTGTGAAAGACGAGATTGCTTTGTTTCTATAGATGCTGGATCGAACACAATCAATGCAAGTGTTAATTTCTTGGAGCCATACTAGTCTGATATCTCCTAGTCTTACCAATGAAATGCTGATTTACTTTCTTGCGGTAAATCTATCATTTTATTTATTTGTTTGTGCGCAGTATCCTCTTATTCTTTCTCGGTACAGTAGGTTGTCTAACTTGGAGAAGACAAAGTAGTCACCACAAATCAATGAGAGCAATTAAGGGGCGAGAAAAGAGCTTAAAGTCAGTTCCCTGACGAGTTTTTGGGTGGTAATTTTGAATTTCAACTAGTCAAATCTCCTGGTTACTCGCACTTCAGAGGTTAAACTGGATCGTGGTTCATTGTGATACAAAATGCAATGGACCATATGACAAAGTGAAATTTCCTGGTACCTCAATGAGATGAAATTTATTGGTTTTCCATTTGGATTATCCGTTGCTTTGTTGAGTAGCTTCTTCACACGTAGAGCAGTGCAGAAAAGGAAAATCTGACATTGTTCTAGCATAATTTGGTACAAACTCACCACAATTCATTTAGTATTCCTGTAGGATTTTTCCTTCTAAAGGGTATAACGCTTTAGGGACGGTTCTCCTTCTTTTGTGTCTTCTATGTAAGTAGATAGAAAGTCCTTGTACAAGAAGGATCTATAAAGTGATGGGTTGTGGTTCTTGATTATCCCTTTCACAGGCTCAACCATGCATTCACGGGAAGGGTGAATGAAGGAAGCGACTGTTGTCCGTGTTGATGTTGTGTTTGTCGTCACTCGGTGCTGTGCACTTCTTAGCTTCCCATTGCTGATTACCTGCAGAAACTGACAGACTCTTGGGCAAATCTCGAATCCTTTCAGGGTCTTAAAAAGGAGATAATGTGAGATTAGATTAGAAAGGTCAAGAGGGGTGTGGTAGAACCTGCAAAGCAATTCCTATGTTAACCACAAAGGCATCGGGATGAGGCTGAAGAGCAAGCCACCGTCCATTTTTGAGGACTTGAAGGCCACGCACTGGCCCTTGAAGAATGAGGGTAATGAGATTTACATCGCTGTGCAACAGCAATCCGAGGGTCAAGCTCGGATCGGGACATGGAGGACAGTAGTTATTAGCTTCTCCATCGATGCACAAAATAGTTCCTTATTGGTGGCCAATCCTCAGGTCTGGGAACTATATATAAGTAGGAAACTCTTGAGTGTCAGGGAGGTAACCATGCTTGAGAAGCATATTCTATCCCTTAGAAATGCATTTGATGCTTTGGTGCTAAAAGACAACCCAATTTACATTCACATAAAAGTTAGGCCACTTCACAGGTCACACGAATCACTCCTACGTTGTTCTGTCAGCTTAGGATTGCTTGTTTTGTCGTAGTGTCGAGTATACAAGAAGGAAACTCAAGTGTCAGGAAGGTGACTATGCTTCTTTCCCTTAGAAATGCATTTGATGCTTTGGGGCTAAAAGACAGACCAATTAACATTTATATAAAAGTTAGGCCACTTCATAGGGTACATTGTTTAATAAGCACAAATATAATAGATCATTAAAAGCAATAATAAACTAGATGTCAATAATTGGAGCTTGAGCTTAACTTTCGACTTTTGGAAAAACCGTAGTCTTTTTTTTTTTTTTTTGTTAAACGGTCCATAGAAATCTCATAGGTTTATACCACATATAACTAAAACACATAAGAATTGAGCTATTTGATAGAACTTATGACCCGCTTGAGCGAAGTATTTTCAAATTTGAAATGGATTGGCGTAGATACTCAAGCTATTCATACTAAACTTGAGGAGTTGAACTTAGTGGCCAAAAAATAAATAAATAATAATAACTTAAACCTGGAAAAAGAAAAGTCTGATAGGGTTCCACTATATTTGAATAATATCATATAAAACCCCAAACTGGTATATCTGTGACAAAATTTTCACTAAACTAATTTTATTTTCACTATATGATCACCTCGCATGTTAGGATTTTTGTTAGGTAGCTTTTGATTAATTTAAAACTAAAGTCTTAATATGTGAGGTGATCATGCAGATGCGCAACCATAATTTAACTCTCATAAAGTAAAGCATTAAATAAATTGAAAAGATAAGGATAGAAAGACATACTTAGACACTGTAGACTAATTTCTAGCGTTTATCTCTCAAACGCAAGACTTAAGATAATGCTTTTTTTTTGTGGGTTTTCACTTATTTAAATGAAAATGCAATGCAATGCAACTATACTAAGATGTAAGGCATTTATTTAAATGACTTAACTCTAATGATGTGCAATTGAATAATTATTCTAAAGTGATATGATCCTAAACTTACCTCTCTACATGACGGGCAAAATGTGATGCAACTACACTATATGTCACGCACCTTATTTAAATGACCCTAAATGGCTAAACTAAATTAATGTAATGAGCCTAGACATTTATGCTAAATGAATGTTCCTAAACATTATACTAAATTAACCGAGACATGGCATTAAAATGAACCTAAACATGATTCTAATGTATGTACCTAGACATGGCATTTAATGAATCTAGACTAATGACATAGCAAAGATGACATGTACATGAATATTTTTGGTATTTTTGATGAATTTTGGAATTATTAATTAATGAAATTAAAACTATCCTAAATGAAGAAGATAAGGGAGTCACCACAAATCAATGAGAGCAAATAAGGGGTGAGAAAAGAGCTGAAGAGTCAGTTCTCTGACCAGCTTTTGTGTAGTACTTTTGAATTCCACTAGCCAATCTCCTTGTTACTCGCACTTCAGAGGTTAAAATGGATTGTGGTTCACTGTGATACAAAATGCAATGGACTAGAAGACAAAGTAAAATTTCCCGGTATCTCAATGGGATGAAATTTATTGGTTTTCCATTTGGATTATCCGTTGCTTGGTTGAGTAGCTTCTTCACAAGTAGCGCAGTCGCAGCAAAGGAAAATCCTACATTCTGCTAGCATAATGTAGGTACAAATTCAGCACAATTCATATAGCATTTCCATAAGATTTTTCCTTCTAAAGGGTATAACGCTTTAGGGGCGGTTCTCCTTCATATGTGTCTATTATGTAAGTAGATAGAAAGTCCTTGTACAAGAAGGATCTATAAAGCGGTAGGTTGTGGTTCTTGATTATCCCTTTCGCGGGCTCAAGCATGCAATCACTGGAAGGATGAATGAAGGAGGTGACGGTCGTCCGCGCCGATGCTCTGTTAGTCGTCACTCGGTGCTCTGCACTTCTTAGCTTCCCATTGCTGATAATCTGCAGAAACTGACAAACCTTAAACAGATCTTGAATCTTTTGAGGGGTCTTCAAAAATTGATCATGTGAGATTAGATCAGGTCAAGAGGGGGGTGAGGTGAACCTGCAAAGCTAGTCCTATGTTGATCACGAAGGCATCGGGAAGAGGCCGAAGAGCAAGCCACTGTCCGTCCTTGAGGACTTGAAGCCCATGCACTGGCCCTTGAAGAAGCACGGTAATGAGATTCACATCCCCATGCCGCGGCAATCCGAGGGTCAAACTTGGATTGGGACAAGGAGGATAGTGGTTCAGAGCCATTAGCTGAACTCGGTTCAACTCATCCTGCTCGAAGAATCCTGACTCTAGTCCCAAGCCTTCCCCGATCAATTCCAGCAGCAACATGCTCAGCTTCCTTAGTTCGACTGAGTACTTTCCCATGAGCTCTCTGCAATGCATAAGCAGATTAAAAGTAAGTGGAAGGTGATCCCGAGAGCCCCTTGGCTTGCATGGGCTCGTAAAATTACTACGGGTTTCTAGTGAAGCTGGACATATGCAATTTGACCAGTCTACAATTCCAAATCCTTACTTATCCATGTTGAAATTGCGATTAGTGCATAGTTGGTTCCCTTATTAGACTTGGTGATCTGTTTTCATCAATCACAATATAATCAAATTGGGTGGAACCAACATGTCCTGTCCTAATGACAGGGTGTTGTTGAGTCCAGTAACCGAAAGAAACAAGGAAAAAGGTGTGGACTGTAGAATCAGTCGGTGCAAGTGCTAAATGTGTATTCATCAACATCGATAGTGTTTTGCCAAGAGTTTGCCTCAACAAGAGAGTCTGCTGAGTCGGTCTGCTGTCGATAAACTCAGTTTTTCGGCCCAAGCGGAATGTATGTATGTCTATAATACATAGAAATGCAAGCAGAAGGATACTTATAACGAGCAGGCTTCTCGGGCCAGCATTGAACGTGTTGGTCCACAGGATGACAAGGGTGTCGCAGACTGTCTCTCCAGAAGTGCACCTTCTCTTTGTCATAGTCGATGCTCGTGTACAACCTGCAGCTCCTCTTTGGGTCTTCCGAGTAGACGCTCACCTTGTCCTCGATCGACAGCTCGAAGAACTCCTCTGCCACCTCCAACACATCGCTCATTAGCTTCTTTGAAACCCCATGATTCGTCAACTGCAGTTGACACGAAACGGCATCTCTTTAGCATTTGCAATATCGCATTCAGAGTAAATTCACTAGCGCTGGTGCACCATTAGACTATCTATTTCCAAAACCTGATTTTTGGCAACCCATATTAAGTACTTGTTGCTCTGTTTGATTCTTTTCAAAAAGCAGATTCTTTCCAGCAAACTAAAATGATTGAATTTATACTACTGCGGTAATGAAAAAGTTGCAACGGAGGAGGCGAAAATGCAGGCATGAATGCATGTTGATATTCCCTGATCCTATTTACCATCGAAAAATTTTAAGGCAGACGCAATTCTTTGTAAAACCTGAAAGAAGCCAAACTCTTGGCCCGCCTTTAGAACATGCCGGACGTTTTCTGCTCGGCCATGTCCGAGGTCGATTACCGGAATGGTTTCGCAGAGCCCAAGTTCTTCCTCCCCAGGTCTGATTTCTGGAGGCAGCACGTAAGAATCCGGCACATGTTGCAAGTCGCATCTGCTCGAAATTAGCTTCTCCATCGATGCACAACTCAGTTCCTTATTGGTGGCCAATCCTCAGTTCTGGGAATTCTACTTTATAATGAAACTCTGGTGTTAGTGAGGTGACCATGCTAGAGCTGAGAAGCATATTCTTTCCTGAGAAATGCGGTCGATGCTTTGGTGCTAAATGACAGACCGATTAAAAATCATGTCGATGTAAGGGCCACTTCACCGGTCCAGCGAATCACTAGGGTTGTTGGGTCTGTCGTAGTCGAGGCATACAGACACAGTATTGTAAGCATACTTTATATCGGGATGATTCACAATTTATATTGACCCGACTATTCAAGGCTCAATAGCATAGCTTGACGGAATACAATACTTTATCCGCAGGTAGACTCAATTATCATAAAGCAATACTCGCTACACTTGGTGTTGAATTGGAGCTTGAGCTTGCCTTTCGACTTCTCCAAGCACCATTTTATTGTTACGAAGAAAAAACTCATGTACACGCTTCTTATAGGTTTAAACAACATAAAACATATAAAAATCATACTTATAAGCCGCTTGAGCCCAATTTGAGAATACTAGCTTACATACTCAAGCTATTCAAACTTAACTTGATCAGTTGAACTAAGTTGCAAAAAGAAAAATATCAATTGTAACTTGAACTTGGAAAAAGAAGAATCTAATAGTGTTTCACTATCTTCGAATTGAGCAATGGTAGTACGCGAGGAACTCAGACTATGGGACACTAGACATCATTATGGGCTTGGAACCCGCAGGCTCACCCAGGCCCGCCCACCTAACAACCAGGCTTGGCTAAGAAAATAGGCCCAATTGGGCAGGCCTAGCTAACTTTGTTAGGCCTTGACATTTTCTAGGTAGGGCTTGGGCAAGAGTCCTTAGGCCTGAGCTAATTGAAGGGTCGATATTGATGTGGGAGCATTAGGCTTTGTTGTTCAACTCGCAAGCTAAAACTCAAAACTCATTGATTGATTTGGGTCGATCATTATTCTTGCACGAAAAGACCAATTTCGGGTATGATTTGATTCAATGGTACTAACTTGAAAATATTGATTCTACAAAGGAGTTATCGATTCGGTGGACAAGTTATCAATTTTATGGTTGTCAATTGACTACCTAGTTATCGATTTACAAGTTTAATGTCGATTCCAACAACCAGAGGCTGTTTCGAACGATTTCCTTTGTCGTTATTCAAGGGTGACTATTCAACTTCCCAGAATGGTGCAGGAATTTGGAAGAGTCAAAGATTAAGTTTCTATATCTTTAAATGCAATTCTAGTTTCTAGGTATTTTAAATGTATTTAATAGTTTGTTGGCAATTTCAAGAATCGCGACTGATAACATAATAACGGGAGATTATTCTGGTCCATTCCTATCGCTGTTTGAACACCATTGACAATGTCTTTTAGACTGTCCAAGATGGAACACGAATTTAGAGTCTCATCAAGTTTAAATGCATCTAGTTAAATGCATTTAGTCTTAGTTAATAAGTCTCTTTATTCACAGCTTTTATTGAGTCCTTATTATGTTGCTTTCAAGAGTCTTAATTAGGTGAATTCCCCAAGAATCTATTTAGTGTCTGGGAACTCAAAGAGTCCTCTCTTTTGTTAAGTAGTTTCTCTATATAAAAAAAAAGGTGTAATCTCAATCGTAAGACAAACGACGATTTGAGTATATGAATATATGAAATTTTCTTTGGAGAGTGGATCTATCCTATCTTGGCTTTTTTATCCTTAGAGAGTGGATTACTCTTTGGTGGTGAGCCAAAAAGCTTTTTATTCTCAACTGATGGTGCATTCTTAGGTCTTAGTGGTGAGCCTTCCTATCCCAAAATCCTTTATCTTGGGCAGGTGGTTCAACCTTTAAGCTTTGATGGTGAACTTTGTCAATCCCAATCTTCTTTCTCGATTGGTGGCGCATCCTTTATGCCTTAGTGTTGATCGAAATCTATCTTGCATTTGTATTCATCCATTGATATACTCTGATCTATCCTTGCTTCCATCGACAATCACTCAAAACGCACTAGCCCACCCTCACAACCACATCAATTTTGGTATCAGAGCTCAAGGGTGAACTCGTTTTGAGTGATTTCTTCTGTTACCTATCCCATCTCATCTCATACCTACATTCAAATAAAAAATGGTTTATATGATTCCAAGAGCGACTTTGGAGCTGGCACACAATGAACAACAAAATTCTGCTATAGAGAGTCTCAACAGCAAATGAAAAGAGTTCTCGACTGCTTAGAAAAACAACTAAAGGGTGGCAAAAGATATTCGGCTAAGGCTTCAACTAAAGGTATGTCCTTCTTTGAGGGTACTTATTCTAACAAGACTGTGAATACTTCCAAACAGGAGAAAGAAAATGAAAAGTCCAATGGGTTTGTTAAAGAGCTTAAAAAAGAATCAAATGGTGAATATAGCAAGTGCTCCTAGTGTCACGGCTATGGGCATTTACAAGTGGACTGTCCTAACTATAGGGCTATCACTATTCAAGAAATTGAAAAGATTGACTTGGAACTCCAAGAGGCTCAACAAGATCCATACCATGCAAAATATGAATCCAAGGAGCAAGATGAGATCATTGAACAAATTAAAGAAGGAAAGATGCCAATCATCCAGGAATAATCAAGCAACTATGATATCATGAAAGGTGAATCTTCAAAAAACTTTGTCTAGACAAATGCCAATGTTATAAATGGAGAGGGAATGATTATATCAGATAAAGATATTATGTACCACTTTCATTTTGTATACCCAAACAATTCATTCTCAAAGTGTCCATCTATTTGCAAAATATGTTCGACATATTTTCAGCTTTTCAGCATGCCTTGAAGATATTTATTTGTATGAAGTTGATGTATTATCTAGTTTGTTGGAGAGGTCGTCTTGGAAATTTTTCACAATCAAGTTACTTTGGTAAGGATGGTTATGAAAAATTGACTACTTCCAAAATTGGAGATGAAGCCATGGCAAGATTTGAGGACAAATCTTCAACAACTTGGAAAGTTTGATGTTGGAGCATTGGGCTTTATCGTTCAACTTGCAAGCTAAAACTCTGAAATCGTCGATTGATCTGGCTCAATCATTATTCCTGCACGAAAAGACCAATATCGGGCATGATTTGTCAATGGTCCTAGCTTGAAGCTATTAATTCAGTGGACAAGTAATTGATTTCATGGTTGTCGATCAACTATCTGGTTATTGATTTACAAGTTTAATGTCGATTTCAAGACTGCTAATTGCCAACAAACTATTAAATACATTTAAAACACCTAGAAACTAGAATTGCATTTAAAGACATAGAAACTTGATCAGGGGAAAAGTACACTAGAAGTGCCAAAAGTTGTGTACAGAGATCACATCAGTGCCAAAAGTTTTCGCCAACTCACTTAAGTACCAAAATAAAATAAAAAAGGATTACTTTAGTGCCACCAGTAAGATATTCCGGTCAAAAAAATTATATTGAATTTTTAATTTTAAAAAAATCCACATTAGCTTTTCTTTGATTTTTTCTAATTTTATTTTTAGAAAATTAGCTAAAAAAATAATTAAAAAAAACAAGGGGGGGGGGGAATGCAGCGGCGAGGGCTGTGCAGCCCTCATCGTTACCGCCCCACCATCGCCGGCAATGGCCAACGAGGGTGGGGGAAGGCTGGTGACCCCCGTTGACTGCAGGGGGCCGAGCGAGGGTGGGGGAAGGCCGACGACCCTCGCTGACCGTAGGGGGGCCAAGTGAGGGTGGGGGAAGGTCGGCGGGGGTTGCCGAGCCTCGCCACTGGTGGCTGGCGACCCTTGGCCAGGCCTTGGCGAGGGCTAGAGACCCTCGCCCGGCCCCCCTGTGGTCGGTGAGGGTCGTCGGCCATTGGCCAAGGCTCAGCGACCCCCACCGACCTTCCCCCACCCTCGCTGGCTATTATCGGCGAGGGTGGGGTGGCGGCGGTGAAGGTTGCACAGCCCTCACTACTGCATTCCCCCCTCCCCCTCCCCCTCTATTTTTTTGTGATTTTTTTAGCTAATTTTCTAAAAATAAAATTAGAAAAAATAGAAAAAATCAAAGAAAAGTTGATGTAGAAATTTCCGGCAAGCCACATCAGTTTGGGAAATTAATAAAAAAAAATGGCCACGTAGGATTTCTGGCCAACTCCAGCCAACTTGGCATTAAAGTGATCATTTTTTTTACAACTTTTAGCACTAAAATGAGCCGAAAAAAACTTTTGGCACTGAAGTGATCTCCGTATAGAACTTTTGGCACTTCTGGTGTACTTTACCCCTTGATCTGTGACTCTTCCAAATTCGTACACCATTTTGGGAAGCCAAATAGTCACCTTAGAAGATTGACAAACAACAAAGAAAATTGTCCGAAACGGCCTCTGGTTGTTGTTTAGTCGATTAGTAGTCTCAAAATCAAAATTAAACTTGTAAATCGATAATCAGGTAGTCGATCAACAACCATGAAATCGATAACTTGTCCATTGAATCGCAACTCCTTTGTGGAATCGATATCTTCAAGCTAGGACCATTGAATCAAACATGCTCGAAATTGGTCTTTTCATGCAAGAATAATGATTTAGTTGGATCAATTGATGAGTTTGGAGTTTTAGCTTGCGAGTTGAACGACAAATCCCAATGATCCAGCATCAAACTCCCCAGTTTGTTGAAGATTTGTCCTCAAATCTTGCCGTGGCTTCATCTCCAATATTGAAAGTAGTCAATTTGTCAGAACCATCCTTAAGAAAGTAACTTAATTTCGAAAAATTTCCAGGACGGCCTCTCCAACGAACTAGATAATATATTAGCTTCATACAAATAAATATCTTCAAGGCATGCAGAAAAGATGAAACCATTTCGAACGTATCTTACAATAGAGGGACACTTTGGGAGTGAATGCTTCTTGGTATACGAGAAGTGGTATGTAATATCTCCGGCTGATATAATCATTCCCTCTCCATTGCTTGATTATTCCTAGATGATCGGCATCTTTCCTTCTTTAATTTGTTCGACGATCTCATCTTGCTCCTTAAAATTAGATATTGTATGGTATGGATCTTGTTGAGCCTCTTGGAGTTCTAAGTCAATCTTTTCAATTTCTCGATTGGACCCAAAAGCACCCAAACTTTCTTAAGAATGTAAGTTCTTCCATTAGAATGAAGTTATGGCGCACAACTTCAATCTAATCTTTCCTAAGGACCTAAAACTACAAGTTACTAGCCCTTTGGTTAAAACAGTGCACTTGCATATGCCCATAGCTGTGGCATTGGAAGCACTTGCTATATTCACCATTTGATTCTTTTTAAAGCTTTTTAACAAACTCAAGATGCTTTTCATATTCTTTCTCCTATTTGGAAGTATTCGTAGTCTTATTAGAATAAGTATCCTCAAAGAAGGACATACCTTTAGTTGAAGTCTTAGCCAAATATCTTCTGCCACCCTTTAGTTGTTTTTCTAGGTTGTTAAGAACTCTTTTCATTTGTCGTTGGAGACTTTCTATAGCATGGTCTTGTTGTTCATTGTGTGCCTGCTCCAAAGTCGCTCTTGGAATCATATAAACCTTTTTTTAATTAATGTTGGTATGACATGAGATGGGAGATAGGTAACAAAAGGAATCACTCAAAACGAGTTCAATCTTGAGCTCTAATACCAAAATTGATGTGGTTGTGAGGGTGGGCTAGTTCATTTTGAGTGATTATCAATGGAAGCAAGGATAGATCAAAGCGTATTAATAGATGAATGCAAATGCAGGATAAATTTCGATCAACACCAGGGCATAAAGGACGCGCCACCAACCAAGGAAGAAGATCGAGATTGACGAAGTTCACCACAAAGGCTTAAAGAATGAACCACCCGCCAAGGATAAATGACTTAATGATAGGAAAGCTCACCACCAAGGCCTAAATGACGCACCACTGACCAAGGATAAAGGGATTTTTGGCTCCCTACTAAAGAGTAATCCACTCTCCATGGATAAAGAAACCAGGATATGAAAAATCCATTCTCCAAAGAAATTTACTCACATTGAGGAAAATCTCATATATTCATATATTCAAATCGTTGTCTATTTTACAATTGAGATTACACCTTTTTTTCTTTTTTTTCTTTTTATAGAGAAACTACTAAACAAAAGAGAGGACTCTTCGAATTCCCAAACACTGAATAGATTCTTGAGGAATTCACCTAATTAAGACTCTTAAAAGCAATACAATAAAGACTAATAAAAAGCTATGAACTTAATAGCTAAGACTAAATGCATTTAACTAGATGCATTGAAACTTGATGAGACTCTAAATTTGTGCTCTAGCTTGGACAATCAAAAAGACATTGTTGATGATCTTCAAACGACAATAAGAATGGACCAAATTAGCCTCCTATTATTATGTTATCGATTGGGACTCTCGAAATTGCCAACAAACTATTAAATACATTTAGAACACCTAGAAACCATAATTGTATTTAAAGACATAGAAACTTGATTTTTTACTATTCCAAATTCGCGCACCATTTTGCAAAGTCGATTAGTCACCCTTGAAGATCGACAAACAGCAAAGGAAATCGTCTGAAACACCCTCTGGTTGTTGGGTAGTTGATTAGTAGTCTTGGAATCAGCATTAAACTTGTAAATCGATAACTAGGTAGTTGATCGACAACCATGAAATCGATAACTTGTCCACTGGATCTACAACTCCTTTGTAGAATCAAAATCTTCAAGCTAGGACCGTTGAATCAAATCATGCCCGAGATTGGTCTTTTCGTGCAAGAATAATGATTGAGCCGGATCAATCGATGAATTCGGAGTTTAAGCTTGTGAGTTGAACGACAAAGCCTAATGCTTCCGCATCAGATTTTTTTTTTTAAGAGAGCCCATTGGAAAATGGTTTAAATTGAATTATTTACAAATTTCAAGTAAATTCAGCTCTTTCTGAGGGGGAAAATTGCATTGAGCGACATTGGTTGTTGTTAGTAATCTAAAAGGAAGTGATCTACTATTGACCCTATGCGGTTAGTCGAATTTTTCTTATATGATAGTCACACCATGTGGTGGTGATACTTGATGTAACAAGCTAATGAAAATGAAGTGATTGTTAAATTTAAGTATCACAATGAGACGGCAAGCGTATTATGTGTAGTAATGCGATTGGTCGGTCAGTTAATCGATCAACATAAGGGGACGACTAGATTTGGTACAGTTACTGTATATTAAGATAAATTAACAACCCTTACCCCTCCCCCCTACCTCTATCTCCACCTCTATTGTGCTCAACTTGGCCTCCATGCAGATCCGCAAATGCAATGCCACCATCGGTGCTTGATCCCTGTTGCCGTCCACCTATCTTTAGCTCTCTCTCTAACCTAGTGGGACAAGTCCAAAGGTCCGCTAAACAATTTGTAAGTCTAGTGAAATGGTTAAATACATGCCTTCTACCTATATTAGTGGCCCTAAATCAGAGTAATTTGCATACAGTTTGTAGATTTTGCACAGGTTCCCTATAATTTTGGAGTTGAAATTCTTTAGCTGACCCTGTTTAATTATGTCGATCCTCTCTCTCTCTCGGAATGAAGCCACGAAGACTCACGTGAAGCCATAGAGATTCACGTGGTGGTAGGAGTGGTGACCACTGCGTGACTAGTCGCCCATTGGTGGTTGTCTGAGGTCGGGGACCTTGGACAGTGCAATTGCCTTGAACACACACATACACATAGACGGTGACAACAACGAAGCGGATGGTGACGAAGGCGACGCGGTCACACGGCTGAGATGGAGGGGACAGCAGAAGAGGGAGTGGGAGGCAACGCGGGAAGAAGGGTTGTAGAAAAACGAATAAAAGGAAAAAAGAAGAAGGGTAAATCGAAAATATAAAATATAGTTTACCCATTTCTTTTTGGCAAATATGATTCAAGTTTATCTAGTTGCACGCAATACTCTAAAACAACTACAGGACAGACAATCTGCATTTCCAAGGGACAAGATCGCGATTTTGTTATCCCCCCTTTTTGCATCGAAAATTGATCTCTCAGGGCGTCTAAACTCACGTCCCGCTAATTCCAAGACCATGATCGTGGGGAACGAGGCTCGTTCATCTATCTTGATAAAGAAATTTGCTGCGTACAATGTCAAAGAAGTGCATATTCCGAAGATTGATTGAAGCAAGAGGGCTAGAAAATGAGGCAATTTTAGTTCTCGTAATCCCATAATTATCCTTTTGATTGACCGATCTTCAATGGGAAAATTATCAAAAAAGTCTTAGACCTATTGTACTTTTATCAATTCAATCATAAATATTTTAATTGTGCCAATTGAGTTCTAAATATTTTCACGTTTTGCCAATTGAGTCCATTTGGCTAATTTTAGTTAGAAATCACTGACATGGATGTTGGCCGTCTTACGTGACATGGCCGATGCTGACGTAGACAATTGTTTTTTCCTCTTTTCCTTCTTTTCTTTTTTTCACCAATCCCGGGTGAGGGTCGGCCAACCCTCGTTGGGCACTATGCGAAGACTGCGAAGCCCTTGCCGGTCGTGGGCAAGGGTCACGGCTCTTGCCTAGACCATCACAGCCACTGGTGAGGCTGCCTTACCTGTGGTTGCCATGACCTTGCCCAAATTTGGGCGAGGCTGGACGAGAGTGTCCCAGCCTTGACCAGCCAAAGTTGTAAAATAAAAACAAAGAAAAGAAACGAAGCGAAACGAAATGAAACAAAATGAAAAGAAAAGAAAATTTTTGAAGAAAAAATATTAAAATATTATTAAAAACCTCAGCACCAGGCATGCTTTGTAGGACGGCCGATGTCTTCGTCAGCGATTTTAGGTTAAAATTGGCCGGATGGACTCAATTGGCAATACAAAAAAAGGTTTAAGATGTACTTGCCACAATTAAAATGTTTATAACTGAATTGACAGAAATGTAATAGGTTTAGAATTTTTTGAACAATTTTTCCGATCTTCAATTAGCTCGAAAAATGAAACTATGTATCCCATTAACTTCGAGCCATTGACAACTTGATACATAAATATATTTTGGGTTGACTAAGATATCCACTTGATTAACCCATATTTTTCATTCAGGTCCGGTTTGGTTAACGGGAATGGATCAATGGAAATAAAATAATAGGAACTATAATGGTAATAAGAACGCTTCGTAACTCTTGGGATGAGAATAATTGACATGTTAATAGTATAATAATTCTGATTGTGATTTATCTTAAATACAGGCAAAATGAAAAGGGTCATAATACTTGCCTACCATATCAAGTTTTCTCCAGGTACAAGTTTATGATGGAAACGGATTCATAAATCTCACACATGAGAAAATGTGGAAAAACTCTATCGAACACATTCGATTAAACGTATAAATATGCCCAAATCATAAACTTGAATCACTGATCGTAAAGGCACATCACACAATCAAACATACCTTAATAGCCACAGATTAAATGTCCTTTTGCAATCTAGAGAGAGAAAGACTGGAAGAGAGTTCTCCTCGTTCTTTGTCGTGTGCGTTCTTTTTTGGAAAGAGTAGTGTGTCGTTTGACGAGCGTTCTAAGAAAATCACAATCGTTCTCTCATATATACCAAATCAGAATAAAGACGCATCTTTATTCTTTCCTTGTCGATAGCCTTTGATATTGACTGATTGCCAATTATTGATAATTGCCTATATTGACTTTTATAAAAAAAAAGGCAACTTCAAATAGATTAATTTTCCCAACATGAGCAGAAATCAATTAAACCTATTATCTCCCACTCACCCATGATAGTCCAAAAGAAATTCTCTTTTCTTTGCAAAATTCATATCGACAAATAATCCGTGCGACCAACATACTCTAAGAGCTTGTTGTCATGCATCTATTAGGAATATATAACAGCTCAAAATTGGACACCTTTCCTTTAAAGTAGATCTAGTATACGGTACTTTAGATCAATTGGTCACATATATATATCTCTTCATCCCTTTAAGTACAATATATTGTATTCACAATTATGATTAACTCAAAATAATCATAATTGATCGACCTGTGAATACAAAGCTAGAACGTGACATCAAAGACAAATTAATCTTCCTCTTTACTTAAACCTCTCAATTTTAGTTCAACTTGTTTTTCTAGAAATGTCCCATTAGATCGAATCAATTCATGACCATAGGCAATATTCTAAGATAGCGAACACTGAATAGAAACTTTAAGAATAAGTAAGAGTCATGAGGGCACTAAATTGAGGAACTCTTTTCCTTGAGAGTCTTACACGGCTTAAAAGTTGAAATCAAAACTTTTGCCAACTCTTATTGATCGTCTCATATATACGTAATATGAAATACGTATTACGATACATTCTCCTTTCCCATTAAGCGTATGTCTTTACACTTAATACCATACAAATGATAATTCAAACATTCCAAATGTCTAACTTGAGTTCACAAATCTACTCTTTTTAAAGTATCTATCAGAACTCGATTCTGGTATTGAATACAAATAAAGTGAAATATGAGAGTTATTTCACTTTCGGGCATAATAAATATTATGACCTCATCTTAACACTTTGTTAATGCGACATTAGTATTTCAAGCTTGAGTTCTCAATTATCACTTAGATAATAAGCATAAAATTGGCTCATCTCTATTTATCACACAATAAATAGAGGCGATTACCCGTGTGAGTGTGCTAATATCTTATCTGTTCGACATACTTTTGTAACATAATGCACTAAGCGTTGAGATGCATAAATGTTAAATAAACTCATAGGCATCGATAATGATAGAAAACTTCATTAACAGTGAACATTAAGGGAAATAACAATATTCAGTACATTAACCTTTACGCAGTCTTAAAGATTTTACATGACCATGGAAAACCTCTATAGGAATTGGTTTCGTCA
This sequence comes from Metrosideros polymorpha var. glaberrima, assembly GCA_001662345.2. Classification (NCBI taxonomy): domain Eukaryota; kingdom Viridiplantae; phylum Streptophyta; class Magnoliopsida; order Myrtales; family Myrtaceae; genus Metrosideros; species Metrosideros polymorpha. The sequence goes on along the minus strand of BCNH02000002.1, from coordinate 8,282,686 downwards.
TAGGATCTGCTATTATTCTTTGGGTAGATATGTACTGCACGTTCACATCCTTTCGTGCCACCATGTCTTTTACATAATTGTACTTGATATCTATATGTTTGGTCTTGCAATGGAACTTGGGATCCTTGGTGTAAGCTATTGTTGTTTGGCTATCACAATTAACCAATAAAGAATTTACAGCATTCTTAGCAACACTTAAATGATAAAAAAATCTCCTTAGCCAAACAGCTTTTCGTACTACTGCTGATAGAGCCATGAATTCAACTTCCATTGTAGATAAGGCTATACATTGTTGCTTCTTACTGCTCCAAGATATGGCGCAATTATTCAGTAAGAAGACATGCCTAGAGGTGATTTTCTCTCATCCAAATCTCTGCCTTAGTCAACATCAGTATAGCCTTCAAGGTGCATATCACTTCCTTAATAACTCAGCAAATAATCAGCAGTAGCATTTAGATACCTCAAGATTCTTTGATGGCAGTCCAATGTGCTTGACCAGGATTGGATTGTTATCTATTTACCATTCCAACTACAAAATATATATCAGGTCTTGGACACATCATAGCATACATTAAGCTCCTAATAGCACTAGCATAAGGAACACATTTCATTTGTTCCTATTCTTGTGGAGCATTAGGACACATTTTATGGCTCAATCCTTCATCTTTTGCAATAGGAGTATCAATAGATTTACAGTCTTGCACACGAAATCGTTCAAGGATTTTGTTTATATAATTCTTTTGCGAAAGAGACAACGATTTCTTTGAGTGATCTCTTGAAATCTTAACTCTAAGAATGTACGCAGCTGCACCCATATCTTTCATCTCAAAATTGGAAGATAATCGGTTTTTAACACAATTAGTATATCATCAACATATAATGATAAGATCACAAATTGATCTTTGGATCTTTTGAGGTATACACAATGATTTTCTTCAATCATTACAAAATCATATGCCACTATGGCATTATGAAAGCGTATATTCCATTGTCTCGAAGACTGCTTAAGGCCGTATATCGATATTAAAAGTTGACATACATTTTGTTCTTAGCCTTTTATAATGAAACCAATGGGTTGTTCCATATAGATTTCTTCATTTAATTCTCCATTGAGAAATGTAGTCTTTACATTCATTTGATATAATTCAAGATCTATACTTGCTACTATTGTCAAAATAAGACGAATTGAGGTAAACATCACCATAGGAGAAAAAGTCTCTTCATAATCAATTCCTTCATGTTGATTGTGACATCCCGAAAATTCCCACATATATTTATAATGTGTAGGAATTCTTAAATGATAAGTGTTGTGAGCAGAAATCATAGTTGGGTGGTTTACGTAGAAACTGCGGAGATCGAAAAGTATTATTCGTGCCCATAGTTTTTCCGTAAAAGATTACGTTAGAGTTAAATTATAACGTACTTGTTCTTGTGTTGATTTTCTAGAGTGGCAATATAGTGCGTAACGCTACATAGGATATTATCAGCGGCCAATACGCTCCGAAATTATATCGAATAAGTGTTACGTTAGAAATTTATTGAATTTAATATTTCATTTGTTCAAAAAATCTTGCAAAACA
>BCNH02000002.1:8228606-8273606 GCA_001662345.2 Metrosideros polymorpha var. glaberrima | reverse complement strand
ATTCTTCGGCAGTTTAACAAATACACCTGTGTTGGTAGTCTGCCAAGAGTTGTGAGCGAAAGCTGGAAGGAGTATCGCGGAGCAAGGCAGCAATCCCAGATAAGGGTGGCCCAGGGAACCTTTTGTCTTTTATCCCGAATAAGTTCCCAGGCTACTGCGGTAGAGAACTGACCTGAAGGGTGGGCCGGCCACCAGAAACGGTCCTCGGACGACTGAGCAAGCGACGGGAGTTGCCCAAGCCATGAGTAGATGGCATTAAAGGCTTGGGAGGTTGGTGAGGAGTGGGCGTACAAATCAGAAACCGTGGCTCTCCGAGACAGGCCTGAGCGGTAGATTTGCATGTCCATGAAAGCTTTATAGAGCGGGCCTCTAGGATGCCATGAATCGAACCAAAAAGAGACTGATTGTCCATTCTCGATTCGCCATTTGAACAAGTGTTGGGAGATATGGAGCATGTCGAGAATCTTTTTCCACCCCCAAGAGCAGAAGGTTGGTTTTGTCGCAACCCAGAAATTCTTGTTCCTGAGGAAATTGCTGTGTATCCATTTACACCACAGAGATTCTTTGTCAGTAAAGAGCATCTATATATGTTTAAGCATTGAAGCTCGGTTGTAGTCGAGGAGTCTGCGAATGTCGAGGCCTCCTTCATCCTTAGGAAAGCATATGTCTTCCCAGGATACTTTGGCTCCCCCAATTCCAAGAGCCGGCCCCTTCCATAGGAATTGTCGCAGGATTTGTTCAATACGAGCGAGTACATACTTGGGTAAAATGAAAACACTCGCCCAATAGACTTGAATAGCTTGAAGGACTGACTTGATTAATTGAAGATGACCCGCAAAAGATAGAAATCGGTGGGACCACGATTGGGCTCTCGATGTGATAGAGTAGATGAGCGCTTCACAGACCACTTTACTAAGCCTAGACAAAATTATAGGGACACCAAGGTACCGTATAGGAAGGGTACCTCCTTGGAATCCGAGTGTAGTCGTGATTTGCTCGCGGAGTTGGACAAGGCCTCCTGAGATGAAGACGTCACTTTTGTTCTGATTTGGTCTAAGGCCCGACCAATCAGAGAAGCAATCAAGGCCTTCCTTGAAAAGGGTGATTGAGGGCAAATTTGCCTCGGCTAGGAGTAGCACATCATCGGCAAAGAAAAGGTGGGATAGGCATGTTTCTTTGCATCTCCAGAAGAACCTAAAGCCGGGCTTAAAGGTTTATTGGTGAAGAATACCGGAGAAGACTTCCATAATCATGGTAAAAAGGAATGGTGACATTGGATCCCCTTGGCGTAGGCCCCTGCCACTAGGGAAGAAGCCGTGTAGTTCCCCATTGATGGAGATAGAAAATTTAGCTGTTTTAATGCATGTCATCACAAGATGGATAAAGGTTCAAGGGAAACCAAATGCCTTCAAAACCAACTCCAAGAAAGCCCAATCTACCGTGTCATAAGCCTTTTGGAAGTCCACCTTGATCGTGCACTTGGGAAGGTAGGGCTTGTGATGGAAATCGCAAAACAGTTCCTGTGCCAATAGGATATTATCACTTATCCGACGTCCCTTGACAAATGCATTTTGTGGAGGGCTTATGAGAGATGGGAGCATAGAAGCAAGTCTGTTAGTCAATATCTTTGTAATGCATTTGTAGATTGTGTTGCAGCAGGAGATTGGTCTAAAGTCATTCATGGTAGACGTATTTGGAACTTTCGGCACTAGCACAAGGATGGTTGCATTAGTTTCCTTTAGCAACACTCCAGATAGGAAGAAATCTTTAACCACAGAAATGATCGATTCTCCAACAATGTCCCATGAGAATTTATAAAATTCAATAGTGAAGCCATCTGGACCCGGTGCCTTCCCCATAGGAAGCGAGAATAGAGTGTTGTTTATCTCATCATCAGAAATAGGCGTTGAGAGGAAGCTAACCTGACTAGCATCAAGGGAGTGCTCAATGACTGCCTGCAAGTCATGTATTGACGGTTGGGAAGGGGTGGTTAGGTGACCTAGGAGGTCTTCGAAGAATGAGACAATGTGATGCTGTATCCTGGACGGTTCAGTGAGCATGTTGTCAGATGTGTCCGTGATCGATAGGATCCAGTTACTGTTGTTTCTTTTGTTCACATAATGGTGGAAGTATTTGGTATTAAGATCCCCTTCTTTGAGCCAGCGTATTCGCGACTTTTGCTTATAGAATGCTTCCTCTTGTAATCGCAGCGTTGAGAATCTGTTCAGCACTTCTTTCTCCCGATCGGCAAGGGTCTGGTTGAGGGGGCATCGGTCAAGAGCCTCCTGGATTGAGTAGAGTTCAGACCTGGCTTCTACGGTTCTGGCCGAGATGTCAGAGAAACTACTCCTGTTGAGCTGTTTCAATTGAATCTTTAGAAGCTTCAGCTTGCGACAGAGAGCAAACATTGGAGTTCCTTGGATAGGGGTTTCCCAAATCTGCGTGACCGTCGTCAAGAAAGAAGGGTGATCCATCTAGTAATTAAAGAACTTGAATGGCCTCTTAGAGAAGGAAGGATTCAAGATCTTAGTAACCATAGGAGTATGGTCCAAAACTCCGGGGGCTAGAAAGGAAGCTTCAAGTACGAGAACATGTTCCGCCAATGTACATTGATAAGCACGCGATCTATCTTTCTTTGTTTGCGGTTGGGGCCAGAGGACATCGACCAAGTAAACCTATTGCCCGTATACCGTAGATTCTCCAAACTCGCTTGGGTGAGGCATCTTCCAAAGTCATCAAAAGAGGGAAGCTAGGTGGTAGAACTCCCTATCCTGTTAGACGGATCTTTAATTGCATTAAAGTCGCCCGAGATGATCCACGGTTGGGATTCCAACGCCTCGCCAGTATGTATTAGATCAGCCCACAAAATACGCCTCAATACAAATGCATGTTTTGCGTAAATAACCGTCATGTTAAAACCTTTGTTGGAAGCCAAGTCTTGGAGGTGGCCATGCATGGCTTGGGAAGATGCAAAAGCTAGAACAAAATGAACCCGATATGGGTTCCACCCAATCCAAATCCGGCCACGATGGGAATACTCATAGTTAGCTATCCAGGACCAACCTGGCATTAGACTAGAGGAAATGCTGCCAAAAAAGTTATGAGGGACCTTTGTTTCAAAAATGCCAACCACACAAAGGTTGTTGGCACTTACGAAATTTATGACCTCAGCTTGTTTTAGGGGATCGACTAGACCCCTTAAATTCCAGGTACCTATTTACATATATATATATAATAAGGGAGAACAGAGTTACCATTTACGGTGGCTTCCCAGTTTCTTCTTCCGGGGGTTCAATCGGACCTTCTTGGATAGGCCACTGCTGCTGCCTGTGTTCCTTGAGGAAGGGTGGCGGAGGCTAAAGCTTTCCCAAGGTCAGACTTTGCAGCTTGGAGGTTTGCCAATTTCTTCCGGGTAGTTAGAGGGGGTGGAGGGATCTCCTCATCATTGTCACTACCAATATTGCTAGCCTCATCCTCAGATGGGTCTGCAGCATCAGAAGAAGCTACTGAAGCCGCCTGATTACTTTCTTCTGCATCAGGGCCTTGCAATTGCAGGGTTATGGGTTCCAATTAGGAGATGGACAGTTCATCCTGGTGGTCTCCAGCATTCTCCGGTCCATCCATTTTAGAGGATGGTCGGTCATTCCTATTGCTCACCTTAGTCCACTCATGCGAGCATGGCCTAGCAGGTGCCGGGATTGCTGTAGCCAAAGCAGCAGAGGGCTCTTTATTGACTGGGGGACATTTATGGCCAAAAGTTCCATAGGCCATGCATGAGATAAGTTTCCATTCATATTCAACAGATATCATGCGCGATTCGCTATTGATGAGTGCCTCCACCGAGTCACACTGAGGTTGTTTTGCGCTGATTTCCACACAAACTTGGGCAAAGGATATCCTTTTCATATCTTCCATTTGTTGGTCCATATATAGCGGCTTCCCTATAAGACTGGCCACTGCACTAATTCCCAGGGCTGACCACAAAGAGAACGGAAGATTCCGCAATTTGATCTATATCGGTAGGGATTCATGATGGCCTCTCTTGAGCTCTAGGAGGGGTTGCCATTGTTGTAGAATGAGTGGCACCTTTGCAATGGTAAAGGGTCCATTGTCTAGAATTTGGTGTCTATAAACATCATCCGGGATATGGAAGAAGTAAAACCCATCATCATTTGCCATTACTTCCGTTAAATGTGTACCCCAAACATGCTTAACAGCTGATTCAGTCAGTTGAAAAGGAAGGTGTTTTCCCATATAATAACCTACAAGACAAGCCTTCCATTTCGGGTTAGATGCCTCCAAAATTTCAGGCGATATGTTAGCTACAGATTTATTGCCAACTATATGAGGGGGGATGTAGGTGAGATCATAACCTTTTGCCTCCGATTTTGCCGCTGCTGCCCAAGATCTCTGGGCGGGTCGAGGCGGATTCTGTGCAGAAGCAATTTGTTGAGCAAATCGGGGGAAATTTTCCACCGGTCTAGTTTGGGGTGGTTTGGACAGAGTCCTCCCACGACTTCAGCTTCTCCTTTCCGTGAAGGGCCTGGGTTCCTTCTGTTTCAGTATTGGAGCCATTGTAGCAGCTTTTGACATTGCTAGGTTGTTACCTTCGTCGAATGCGGGTGGAATGTAGGTACGTGACCCTGTTTCCTTGGCCCCAAATTGGATGCTAGCACACTCAGGTAGGGCCATAGGTGAGCCGGGGGCTGTGGCTTCCGCCATAGCCGCTGTTTCCATCGGGCTTCCCTTGTTGCGAGTAGAGGAGCATTCAGCCATGGAGAAGTTACGCCAGATCTGTCATGGCGGGCAGAGGGGGCCTTCAAATCACGATTCCTTCGGTGAAGAGGAAGAGGAGGGGTTGCCGAGCATCCACCCCAAATTTGAGCCGTTTCCGTCGGCTGAATCGGTCAGGGGCACAGCAGAATGAGGAAGACGAACAGCGCTGCGCGGGAATTAAAAAGAGAGGGAAACCGGTGAACAGTGCAGGCGGTAAGGAGAAGTAATGCTTTTGTAGTTATTTTTTTTTTGGGTTAGGTAAGAAGTATATTGACTAAACCAAGCGCGATTTCAACAAGAAAACAAGCAAGACAAACCTCGTACTACGGGTGACAGTAAAACTGTCACTGTGGGTACAAGGATGACTTGGGAACAAAGGAGAGGGGACAAGAGGCCTAGGGCTGAAGACAGATCAAGCTAAAAAGAGCAAGCCAAACATCCGGCAAAGGAGCAAACAAGAGAAACCGCATAGGGTTAAGCAAAAATCGAGGAGGAGATGCCCCAGCTTCCTTGGATCCTACGGTTCCTTGGAGTATCAAGTACTTGGAGAAGGTTGTAGCCTTGTCCTTGACGACCTTCTCGAGGAGTTTCTTTAGGGTCGGTAGAGAGAGGGATTTGTCATGGAAGAGAATGTTGTTCCTCTTCGTCCATATCATGTGGCAATGGGCTCCAAAGGAGAACCGCGCGATGATGTTATGAAATTGTTGGCCTTGTAGCCTTTGGATGGCCCATTGTAAGTTTCCCTGCCAGCATTGGTTTATCCATGCCAAATTACATCTTGCTGCCTAGAAGGTTGCCAAAGTTGTAGAAGTCCTACATCCGAAAAAGAGATGATCGGTGGAGTCCGGCCGAGACCTGCAGAAGGCACATACTCCTTCCTGTATTCTTCGGCAGTTTAACAAATATACCTGTGTTGGTAGTCTGCCTAGCGTTATGAGCCATAGATGGAAGGAGTATCGCGGAGCAAGGTAGTGATCCTAGATAAGGGCAGCCCAGGGCACCTTTTGTCTTTTATCCCGAATGAGTTCCCAGGCTACTGCAATAGAGAACTGACTCGAAGGGTAGGCCGGCCACCAGAAGCAGTCCTCGGTTGTCTGAGCAAGCGGCGAAATTTACCCAAGCCAAGCTAAGACGACATTAAAGGCTTGGGAGGGTGGTGATGGGTGGGCATACCAATCAGCAACCGTGGCTCTCCGAGATAGGCCTGAGCGGTAAATTTGCATGTCCGTGAAGGCTTTATAGAGCGGGCCTCTAGGATGCCATGAATCGAACCAAAAAGAGACTGAACGTCCATTCCCGATTTGCCATTTGAACAAGTGCTGGAAGTCGTGGCGCAAATCTAGAATCTTCTTCCACGCCCAAGAACAGAAGGTTGGTTTTGTTGCCACCTAGAAATTCTTGTTCCTAAGGAAATTGCTGTGTATCCATTTACACCACAGAGATTCTTTGTCGATGAAGAGCATCCATATATGTTTAAGCATTGAGGCTCGGTTGTAGTCTAGGAGCCTGCGGATACCATGGCCTCCTTCCTCCTTAGGAAAGCATATGTCTTCCCAAGATACTTTGGCTCCCCCACTTTCAAGGGCCGACCCCTTCCATAGGAATTGTCGCAGGATTTGTTCAATACGAGCGAGGACATACTTGGGTAAAGTGAAGACACTCGTCCAGTAGACTTGAATAGCTTGGAGGACAGACTTTATTAATTGAAGCCGACCTGCAAAAGATAGAAAGCGGTGGGACCACGATTGGGCTCTCAATGTGATCGAGCGAATGAGCGATTCACAGTCCACTTTACTAAGCCTGGATGAGATTATAGGGACACCAAGGTACCATATAGGAAGGGTACCTACTTGGAATCCAAGTGTGCTCGTTATTTGTTCGCGTAGTTGGACGGTGCCTCCTGAGATGAAGACGTCACTTTTGTTCTGATTCAGTCTAAGGCCTGACCAATCTAAGAAGCAGTCAAGTGCTTCCTTGAAGAGGTAAATTGAGGGCAAATTTGCCTCGGCTAGGAGTAGCACATCATTTGCAAAGAAGAGGTGGGATAGGCGTGTTTCTTTGCATCTCCAGAAGAACCTAAAGCCGGGCTTAAGGGTTTGTTGGTGAAGAATGCCGGAAAAGACTTCCATAATCAGGGTGAAGAGGAATGGTGACATTGGGTCCCCTTGGCGTAAGCCCCTGCCACTGGGGAAGAAGCCATGTAGTTCCCCATTGATGGAGACAGAAAATTTGGCCGAAGTTATACAAGTCATAACAAGATGAATAAAGGTTGTAGGGAAGCCTACCGCCTTCAAAACCAACTCCAAGAAAGTCCAATCTACAGTGTCATAAGCCTTCTAAAAGTCCACCTTGATGGCGCACTTGGGAAGGTAGGGCTCATGATGGAAATCGCAAAAAAGTTCCTGTGCTAATAGGATATTATCGCTTATCCGACATCCCTTGACAAATGCATTTTGTGGAGGGCTTATGAGAGATGGGAGCACAGAAGCAAGTCTCTTAGCCAATATCTTTGTAATGCATTTGTAGATTGTGTTGCAGCAGGCAATCAGTCTAAAGTCGTTCATGGAAGAAGCATTTGGAACTTTGGGCACTAGCACAAGGATGGTTGCATTAGTTTCCTTTAGCAACGCTCCAGATAGGAAGAAGTCTCTAACCGCGGAAATGATTGATTCTCCAACAATGCCCCATGAGAATTTGTAAAATTCAGCAGTGAATCCATCTAGGCCCGGTGCCTTCCCCCTAGGCAGCGAGAATAAAGTGTTTTTTATCTCCTCATCAGAAATAGGCACTGAAAGGAAGTTAACCTGACTAGCATCAAAGGAGTGCTCAATGACCGCTTGCAAGTCGAATATTGACGACTGGCCATGGGCGGTACGGTGGCGCATGTCTTGGAAGAATGAGACAATGTGGTGCTGAATCCTGGAGGGTTCGGTGAGCACGTTGCCGGATGAGTCCGTGATCAATAGGATCCGGTTACTATTGTTCCTTTTGTTCACATAATGGTGGAAGTATTTGGTATTGAGATCCCCTTCCTTGAGCCAGCGTACTCGTGACTTTTGTTTGTAGAATGCTTCCTCTTGTAGTCTTAGCATTGAGAATCTGTTTAGCACTTCTTTCTCCTGATCGGTAAGGGCCTGGTTAAGGGGGCATTGGTCAAGAGCCTCCTGGATGGAGCATAGATAAGACCTGGCTTCTGCAGTTCTGGTTGAGATGTTAGAGAAGCTACTCCTGTTGAGCCGTGTTAATTGAACCTTTAGGAGCTTTTGCTTGCGGCAAAGAGCAAACATTGGGGTTCCTTGGATAGGAGTATCCCAAATCTATGTGACCATCGTCAAGAAGGAAGGGTGATCCATCCAGCAATTAAAGAACTTAAAAGGCCTCTTAAAGAAGGAGGGATTCAGGATCTTAGTAACCATAGGAGTGTGGTCCGAAACTCCGGGGGCTAAGAAGGAAGCCTCAGAGTACGAGAACACGTTCCGCCAATGTGCGTTGATAAGCACGTGGTCTATCTTTCTTTGTTTGCGGTTGGGGCCAGAGGATGTCGACCAAGTAAACCTATTGCCTGTATACTGTAGGTCCTCCAGGCCAACTTGGGTGAGGCATCTTCCAAAGTCATCAAAAGAGGGAAGCCAGGTGGAAGAACTCCCTATCCTGTCAGACGGGTCTTTAATTGCGTTGAAGTCGCCCGAGATGATCCATGGTTGGGATTCTAGCGCCTCTCTAGTATGAATGAGGTCTGCCCACAAAATACTCCTCAAAACAAAAGTATGTTCCGCGTAGATAACCGTCATGTTGAAGCCTTTATTAGAGGCCAAGTCTTGGAGGTGGCCATGCATGGCTTGGGAAGATGCAGAAGCCAGGGCAAAATGAACCTGACGTGGGTTCCACCCAATCCAAATCCGGCCACGATGGGAATAATCATAGTTAGCTATCCAGGACCAACCCAGCAATAGTCTAGAGGAGATGCTGCCAAAAAGGTTGTGAGGGACCTTTGTTTCAAGAATTCCAGCCACACAGAGATTGTTGGCATTTACAAAATTTCTAACCTCGGCTTGTTTCAAGGGATCGATTAGACCCCTTAGATTCCATGTACCTATATACATATATATATAAGAAGGGAAAGCAGAGTTGCCATTTTCGGTTGCTTCCCGATTTCTTCTTCCGGGGGTTCAGACGAATCTTCTTGGATAGGCCACTGCTACCACTTGGGCTCTTAAGCGTCTGTGGTCCTTGGGGAAGGGTAGCAAAGGCTAAAGCTTTTCCAAGGTTAGAATTTGCAGCTTGGAGGTCTGCCAATTTCTTCTGGGTAGTTGGGGGGTGGAGGGATGTCCTCTTCATCATCACTGCCAATATTGCTAGCCTCCTCCTCGGATGTGTCCGCAGCATCAGAGGAAGCTACTGAAACTGCCTGATTGCTTTCTTCCGCTTCAGGGTCTTACGGCTGCAGGGTTGGGAGTTCCATTTGGGAGATAGACAGCTCATCCCGGTGGTCTCCAACATCCACCTGACCATCCATATTAGAGGATAGTCGGTTTTTCCTATTGGTCACCTTGGTCTACTCTTGCAGACATGGCCCAGCAGGAGCTGGGGTTGCCATAGCCAAAGCAGCAACGGGCTCTTATTGATTGGGGGACATTTGTGGCCAAAAGTTCCACATGCCATGCATGAGATAGGCTTCCATTCATATTCCACAAATATCATACGCGATTCGTTATTGATGAGTACCTCCACCGAGTTAGACCGGGGCTGTTTTGCGCTGATTTCTACACAAACTCAGGCAAAGGAAATCCTTTTCATATCTTCCGTTTGTTGGTCCACGTATAGTGGCTTCCCTATAAGACTAGCCACTGTACTGATTCCCAAGGCTGACCACAAAGAGAACGGAAGATTCCGCAATTTGATCCAAACCGGGAGGGATTCATGGAGGCCTCTCTTGAGCTCTAGGAGAGGGTGCCATTACTGTAGAATGAGTGGCACCCTTGCAATGGTAAGAGGTCCATTGTCTAGAATTTGGCTCCTATAACCATCATCCAGGATATGGAAAAAGTAAAATCCATCCTCATTTGCCAGAACTTCTGTTAGATGTGTACCCCATACATGCTTAACAGCCGATTCAGTCAGTTTGAAGGGAAGGTGTTTTCCCACATAATAACCCACAAGACAAGCCTTCCATTCCAGGTTCGACGCCTCCAAAATCTCAAGCGATATGCTAGCTATTGATTTATTGCCAACAATATGAGGGGGGATATAGGTAAGATCATAACCTTTTGCCGCCGATTTTTCTACTGCTGCCCAAGATCTCTACGCGGGTCTGGGCGGATTCTGTGGAGGAGCAGTTTGTTGAGCAGAACGGGGTAGCTTTTCCACCGGTCTGGTTTAGGGTGGTTTGGATAGAGTCCTCCCACGACTTCGGCTTCTCCTTTTAGAGAAGGACCTGGGTTCCCTCCATTTCAGCAAGGGAGCCTTTGTTGCAGTTTTTGACATTGCTAGGTTGTTTCCATCTTTGAATGTGGGTTAACCACAGGCGCGAGGACCTGTTTGCTTGGCCTCAACTTGGACGCCAGCATACTCAGGTGGGGTCAAAGGTAGACCGAGTGGCGTGGCTTCCGCCACAGCCGCCGTTTCCACCGGGCTTCCCTTATTGCAGAGGAGCTATCGGCCATGGAGCAGTTATGCCAGATTTGTCATGGCGGATAGAGGGGGCCTTCAAATCACGATTACTTCGGTGAAGAGGAAGAGGAGGGGTTGTCGAGCATCCACCCCAAATTTGAGCCGTTTTTGTCAGCTGAATCGGTTGGGAGCAGCACCAAACGAGGAAGATGAACAGTGCTACGCGGGAATTGAAAAGAGAGGGAAACCGGTGAACAGTGCAGGCGGCAAGGAGAAGTAATGCTTTCGCAGTTGTTTTTTTTTTTGGGTAAGATAAGAAGTATATTGACTAAACCAAAGAGCAATGTACAAGAGGAAAAACCCCGAGACAAAACTCTCACACAAGGTGACATTAGGGAATGTCATTGAGGGTGCATAGGCATCGTGGGCAAAAAAAAGCGCAAGAAAGGAGAGAGGAAGAAGAGACGGACCCTATACAAATCAGGGACTAGAACCTAACAACAAAGAGGTCAAGTAAAGACCAAGGGATCAATGCCCCAGCTAGCTTGCATCCTACAGTTTCTAGGTGTGTCTTGAACTTGCTTAAAAGTGATAGCCTTATCTCTTACGACCTTCTGAATATGCTTCTTGAGTGCCGGTACGAATAGGGTCTGATTTTGAAAGAGCAAGTGATTCCATTCTGTCCATATCATATGGCAAAGTGCGCCGAAGGAAAAGCGGGCGATCATCTGGTAGAAGTGATGGCCATGAAGATGTTGCATATCCCATTTGAGGTTAGCTTGCCAGTCGCGGTTTTGCCAAGCTAAGTTACATTTAGTAGCCCAAAATAGTGCAAGCACATTGGTGACTCGGCAACCAAAAAATAGGTGATTAATGGAGTCAAGTCGGCTATTACAAAATGCACATAATCCATCCGGGATTCTATGACAGTTTAGAAGCAGCACCTGAGTTGGTAATCTGTTGAGCGTAAGGAGCCACAGGTGGAAGGAATGTCGTGGAGCGATATGGCAGTCCCATATGAACGCATGCCATGGTACCGTTTGTCCTTTACGTCGGATAATATTCCAGGCATCAGCAACAGAAAAGGATCTTGACTGATTTCCATTCCACTCGAAACGATCATTTTCCTTTGGAATTAGATTGGGAGAAGAACCAGACCAGGCGGCCAGTGTATTTGTAACTTGCGAAGGAGAGAGGGGGGTGGACAGAAACTCCAAAACTGTTGCTTGCCGCGAGATGCCAGAGCGGTATATGTCCCTATTTGAAAATAGTTTATAGAGTGGCCCTCTTAGGTGCTAGGAATCAAACCAAAACGAAACCTTAGTACCACTTCCAAGCCGCCAGAAGAAAAGATGCTGGAATTCCAACCAGAGGTCCAGGAGTTTCTTCCATGCCCAAGAATAGAAAGTCAGTCTAGTGGCGGTCCAGAAGTTCTTGTTCTTCAGAAAGGTTGAGTGGACCCACTTGCACCATAAAGATTCCTTGTCTGTAAACAAGATCCATATATGCTTGAGCATAGACGCCCGATTGCAATCGACTATACTTCGAATACCCAATCCACCTTCTTATTTGGGGAGGCATACATTGTCCCACGAGACTTTGGCTCCTCCGATGCCAAGATGCAGGCTTTTCCAGAGGAATTGCCTCAGGATTTGTTCGATTCGCGAGATGACATATCTTGGAAGAATGAAGACATTTTCCCAAAAGACATGGATGGCATGTAGTACCGATTTGATAAGTTGTAGGCGTCCGACAAAGGAGAGAAACCAGTGAGACCAAGATTGGGCTCGAGCGGGGATAGAGTTTATCAAGGATTCACAATCTCCTTTGCAAAGTCTCGAAGCAATAATTGGGACTCCAAGATAACGAAATGGAAGGGTACCTTCTTGAAACCCAAGGGACGAGAGGATTTGGCCCTGTAATGCCTCTAAAACGCCTGAGAAGAAAATCTCGCTTTTTGTCACATTAGGCTTGAGGCCAGACCAATTGGAGAATTTGTCAAGACTTGCCTTCAAAAGGAGAATGGACACCAAATTTGCCTCAGTAAAAAGGAGGACATCATCCGCAAAAAAGAGATGTGATAGGCGAGCAGCTTTACACCTCCAAAAGAATTTGAAATCTCGATTCCGAGTCTGAGTATTCAAGATACCTGTAAGAATCTCCATAATGAGAGTGAATAAATAAGGTGAAATAGGATCACCTTGTCAAATACCCCTTCCACTAGAGAAAAATCCATGAAGTTCCCCATTGATGGACACCGAGAATTTCGGAGTACGAACACAAGACATAATAAGCCGAATGAATGTAGCGGGAAACCCAAAGGCTTGTAGAGTTAACTCCAAGAAGTCCCAGTCCACTGTATCATATGCCTTTCGAAAATCAACCTTAATGGCATACTTTGGCAAATAAGGTTCATGATGAAACCCACAAAAGAGTTCCTAGGCAAGAAGGATGTTATCACTGATCCTACGGCCCTTGACAAAGGCGTTTTGGGGCGGGCTAATAAGAGCAGGGAGAACACTAGCGAGTCTATTAGCCAAGATCTTTGTAATACATTTATATATGGTATTGCAGCAAGCGATAGGTCTAAAGTCATTGACAATAGAAGCATTAGGAATTTTGGGAATTAGAGACAAAATGGTGGTATTGATCTTGCGAAGCAACATACTCGAGTCAAAGAAATCTTTGATTGTCGATGTTACCAATTGGCCAATAATATCCCAGGTGGCTTTGAAGAATTTAGTAGGGAATCCATCGAGTCCCGGGGCCTTACCAGTCGGTAAAGAGAACATGGTGTTTCGAATTTCCATTTCAGTCACTAGTCAAGATAAGAAACGAGCCTGATTCGAGTCTAGTGAGTGTTGGATGACCGATCGTAACTCATGAGGAGGTGGTCGAATAGGCATGCTTGTATGAGCAAGAAGGTTCTCATAGTAGGCAGTGATATGCTGTTGTAAGGATTCCGACTCATCCAATATATTTCCAGGACTGTCTTCAACAGAAATGATTCTATTACGAAGCTGTCTCGTATTCACAAAGTGGTGAAAATTTTTCGTATTCAAGTCGCCTTCTTTGAGCCATTGAACACGGGACTTCTGTTTATAGAAGGCTTCCTTTTGAAGATGCAAATTAGAGAATAGGCTGAGTTGATGCCTTTCCTGAGCGACCAGAATGTGGTTCAGGGGATCCAGAGCGATAGCATCCTGTAAGGAAGTTAATACAAGTCTGGCCTCTGCTGTGCGAGTTGTAATATATGAAAAAGAGTCTCTGTTCAGCTGTTTCAGCCGCCCTTTAAGCAATTTGAGCTTCCGCATTGGATATACATAGGAGTCCCGAAAAGTTGGGTGTCCTAGACTTGGGAAACCAACAACTTGAAGGAAGGGTAGGACATCCAGAAGTTGAAAAACTTGAACGGCTTCTTAGAGTTGGGAGGAACCAAAATTTTGATGAGCATAGGTGAGTAGTCAGATACCCCGGGGGCCAAGAAAGAGGCCTCGGAGAAAGAGAAGTGATAACCCCATTGAGCATTTATCAAAACTCTATCAATCTTCCTTTGCTTACGCATTGCACCAAAAGAAGTCGACCAAGTGAAACAATGGCCTGTATGTCTTAAATCCTCCAAACCAGCCTGGGTCAAGCATTGTCGAAATTCATCAAAGGAGGGGAGCCATGTAGTAGAGCTACCAATTCTATCTGATGGATCCCTAATTGCATTAAAGTCCCCTCTTAGGGGCCAAGGGGAATTAGTCAAGGCGACACTAGTCTAGATAAGCTCAGCCCACAGAGTTCGCCGCAATACGAAGGTGTGTTCAGCATACACTACTGAAAGACAGCAGGTTTTGTTTATAGACAGAAGCTTCAGGTTTCCATGAATGACTTGTGAAGAAGAGGACGAAGCCACAAAATCTGTGTACGCAGGGTTCCATCCAATCCAAATTCTCCCCTGGTGAGAGTAGTCATAGTTGGCAATCCATTTCCATCCTGACACTAAAGTAGAAGAAATATGAGTGAAGCGAGCCGGGGGGACCTTCGTCTCAAGGATACCAACGCAACACAGTTGGTTAGATCTAACAAAATTTCTGATTTCAGCCTATTTTAGGGGATCAACAAGACCTCGAATATTCCAAATACCTATATACACAATATAAGAGGATCAACAATTACCATTTTTTTTTACCAACCGGTTTCTTCTTCTTGGAAGGACTGTTGTCAATTTTGCAGAAGGACTGTTGTCAGGTTTGCACGCTGAACAGAATCCAGCAGAGAGGGACCGGGAGCCTTTTGTTTACCAGGGTCCATAGAAGCAGCCTGGGACTCTGCATATTTCTTTCGAGTAGTTGGGGGAGGTGGAGGGCAGTCCTTATCTTCTTCACTTCCAACATTACTGCCCATTGCCCTAGTTAAGTCTTCTGTATCAGATGAGCTTACAGAGGTACCCCGAGGAGTTACTGCAACATCAGTGTCCAAAGGCTTTTGGATTCATGGTCTGCTTGGGACAGTGTGGGCGAAGTCTGAAGACTGTCACCAACAAGTTTGGAAAGTGATCGACCTTGTTTTTTGCCAACATTAATCCATGCACCTGAGTCAGCAGCCGCAGCAGCTGGTTCTAATAATTCTAGGCAAGCCAAAGGATCAGCATGAGCAGCAGTAGGTAAAACAGGAGCAACAGAAATAACAGTAGCAGCAGGTATAACAGCAGCAGGTATAATAGGAGCAATAGGTAAATCAACTGTGGAGGTGGGGGGACACTTATGTCCAAAGGTGCCACAAGACGGGCAAGAGATCGGTTTCCATTCATATTCCACCTTAATCGTGTGCGAAGCATCATTCAGAAATACCTTAACTGATTCACAGCGGGGCTGCTTTGCATTTATCTCAACACATACACGAGCATAAGAAATCATTCGCATATCTTCAGTTTGTAGGTCTACATAGAGTGGTTTGCCAACGGCACTGGCAATGGCACTGATACCCGGGGCTAACCACAGCGAAAACGGGATGTTTCTTAGACGAATCCAGATCGGAAGAGATTCATGCTGACCCCGCTTGAGTTCTATAAGTGGATGCCATTGTTGGAGTATGAGGGGCACTCGCGCAATGGTGAGTGGCCCATTGTCTAGAATTTTTCATCTAAAACTATCATCCGGGATGTGGAAAAAATAGAATCCATCATCATTAGCTAGGATTTCAGACAAATGCTCGCCCCATATATGATGAGTGGCCGATTCAGTTACCTTAAAGGGGAGTTTCTTCCCAACAAAGTACCCTACTAGACCTTCTTTCCATTTTGGATTGGTAGCCTCCAGGATATCATCAGAAATATGAACTATAGGATTATTACCAAGAGAAGTTGGCGGAATGTAGGTTAAGGCATACCCCTTCTGTGCAGATTTGGCTACTGCAGCCCACGAACGTTGAATCGGACGCTTGGAGTCCTCCCTGGGGGGATTACAGTGTTGGGGTGGCTTGGAAGAGTTCCTACCACGGCTTCGGCTTCAACTGGTCGAGCGAAATCCTTGTCTTGCCTGTTTCGGGACTGACGAAGTCCCAATTTCCTTTGGAGCAAAATTCCCCTGCGTAGGGTTCATTGTTACTGTAGCATTAGGGCCAGTTGAGTTCGATTCGAAGCGAACAACCATGCTTCGTTGAGGTAGTCGTGGATACTCCTCATCATTGCTGTTGTGCATAGGAACAAACTTATCTTTGTTGGATTCTTCCCGAGGCATGGTGCAAGCGGTCAACATTCAGACCAGATCTGCCATTGCTTCTCGAGGGAGGCTTTAATCAAGAATTCCTTCGGTGAGGAGGAAGTATGTGGAGGGGCGACCTTCCACACAAGATTTCAGGCCAAATCGTTGACTGAATCGAGCGGAATCGCAGCTTGTACTAGAAGGTGAACAGTGCCGTGCGAAAGCAAAAGTTGAGAGGAAATTGATGAACAGTGCATGCATCAATGGAAAAATATGCTGTCGCAGTTTTTTTTTTTTTTGGTAAGTTAAGTGTATTATCCTTTCAAAGACCGAATTACAAGGGGCCATCTGACAAACCTCCTACTCGAGATGACATTGAGAGATGTCAATGCAGGTAGGAGGATGTCGAAGGCAAAATAAAAGAGAACTACTACAACAACATCGGCAAAGCCAAAAAGACCGAACTACAACAAAGAAGACGAAGCATAGCGGCCATTACTGGAAGATAGTAGGAGCTAGACCCCAGCTACGTTGGACTCTCCAATTGCTTGGCGTGTCCTACACATGTTTGAACGTTAGAGCTATGTCCTTAACAACTTGTTGGAGGTGTCTTTTAAGAGTTGGCACATATAAGGGTTGGTCCTGAAAGAGGATGTTGTTCCACTCTGTCCATATGATATGACAAAGGGCAGCAAAGGAGAACCGGGCGACGGTCTTGTGAAATTGCTGTCCGTGAAGCAGATGGATGGCCCAAGACAGATTTTCGTGCCAATTGCTATTGCGCCAAACAATGTTACATCTTGCAGCCCAAAACGATGCCAAGGCCCCAGTAATAGTGCATCCAAAGTATAGGTGATCAGTGGAATCCGGCTGACACCTGCAGAAGGGGCAAGTACCTTTCTGGATTCTCTGACAAGTCATGAGAAATACCTGGGTTGGGAGACGTCCAAGAGTGGTCAGCCATAGGTGGAATGAATGCCGCGGGGTTATGCAGCAATCCCATATAAATGAGTGCCAAGGCACGGTCGCCTTTTTCCCTCGAATCAAGTCCTATGCTGTTGCTATAGAAAAATCGCCCGAAGGGTGGGCTGTCCAATAAAACCGATCCGGTTGTGGTGGATTCAGTGGTAGGAAAGACTGCAGAGAAGCCGCAAGGTCAGCTCCAATTTGAGAAGCGAGAATAAAGTTGGCTAGCACTTCAGCAATCGTTACTTTGCGGGAAATATCGGAGTCATAAATCTGTCTATCCGAGACAAACCTATACAGAGGTCCACGGGTATGCCATGAGTCAAACCAAAAGGAAGTAGAGCAACCATTGCCAATCCGCCATTGGAATAAGTGTTGGGAGGTTGGACGAAGGTCCAGTATCTTTTTCCAAGCCCATGAACAAAAGGTGGGTTTGGAGGCACACCATAAGTTCCTATTTTTCAAGAATGTGGAGTGGATCCACTTGCACCACAGTGATTCTCTGTCTGTAAAGAGCAACCAAATACGTTTCAGCATAGAGACACGGTTGCAATCTAAAAGTCTGCGGAGGCCTAACCCGCCTTCTTCCTTAGGAAGGCAAACGTCCTCCCACGCCACTTTGGCCCCCCTACACAGAGATTTGTACGGGCCAGCACATACTTAGGTATCATGAATACGTTAGCCCAAAATACTTGGATAGCATGGAGCACAAACTTAATCAATTGTAGGCGCCCTGCAAATGACAAAAATCGGTGGGACTAGGATTGGGTGCGAGCAGTAATAGAGTTGATGAGTGATTCACAATCCAATTTACCAAGGCGCGAAGATATAATAGGGACACCAAGATAACGTACCGGAAGATGACCTTCCTGAAAGCCGAAGGTGGAGATGATATGGTTGCGTAGGTCCTCCTGGCCGCCAGATAAATAAATCTCACTTTTGGTCCAATTTAGGGTAAGGCCAGACCAGTTCTCGAAGAGGTCCAGGCCCATTTTCAGCAACTCCACGAACCTAGTTGTGGCTTCCGAAAAAATGAGAACATCATCTGCAAAGAAGAGGTGGGACAATTGCGTGTCTTTACATCTCCAAACGAATTTAAAACTTGGCTCACGGGTTTGCTTGCCTAGAATGCCCGATAAGATTTCCATGACTAAGTTAAAAAGAAAGGGGGACATGGGGTCACCTTGTCAAAGGCCCCGGCCACTGGAGAAGAAGCCATGGAGCTCCCCATTAATCGAGATGGAGAACTTAGCCATCATGACGCACGTCATAATCAGCTTAGTAAACATGTCTGGAAAACCGAAGGTCAAGAGCACTGATTCTAGGAAACCCCAATCCACTGTATCATATGCCTTCTTGAAGTCTACCTTGATAGCACATTTCGGTAGGTAGGGTTCATGATGGAACCCGCTGAAGAGCTCCTAGGCCAGGAGAATATTGTCACTGATGCGCCATCCCTTGACAAAGGCGTTCTGGGAAGAACTAATCAAGGATGATAAGACAGAAGCAATTCTATTAGCCAAGAGCTTAGTAATGCATTTGTATATAGTGTTACAACATGCAATGGGTCGAAAGTCATTGATGGCGGAGGCATTAAGAACTTTCGGAATCAAGCAGAGCATAGTGGTATTAGTTTCTTGAAGCAAAGAACCCGAGCGAAAGAAATCCTTTATGCCAGCACTGAACCCCCTATCAAGTCCTAGGAGAATTTGAAAAACTCGACGTTGTAACCATTCGGGCCCGGCGCCTTTCTACCCGGTAAAGAGAACAAAGTGTTCTTAATTTCAATATCCGTAAAAGGTCTGGACAGAAACCTGACCTGTTCGGTATCCAATTAGTGGTGAATCATTGGCCAAAGGTCCAATAGGCTAGGTCTGACCAAAGCAGGGTGTGGCGCAAGTATGTCTTCAAAGTTAGCCACAATGTGTCGTTGAATTAGATTTGTGTCTGTGAGGATATTGCCAGCATTGTCGACGATGGAGAGGATACGGTTGCCACTGTTCCACTTGTTAACATAGTGATGGAAGTATTTGGTGTTGCTATCGCCTTCCTTAAGCCACCAGATGCGGGATTTTTGTTTGTAAAAGGACTCCTCTTGGGTCCAAAGTACAGAGAAAGCTTGCAGAGAGGCACGTTCCTGATCTGCCAAGGTCTGATTTAAGGGTCCCTGGTAAGCATATCTTGAAGCTCGGTCAGATCCGCCCTTGCATGAGAAGTTCTGACCGAGATATCTGCAAAGGCATGTTGATTAAGCCGTTTGAGGCGGCCCTTAAGGATCTTCAATTTACGGCACATAGAGAACATCAGCGACCCCACGATCTCTGAATCCCAAACTTGTGACACCATTGACAAAAAGGATGGATGCTCCATCCAAAAATTGAAGAACTTGAACGGTCTATTAAGGGACGGCGGGTCTACCATTTTTATGACCATCGGAGAGTGATCTGAAACTCCCGGAGCCAGGAAGGTCGTTTCGATAAAGGAGAAGGCATTCCTCCATGTCGCGTTAATGAGGACTCGATCGATTTTCCTTTGTTTACGCCGAGCACCTGAGGAAGTAGACCAGGTGAAGCGAAAACCTGTATATCTCAAGTCCTCAAGTCCAGCCTGGTTAAGATAGTGGCCGAGCTCATTGAATGAGGGGGGCCAAATGTCCGAACTGCCAATTCTATCGGTTGGGTCCTTTATGGCATTGAAGTCGCCAGCAACCAGCTAAGGGTGGTCTTCCAACTTCGTGCTTTTATGAATCAGGTCTGTCCATAAGGTTCGGCGTGCCATGAAAGTGTGTTCCGCATAGATGACTGAGAGGTGGCATTCCTTCTAGTTCTCCAAGATCCTCAAATGGCTATGAATGACTTGCAAGGAAATAGAAGACACCATGTAACTAACACAGAGGGGATCCCAACCAACCCAAATGCGACCTCTATGTGACATATCATAGTTAGCAATCCATTCCCACCCTGGCATAAGAGCAGAGACCAAACTTGGGAAGAGGTTCTGTGAGATCTTAGTCTCTAGAATGCCGATACAATGAAGCTTGTTGGAACGAACAAGATTTCAGATTTCAGCCTGCTTTAGCGAGTCGGCAAGTCCCCTTATATTCCATATACCTATATACATAAAGGAAGAGAGAGTAGGATTACCATTTGCGAAGACCAACTGACTTCGTTTTCTAAGAAGTTGGGTTGGTTATTTTTCCAGATTCAGAGCCTGCATGGGAGTCCAACACTTGTTGACGTTGGGTGGGTAATTGAGAAGTAACCTGTTTTTCGAGATCCACCTATGAAGCTTGGGCTTCAGCATGTTTTTTTTTAGTGGTTAGGGGGGTTGGAGGTCTGTCTTCCTCCTCCTCATTGCCAATATTGCTACCGACCTCATTTCCTTCTCCTTCCTAGTCAGAAGAGGCCATTGGGGTGTCTGCTGGTGTTGCCACTGGCGTAGCCTCCTGCGGGATTATGCTGTTACCTTTAGGGACATGCTGGGCAGGCTCAGTCCTCATTGGAATCGGGTTGGCCTCGGCTGTTGTGGACAGACAGCCATGCTTGCCTACCGTTGTCCATTTCACTAAGCTCTCTGTTGCCACAAATGTGCAGGGGGCCGCCAAGGCAGCAGGGGCAGGAGAAGGAATCACAGTTGCAAGTGGGCATTTATGCCCGAAGGTGCCACATATAGGACAGGATATCGGCTTCCATTCATATTCAACTGGAATTATGTGGGTGGAATCACCAAGGATGACCTTGACTGCCTCTCGTCGAGTTTGTTTAGCATCTAATTCAATACACATCCAAGCATATGAAATCGTTCTCATGCTCTCCGTTTGACGATCCACATACAGGGGTTTACCAATGGCGCTGGCTGTGGCACTGATACCTATTGCCGACCACATGGAGAATGGTATATTTCTCAGTTTGATCCACACAGGAAGGGATCGATGCTGATCTTTGTTGAGTTCAATAAAAGGATGCCATTGTTGCAGGATAAGAGGCACCCGTGCAATGGTTATAGAGCCATTATCTAGGATTGATCGTCTAAAACTATCATCTGGAATGTGAAAGAAGTAGAACCCGTCCTCGTTGGCCATCATTTCCACTAAGTGCAGCCCCTACACATGTTCTGCAGCGGATTCCACTGATTTGAAGGGCAATTTTTTCCCCACAAAGTAACCCACAAGGCATGCTTTACATTTAGGATTTGTGGCTTCAAGGATCTCCTCAGACATGCTAACTACTACATCATCCCCAACAGCAGTAGGTGGTATATAAGAGAGTGCGTACCCTTTTTCTGCAGATTTTGCTACCGCCGCCCATGACCGTTGAGCGGGGTGTGGTGTGCTCTCGGACTAGTCTGTTCTGGGAGGAGGAGGTCTGGATTGAGCCCTGCCTCGGCTACGGTTACGCTGGCCATGTCGTGATGGGCTCTTTACCCGTGCTTTCGATGGGACAGGACCATTCATCGAAACAGTAGGGTTTTCGCCCCGCGTCAGATTCAGGTGAGCAGGCGCAGGCAGGTCAGCTTCAGTCAGTCCAGAATGGACCACCACCTTCTTCTTTAGGGTCGCAGGAGCACCAGAGTGTGTGACACGAGCCACGGGAGGAGGTGGTCCCGTCGACGCCATGGTCTTGCTGTCCAGTTGTAGAAGAGGAAATCGACTTCAAGCTAGATTTGCCATGACGTTCAAGAGGAGGGATCAAACCAAAATTCCTTCGGTGCAGGGAAAGAGGGATGCCAGGCGCTCCTCTATGTAGAATTTCAGGCAGAATCATTGGCTCAATCGACTGCAGCATGGAAGCTTGGAGACGATGAACAGTGTCGCGCGGGAAATGAGTTTGAGAGAGAAAATGAACAGTAACCCGAGCTGCTGCATCAATGAAAGGATATGCTTTTGTTGCTGTCGCAGTTATTTTTTTTTTGGTAAGGTAAGAAGTATATACTAATCCAAAGAGCAGTTACAAAGAAAGCACCCAAGAAACAAGCCTCGCACCCATTAAGACATTAGGAAATGTCAAGACGAGTAGGAGGGTGTATCGAGTGAAGATGAAAAGCAACAAGAGCATACAGGAAGAAAACACTAAGGAGAAAGAAGCCTAAACACTCGGCTAGGGAAAGAGAGGGAGACACAGCTTCGGTTTAGTAAAAAATCGACGGAGAAATGCGCCAGCTGCGTTGAGACCTACAGTTCCGTGTAGTATCTTGGACATGGGTAAAGGTGTAAGCCTTGTCTTGAACAACCTTTTCGAGGTGTTTTCTGAGTGCAGGCACATAAAGGGTTTTGAGCCGGAAGAGGATATTGTTCCTTTCGGTCCAAATCAAATGACAAAGGGCTCCAAAAGAAAATCGAGCAAGAACCTGGTGGAACTGTTGTCCTTGTAGATGCTGGATAGCCCACTGAAGGTTTCCCTCCAACAGTGATCTTGCCAAGCGATGTTACATCTTGCCGCCCAAAAGAGAACAAGAGATTTCATGGAAGCACAACAAAAAAAAAGTGATCAATCGAATTTGGTCGACCTCTACAGAAAGCACAGGAGCCTTCCTGAATTCTCCGACAGTTTAGCAGAAATACCTGAGTTGGTAGTCTACTGAGTGTAGTTAGCCAGAGGTGAAAGGAGTATCTCGGTGCCAGACATCGATCCCAGATAAATGAGTGCCAAGGCACCTCATGGCTTCTATTACGGATAAGGTTCCACGCTGTAGCGATTGAGAATGTACTTGAGGAGTGGCCCGTCCAAACTATTCGGTCTTGGTCTTGAGCTTGAATGGTCGGCATAGACTGGTTCCAAGAAGCTATAGTAGTAGCAACTGACGACGGGCCATAGTAGTTAGAAAGGAAGTCACTTACCGAAGCATTACGAGGAATGCTCGATCGGTAGATAAGAGCCGAAGAGAATATTTTGTATAGGGGACCAGGAGTTATGCCAAAAAGAGACGGAGCATCCATTTCCAATACGCCATTCAAATAAGGATTGACACATTGGGCGAAGATCAAGGATTTTCTTCCAAGCCCAAGAGCATAAGGTAGGCTTAGAGGAAACCCAAAAGTTCTTGTTTTTAAGGAAGGTAGTGTGGACCCATTTGCACCACAGAGACTCCTTATCCGTAAAGAGGATCCAAATATATTTGAACATCGATGCTCTATTACTATCCACAAACCTATGAATACCCAGTCCCCCTTCTTCTTTTGGGAGGCAAATGTCATCCCAAGATATTTTAGCTCCTCCTATACCCAGGGAGGGTCCTTTCCAAAGAAATTGTCTTAGGACTTGTTCGATGCGAGAGAGCACATATTTAGGAAGAATGAACACACTTGCCCAATATACCTGGATGGCATGGAGGACCGACTTGATGAGCTGCAGGCGTCCAGCAAACGATAGGAATCGTTGGGACCAAGATTAGGCTCTTGCTGTAATGGAGTTAATTAGAGATTCACAATTGGCCTTCCCAAGCCGAGAGGAAATAATAGGAACTCCAAGAAAACGAATCGGAAGGGTACCCTCTTGGAAGCTAAGGGATGAAAGGATATGGTGGCGTGAATTAGTGGTGCCGCCTGAGAAGAAGACTTCACTCTTTTGGAGATTCGGGATGAGACCCGACCAATTTTTGAAAGTGTCAATACCTGTCTTTAATAGCCTGATTGTACCGAGGTTGGCCTCCGCAAATAACAAGACATCATCAGCAAAGAAAAGGTGTGACAGCTGAGATGCTTTGCACCTCCAAAAATATTTGAAATTCGGCTTGTGGGTTTGTCTGACAAGGATTCTAGAAAAGATTTCCATCACAAGGGTGAATAGAAGTGGAGACAGTGGGTCGCCCTGACGAATGCCCTTGCCACTCTGAAAGAACCCATGTAGTTCCCCATTTATAGAGACCGAAAATATGGCTATCCGCACACATGTCATAATGAGTTTGGTAGTCAAGTCCGGAAAGCCAAACAATTGGAGGACCGATTCCAAAAAATCCCAATGGATGGTGTCATAAGCCTTGCGAAAATCCACCTTAATTGCACATTTAGGAAGGTAAGGATCATGGTGGAAATCCGTAAAGAGCTCCTGAGCCAGAAGAATGTTGTCGCTAATACATCGGCCCTTTACAAAAGCATTGTGAGGAGGGCTAATTAGGGAAGGAAGAATGCATGCAATCCTATTAGCCAAAATCTTGGAAATGCATTTGTAGATGGTGTTGCAGCAGGCGATTGGCCTGAAATCATTTAAGGATGATGCGTTTGGTACCTTAGGTACCAAGGTCAGGATGGTGGTATTCGTCTGTCGAAGCAAAGAGCCTGAATTGAAGAAGTCCTTAATGGCCGAGACTACGGAGTCCCCAATAACGTCCCAGGAGGTTTTATAGAAATCCACATTAAAGCCATCTGGGCCTGGCGCCTTGCCAGTAGGTAAGGAAAATAGGGTATTCCTTATTTCAATCATGGACACAGGCCTGGAGAGAAAAGCATCCTGGTTTGCAGTCAAACGGTGAGAGATTACCGATAAGAGGTCCTGCGAGGAGGGGCTGATCGGTTGTGGAGAGTATGTGAATAGGCCTTCAAATGTGCCACAATATGATTTTGGACCAAGGAAGGTGTGGTCAAAAGGTTGCCCGAGTCATCCAAGATAGATAGAATTCTGTTGCCAAAATTCCTCTTGTTGACATAGTGATGAAAGTATCTTGTGTTTAAGTCTCCTTCTTTGAGCCAACGGACTCTGGATTTTTGTTTGTAGAAAGCTTCCTCTTGGAGTCTCAAGTTTGTGAAATGAAGGAGAGAGTCCTTTTCCTGTTTAGCTAGGATCTGGTTGAGCGGATCCTGGACAAAAGCATCCTGAATCGCTACCAGCGCAGTTCTAGCATCAAATGTTCTAGCCGAAATATCCGAGAATGAATCCTTATTGAGCTGTTTAAGCCTATCCTTAAGGAGCTTCAGTTTGCGGCAATGTATAAACATAGGAGAACCTTGAATGTTCATGGCCCACACTTGATTGATCAAAGGCAAAAAGGATGGATGAGACATCTAGAAATTGAAGAACTTAAATAGTTTCCTGGAATTGGAGGGATCCGTGAGTTTTATCACCATGGGGGTATGATCCGAGACACCCGACGCCAAAAAGGAAGCCTCTGAAAAGGAGAAAACATGCCGCCATTGAGCATTGGTTAGGACTCGGTCAATCTTTCGCTGTTTACGTAGTGGACCGGAAGAGGTTGCCTAGGTGAACCGATGACCAATGTATCTAAGGTCCTCCAAGCCTACACAGTCAAGACAGAGTCTAAATTCATCAAAGGAGGGTGGCCAAAGGTTGGAACTCCCAATTTTATCCGAGGGGTCTTTGATTGCATTGAAATCCCCTGAGATAAGCCAAGGGTATGGTTCCAAGATCAAACTCTTCTGAATAATGTCTGTCCATAAGGAACGACGAGAAATAAAAGTATGTTCTGCATAAACCATCGAGAAGTGGCAAACTTTGTTCGAAGCCAAAAGATGTAGATGGCCATGGATAACCTGTGAAGACATTGAAGAAACCACAAAGTTAGCAAGACCAGGGTTCCAGCCAATCCAAATTCTTCCTCAGGGGGAGTGTATGTAATTTGATGTCCATAGCCAACCTGAGAGCAAGTTCGAAGAGATAGAAGGAAATAGAGATTGGGTTACTTTTGTCTCAAGGATACCCAAACAGCACAAGTCACTGGTTCTAACTAAATTCCTTATTTCGGCTTGTTTAAGGGGGTCACCGAGACCCCTTATATTCCATACTCCGATATGCATTCAAAGAAAATGGGTGAAGGTCATCTCTTATTGTGACCACCTGATTTTTTCTTTTTAGAAATCAGTTTGGTCTTATTAGCCATTTTTGTCTTGGACTGAGCCGCCTTTTTAGGGGGAGACGGGGGGGTTCTTCATCATCATCACTCCCAATGTTGCTGCCTATATCTTATGTGCTGTCATCTGCATCAGAGGAGGCAACAGACATCTAGTGAGGAGAAACCGACTGTTCATTCCCCATAGGCATTAGGGGTATCACATCTGTATGATCAAGGGCTCCTTCGGGTTCAGGCAGCGCAGAGATTGCAGGGCCAGGGGAGATAGTTGATTGGATAGTGCCACAATCTATCTCGCAGTAGATGCAGTAGTAGCAACAGCAGATTGAAGAAAAGGAGGTTCCATCGCAGCAGCAGGAGGGGCTACAGTTTCTACAAGACTAGCCACAGCAAGTGTATCACCCTGGATGGCATGGCAAGGAGAAATGGAAGCCTGATTGGTGTCAGTTTTTTTGTCTAGAAACAGAAACAGAAGCAGGAACAGCAGATCGGTCACAGATGGGTCCATCGCAGCACCAGAATTTTGTTGCATAACAGCAACAGATTGGCTTCTAGACTGCTCAGTCACTGCAGGACTAGCGTGGTTAATAGGGTCCTTCGGGGCTATTGGAGCAGAAGATTTACGGTTCTGTCTTCTGCCCACAGTGTGCCATATTTCCTTGTCAGAATCAGCAGCAACCATAGGAGAGGCAATAATAGTAGTAGAATTCAGATTTCCAAATTGCAGGACAGAAGCAGGATTTGTGTTAACAACAGGACATTTATGGCCAAATGTTCCACATATTTGGCAAGACATCGGTTTCCATTCGTACTCGACTAAGATCGAGCGTATGTTATCATTCAGCACAACTTCAATAGAGTCGCATAGAGGCTATTTTGCAGAGATTTGAACACAGACACGCGCATAAGAGATCATTTTCTTATTTTCCGTCTGAAGATCAACGTACAATGGTATACTAACAGCACTAGCAACAGCACTTATACCAGGGGCAGACCACAAAGACAGTGGGATTTTCCTCAACCGGATCCAAACTGGGAGTGCATCATGTTGGCCTCTCTTGAGCTCAATGAGGGGATGCCATTGTTGAAGTATCAAGGGCACCTTTGGGATAGTAATGGGTCCATTATCAAGGATTTTCCGCCTGAAGCTATTATCTGGGATATGGAAAAAGTAGAAACCGTCATCATTTACCATAATTTCTGCTAGATTAGGACCCCAAATGTGCTTAGTTGCTGATTCAGTGAGTTTGAAAGGAAGATTTTTTCCTACAAAGTAGCCCACTAGGCATTCATTCCACTTAGGGTCAGAGGCTTCTAACACTTCAGAGGAAATATTGACTATAGTTTTATCACCAACAGTTGCAAGAGGAACATAAGTCAGATTATATCCTTTCTCAACAGATTTGGCCACAGCAGCCCAAGTTTTTTGTGAAGACCTGTTGGCATCTACACCTGAGTTTGGTCGAGGTTGAGGGGGCTTAGAGGGGGCCCTTCCTCGGCTACGTCCACGCAAGATTGGCCATGGACCAGCAGACAGTTGCCTCCCCCCTGCAGCAGCGAATTTTTCTTTTCCAGGGTTCGAATTTTCAATGGACGACAACCCAACTTCAGCAGATCCAAATTGAATACCAGAATGCTGTTTGTAAGCCATGGCAGACCCAGACATCTCAGCTAAATGAGAGGAGGAAGGATTTTCATGGCTTACCTCCTTCAAGAATTGGGTACGAGCGGACATGACCTGTTTACGCCAGATTTGTCATAGCAACAATTAGGGAGCTTGAAAATGGAATTCCTTCGGTGGAGATGCAGAAGAAGGACAGGCAACCATCCACCAGAAGTTTCAGCGCGTTTTGTCACCTCAGTAGGTCAGGATAGCAACCAACAGAAGACGGTGAACAGTACTTCAAGGAACAGGGCACGGGAGAGAACGCATGAACAGTTCCAGCGTAAGAGGCCAAATGGAAAAGTCTACTGTCGCAGTTGTTTTTTTTTTATTGGTAAGGTAAGAATATTATATCCAATCAAAGAACGAAGATACATGACAAGCCTGAGAAGCAAGCCAAGCCCTGACGGTGACAACTAGGAAGGTGTCACCATTGGTGCTAGGCGGTTCACCAGACACAGCAACAACGAGGAAAAGGCCAAAACATTCGGCCGCTGAAAGGAAAACAAAGCTAATCGCCAACTAATCAAACACCGATGGGGGAATGTTCCAGCCACTCTGCATCCACTTGTTACGGGGATTGTCTTGTACATGCTTAAGTGAGAGCGCTTTATCCCTGACCATCTTCAGAAGGTGGTTCTTAATCGCCGGCAATGGGCGGGGGCGATTACGGAAAAGGATGTTGTTTCTCTTCGTCCAAATGATATGACAAAGGGCGCCGAAGGAGAATCGGGTGATTATGTTGTGGAATTGATTACCACTTATATGATGCATGGCCCACGTAGATTTTCTTGCCAACCCTTGTTTTGCCACGCTACATTGCATCGGGCCCGCCCAAAAAAGAACTAGTGTTCCAGTGAATGAGCAACCGAAGAACAGGTGGTCGGTGGAGTCGGGACGACTATTGCAAAAAGCACAAAGACCTTCCTGGATTCTACGACAGTTCAAGAGATAAACCTGAGTAGGAAGCCGACCTAAGGTTGAAAGCCACATCAAGAATGAGTGCCGGGGCGTTATACCGTTGTCCCAAACGAAAGGAGACCATGGCACCTCTGTTCTTCTAGTCCGAATAAGATCCCATGCCGACGCAATGCAGAAGCAACCCGTATGGTGCGGTAGCCACTAAAAGCCATCCGGGGAGGAAAGTACCAAGGAGGGCAGGGGCTACAGAACAGAAATGACCGCCTCCGCCAATCGAGGGGCCCTATTCAACAAAGAGATTACCTCAGCTACTTTGGCGTTTCGAGGAATGGCCGAGCAATAAATTTCCCTATTCGAGAAAATCTTGTACAACGGACCATGTAGGTGCCATGAGTCGAACTAGAAGGAGGTTGCTTGGCCATTACCAATCCGCCATTGGAAATGGGGTTGGAATTCAGCTCAGAGATCCATAAGTTTTTTCCATGCCCAAGAGCAAAAGATAGGCTTTTTTGCGTGCCAGAAATTCCTCTTCTTCAGAAAATTTGAGTGGATCCATTTGCACCACATGGATTCCTTATCCGTGAAAAGAATCCAAATATGCTTAAGCATTGATGCTCGATTACAGTCTAAGAGATGGCGAATACCCAAACCACCCTCCTTTTTAGGTAGGTAAACATCTATTTATGCGACCTTGGCCCCTCCCATGCCCAAGTTCGGTCCTCTCCATAGGAACTGCCGAAGGACCTGCTCAATTCGGGATATAACAGACTTTGGGAGGATAAAAAGAGAAGCCCAATATACTTGAATGGAATGAAGTACAGATTTTATCAGCTGAAGACGCCCCGCAAAGGAAAGAAAGTGCTGTGACCTAGACCTGGCCCTAGCCGTAATGGCGTTCACTAGATTGAGGCAGTCTACTTTACCAAGTCTAGCAGAAATAATTGGGACACCAAGATACCGAACCGGCAACGAGCCTTCCCGAAAACCAAAAGTGTTGAGAATATGATGATGGAGGTCCCCTTGGGCGCCGGCCAAGAAGATGTCACTCTTGTTTGGATTGGGTTGAAGCCCGGACCAGCTAGAGAACCTGTCAAGTCCCTTTTTCAACAAAGCCACAAAGCGACGGTTTGCCTTAGCGAATAGAAGCACATCATTGGCGAAAAATAGATGGGATAACCAGGTCCCTTTGCAGCGCCAAAAAAATTTGAACCCAGGCTCAGAGGCCTGTTTCTCAAGGATCCTCGAAAACACTTCCATAACTAAGGTAAAGAGGAATGGGGAGATGGGGTCACCTTGTCGAATGCCGCGGCCGCTTGAGAAAAATCCGTGAAGTTCTCCATTGAGCGATACCGAGAACTTAGCCGTCTTAATACAAGACAGAACAAACTTTGTGAAAGATTCTGGAAAACCGAATGCCTTGAGCACCATTTCGAGAAAATCCCAATCCATCGTGTCGTAGGCCTTCCTGAAATCCACTTTAACAGCACATTTCGGAAGATACAGATCATGGTGAAAGCCACAAAATAATTCTTGGGCTAAGAGTATGTTGTCACTAATGCGTCGCCCTTTCACAAAAGCATTCTGAGAGGCACCAATAATGGATGGAAGAATAAAAGCCAGTCTATTAGCCAAGATCTTCGTTATGCACTTATAAATTGTATTACAGCATGCTATAGGCCGAAAATCATCTATGGATGAGGCATTGGGCACCTTAGGTAACAAGCAAATAATCGTCGTGTTTGTTTCCCGCAATAGACTTCCAGACTGAAAGAAGTCCCTTACAGCCGCTATGACTGAGGGTCCCACAATATCCCATGTCGACTTAAAAAATTCCACGTTGTAGCCATCCGGCCCTGGTGCCTTCCCAGCCGGAAGAGCGAATAATGTGGCTTTAATTTCCTCATCCGAGATAGGATTGGTTAGTAAACTAACCTGTTGTTCACTAATGGAGTGCTGTATAATATCCTGAAGCTCCAGAAGAGTGGGCCGAGTTGGAAGAGGGTGCAGAGCCAGAAGTTGCTCGAAGTGTGTCACCACGAGCTTGCTTACCTCATCTTGTTCGAAAATAACAGTCCCTGAGGCGTTTGTGACGGATAGAATCCTGTTGGAGTTCTGTCTTTTGTTCACGAAGTGATGAAAGTATTGAGTGTTCAAATCACCCTCTTTAAGCCAATGAATTCTGGATTTTTGCTTGAAAAAGGATTCTTCTTGTGTCCTCAATTCAGCGAATATCCGCAGTTGATATTTCTCCTGGTTGGCCAGCATACGATTTGTAGGATCATATAAAAGAGCACTCTGAGTCGAAGATAATACCGACCTGGCTTGAGAAGTCCTTGCTGAGATGTTCGAGAATACCTCCCGATTGAGCTGTTTAAGGCGGGCCTTAAAGAGCTTTAGCTTACGGCAAAGGGAGAACATCGGAGTCCCGTAGACATCAGTGTCCCACACCTGAGCGAGCATCGGTCGAAATCGAGGATGTTCTATCCATAAATTAAAAAATTTAAATGGCTTCCTTGCACTGGAAGGGTTGGATATTCGTATCACCATGGGGGTGTGATCCGAGATGCCAAGGGCTAAGAAAGAGGCCATCAAATAGGAGAAGACATTGCGCCACTGTGCATTGATGAGGACGCGGTCGATCTTCCTCTGCTTCCGATTTTCCCCCGAGGAGGTTGACCAAGTGAACCGGAAACCGGTGTATCTTAGGTCCTCCAATCCAATTCGGTCCAAGCATTACCAGAACTCGTTGAACGACGGAGGCCATATGTCGGAACTACCAATCCTGTCGGACGGGTCTCTGATGGCATTAAAGTCCCCTGCTATAACCCAGGGAGTGTTTTCTCAGGAGGGGCCCATGATAATAAGATCTTCCCATAGGCACCATCTAGACACAAAACGGTGTTCCGCATAGACTACAGAGAGGTAACACTGCATTTGGGGGGCCAGGATCCGCATATGAGCATGTATGACTTGAGGCGAAGAAGATGAAACCTCTATGGTTACCGTTTGAGGATTCCAACCAATCCAGATTCTACCATGATCAGAATGTTCATAATTATTGGTCCAAACCCAACCTGGCAGGAGGCTGGAAGATAGACTAGTGAAAAGGGAAAGAGGGACTTTCGTCTCCAAAATACCGATGCAATTCAGGTGATTTGCCCGGACCAGACTTCTAATCTCAGCTTGCTTTAGAGGGTAAGCAAGGCCCCTAATGTTCCACATGCCTATATACATAGAAGGGAAGACGAGAATTACCATTTTTTGAAGCCCGCCGGCTTCTTCTTTTTGGGAATCGGCCGTGGCTTCCTAACCACGTCTATGTCCGTTGGATTGACCCTAGGAGCGGGATCTTGAGACGGGGTGGAATCAGCAATTTGTTTGCCACGAACAAGCATGGCAGCTTGCGATTCAACCAGCATCTTGCAGGCCGATTGGGGCTACAATACGTGCGGGAAACAGGTTTGAGAGCACCCAGTGAACAGTACTCGAGTAGCTTGCACAATGAAAGGATCTACTGTCGCAGTTTTTTTTTTGGTAAGTTAAATGTATTATCCAGACAAAGATCAAATTACAGGGGGCCAACTGACAAACCTCTTACTCGGTAAGACATTGGTGGATGTCAATGCGGGTAGCAGGATGTCGAAGGCGAAGGAAAAGGAAAAAGTACATGACCGAGACCCAAAAAGACTGACTACTGGAAGATAGAATTAGCTAGCCCCCAATACCGTTGGACTCTTCGATTGCTTGGCGTATCTTGTACTTGTTTGAATGTTAGCGCTTTGTCTTTTACAACCTGCTGAAGGTGCCTCTTAAGAGCCGGCACAAATAAGGGTTGGTCCCAAAAAAGGATATTGTTCCACTTAGTCCATGTAATGTGACAAAGGGCTGCAAAGGAGAACCGGGCTACGGTCTTATGAAACTGCTGGCCGTGGAGCAGGTGAATGATCCGGGACAAGTTTTCATGCCAAGTTCTATTGTGCCAAACAATGTTACATCTTGCAGCCCAAAAGGAAGCTAGAGCCCCGGTGATTATGCACCCAAAGTATAGATGATCGGTGGAATCCGGTCGACACCTGCAGAAAGCGCAAGTGCCTTCCTGGATTCTTTGGCAAGACATGAGGAATACCTAGGTTGGTAGACGTCCAAGAGTGGTCATCCATAGGTGGAATGAATGCCGCGGGGTTATGCCGCAGTCCCAAGTAAACGAGTGCCAGGGCACGATCGCCTTCTTCCTCCGAAGGAATTCCCATGCCGTCACTCTGAAAAATCCCCAACCTGGTGGGCTTTCCAACAGAACTGGTCCAGATTTGTCAAAGACAGTGGAAGCAAAAACTGCATCGAAGCTGCAAGGTCCCCGCCAATAAAAGAGGCGAGATTAGGAAGGGCCATAGCCTCGGCAACCGTAGCCTTGCGCGGAATGCCCGAGTCGTAAATCTGTCTATCCGAGAGAATCCTGAATAAGGGTCCTTGGGTATGCCATGAATCAAACCAAAAGGACGTAGAGCAACCATTGCTAATTCGCCAATGAAAAAGGAGATGGGTGGTTGGACAGAGGTCCAGAATTTTCCAAGCCCATGAGCAGAAGATGGGTTTGGGGGTGCACCAGAAGTTTCTGTTTTTTAGGAATGTGGCATGGATCCACTTGCACCAAAGAGATTCTTTGTCCGTAAAGAGCAACCAAATATGTTTCAACATAGAGGCCCAATTGCAGTATAGAAGTCTGTGAAGGCCTAGCCCGCCTTCGTCCTTAAGGAGACAAACATCCTTCCACGCCACTTTGGCACCCCCTATGCCAAGGTTTGGCCCTTTCCAGAGAAACCCATCTTAGAACTTGTTCTATCCGACCTAGCACATACTTAGGAAGCATGAAAACATTGGCCCATAAGACTTGGATAGCATGGAGCACAGCTCTAATAAGTTGTACCCGCCCCGCAAAAGACAGAAAACGATGGGACCAAGATTGAGCACGAGCAGTAATAGAGTTGATAAGAGATTCACAGTCCAATTTACCAAGACGAGACGAAATAATAGGGACACTTAAGTAGCGTACCGGGAGGTGACCTTCCTGAAAACCGAAGGTGGTGAGAATCTGGTTGCACAAGTCCCCATGGCCGCTCGATAGGAAGATCTCGCTCTTAGACAAGTTAGGGATGAGGCCAGACCAATTTCCAAAGAGGTCAAGGCTGCTTTTCAACAACTCAGTAGATCTTATTGTAGCCTCCGAAAAGATGAGCACATCATCCGCAAAAAAGAGATGGGACAATTGGGTTTCTTTACATCTCCAGAAGAATTTAAATCCTGGCTCACGGGATTGTGTGCAAAGGATACCTGATAAAATTTCCATGACCAAATTGAAAAGGAAGGGGGACATAGGATCACCTTGTCGAAGGCCTCGGCCACTGGAGAAGAATCCATAGAGCTCCCCGTTAATTGAGATAGAGAACTTTGCCATCATTACACATGTCATAATGAGCTTAGTGAACATATCCGGGAACCTGAAGGCCAAAAGCACTGATTCTAGAAATTACCAGTTCATAGAATCAAATGCCTTTTTGAAATCAACCTTAATGGCACATTTCAGTAGATAGGGTTCATGGTGGAAACCACTAAAGAGTTCCTGGGCCAAGAGGATATTATCACTGATTCTCCGTCCCTTGACAAAGGCGTTTTGAGAAGAACTGATCAGGGATGGTAATACAGCCGCAATTCTGTTAGCTAAGAGCTTGGTGATACACTTATAAATAGTGTTGTAGCATGCAATGAGACGAAAGTCGTTAATGGCGGATGCATTAGGCACCTTCGGTATCAAGCATAGAATGGTGTTGTTAACTTCTCTAAGTAAGGACTCCAAGCGAAAAAAGTCCTGAATTGCTGCCAGAACCGTGCCCCCTACTAGGTCCCAAGAGAATTTGAAGAACTCGATGTTAAACCCATCCAATCTTGGTGCCTTGCCCCCTGGTAGGAAGAATAGCGTGTTCTTTATTTCCAAATTCGAAAATGGGCGAGAAAGAAACCTGACCTAATCAGAATCCAATTGGCGGTGAATCAATTGCCGAATATCCAGAAGACTAGGACTGACCGGGGCCGGGTGAGGCGCAAGCATGTCTACAAAGTAGGCGACGATGTGACCTTGAATCAGGCCTGGCTCCGAGAGAGTGGTTCCCGTATCATCTACAATAGATAGAATTCGGTTTCCACTATTCCGCTTATTGACATAATGATGGAAGTATTTAGTGTTGCTATCCCCTTCCTTAAGCCACTGAATGCGGGATTTCTGTTTGTAGAATGACTCTTCTTGATTCCAAAGAGTAGAGAATGCTTGTAGAGAGGCACGTTCCTGATTCGCAAGGGACTGGTTTAAAGGGTCCCTTGCAAGCTTATCTTGAAGCTCAGTCAGGTCCGACCTTGCCTGAGAGGTTCTGATCGAGATATCTGCAAAAGCTTGTTGATTGAGCCTTTTGAGACGACCCTTGAGGATTTTCAATTTACGGCTCAAAGAGAACATCGGCATCCCCTCTATTTCTATGGCCCAGATTTGAGATACCATTGACAAAAAGGATGGGTGCTCCATCCAGAAATTGAAGAATTTAAATGGTCTGTTGAGGGACGGTGGATTTACCGTTTTTATGACCATCGGCGAGTGATTTGAGACTCCCAGAGCTAAGAAAGATGCTTCGAAGAATGAAAAAGCGCTCCTCCATGTCGCATTGGTGAGGACTCTATCAATTTTCCTCTGTTTACGCCAAGCCCCGGAGGAAGTAGACCAAGTGAAGCGAAAGCCCGTGTATCTCAAATCTTCCAGACCGACCTGATTGAGACAGTGGCCGAACTCACTGAATGAGGGGGGCCAAATCTCCGAGCTACCAATTCTATCCGATGGGTCTTTTATGGCGTTGAAGTCACCGGCAACCAGCCAAGGGTAATCTTCCCAATCCGAGCTTTTATGAATCAAGTCTGTCCATAAGGTTCGGCGAGCAACAAAAGTGTGATCCGCATAAATAATAGAGAGATAGCTTTCCTGCTGGCTAGCCAGGATTTTCAAGTGACCATGAATGACTTGCGAGGAACTATGAGTCACCAAGTAGCTAGCACAGAGGGGATCCCACCCCACCCAGATGCGGCCTCTATGTGAACTTTCATAATTAGCAGTCCAATCTCACACCAGCATTAGAGAAGATGCCAAACTTGTGAAGAAAGACTGCGAGATCTTAGTCTCAAGAATACCAATACAGTGGAGCTTGTTAACACGAACAAAGTTGCGGATTTCAGCCTGCTTAAGGGGATCGGCCAAGCCCCTAATATTCCATATGCCTATACACATAAAGGAAGGTAGATGAGGGTTACCTTTTGCGGACACTCCCCGGCTTCTTTTTCTGAGAAGTTAGGTTAATTATTTTCCCAGATTCGGGTCCTGCCTAGAATTCCAGCGTTTGACAACTTTGGGTGGTGGGTTGCAAAGCGACCTGTTTCCCCTAGTCCAGCTGTGAAGCTTGGGCTTCAGCATGTTTCTTACGAGTGGTTGGTGGGGCTGGGGGTTTGTCCTCCTCCTCCTCGCTGCCAATATTACTGGCGATCTCATTTCCGCCCCCTTTATCATCCGAAGAAGCCATTGGGGAGTCTGCTGGTGTTGCCACTGGCGTATTCTCCTGGAAGATTGAGTTATTACCTCTAGGGACATGCTGGTCAGGTTCAGGCTCCCTCGGGGTCAGGTTGGCCTCGATTGTTGTGAACAAGCGGCCTTGCTTGCCTACCGTTGTCCATTCCATAGAGTTTCCTGCAGCCACAAGATTGCCACCGCCCGTCGAGGCCGAAGGGGCAGGGGAAGGAGTCACTGGTGCAGGGGGCATTTATGCCCAAAGGTACCACAAGCAAGGCAGGATATTGGCTTCCATTCATATTCGACCGGGATGGTGCGAGTAGAGGCCCCAAGAATGACCTTGACAGCCTCTTGTCTAGCTTGATTGGCGTCTACTTCCACACACACCCGAGCATAAGATATAGTTCTCATGTTCTCAGTTTGTCTATCCACGTACAGGGGTTTGCCAATAGCACTAGCTATGGCACTGATACCTATCGCCGACCACATGGAAAAATGAATGTTTCTCAATTTGATCCAAACAGGTAAGGATCGATGCTGATCTTTGTTGAGCTCAATAAACGGGTGCCATTGCTGCAAAATAAGGGGTACCCGGGCAATAGTTATAGGGCCATTATCCAGGATTGATCGCCTATAGCTATCATCCGGTATGTGAAAGAAAAAGAATCCGTCGTCATTAGCCAACATCTCCGCTAGGTGCAACCCCCACACATGTTTAGCCGCGGATTCCACAAGTTTGAATGGCAATTTCTTTCCCACAAAATAACCAACCAGGCAGGCTTTCCATTTGGGATCAGTGGCTTCTAGTATCTCCTCAGACATACTAACTACTAAATCATCCCCAACAGCAGTAGGAGGAATGTAAGAAAGTGCATACCCCTTTTCCGCAGACTTTGCTACTGCCGCCCATAACTGTTGAGCGGGGCGTGGCGTGTTCCCAGATTGGGTTGTCCTAGGAGGAGGAGGTCTGGACAGAACCCTGCCTCGGTTATGGCTTCGTTGGCCTTGTCGAGATGAGCTCATTCCTCGCGCCCTCAAAGGAACAGGGCCCTTCACCGGAGCATCAGAGGTCTCAGCCTGTGTCGTGTGCAGGAGGGGAGGCGCGGGCCTCTCAGTTTCAGTCGAGCTAGAAGGGACCAGCATCTTCTTCTTTAGGGTCGTAGAGACACTCGAATGTGTGGGATGAGCCGCGGAAGGAATCGCTTCTGTCGCCGCCATGGACCTGCTGTCGATTTGCAGAAGAAGAAACTCGACCTCAGGCCAGATCTGCCATGGCGCCCAGCAGAGTGGATCAAACCAAAATTCCTTTAGTGGAGTTGAAGAGGTGTACCAAGCGCTCCTCTGTGTTGAATTTCAGGCAGAAAGGTTGGTTCAATCGACCGCAGCAAGCAAGCTTGGGACCAATGAACATTGCCGCGCGAGAAATGGATTTGAGAGAGAAAGTGAACAGTAACCCGAGCTGCTGCATCAATGAAAGGATATCTGCTGTCGCAGTTGTTTTTTTTTTTTTTTTGTAAAGTAAGTATATTATCTAACCAATAAACCATTACAACCGGAAAACCAAAGAGGACAAACCTCGTACCTGGCTTGACATTAGATATCAAAACGAGTACGAAGGTGACTCAACGGCTAACCCAAAAGCAACAGGAGGGCAACGCCCCATGAGGAAAAAGAGAAAGCCACACGTTCGGCTAAAGAAAAGAGGTGAGCACACCTAGAAAAGCTATCTAAAAATAGCGATTGAGATACCCCAGCTTCGTTGGAATCTTCTATTGTTTTAGTTGTCTTGAACATTGTTGAAAGTTGATGCTTTGTCTCGGACAACCTTCAGAAGGTGGCTTTTAATTGCAAGAACGAAGATCATCTTGTTGTGAAAGAGGGCATTGTTCCGCTCGGTCCATATGGAGTGACAAAGAGCCGCAAAAGTAAACCTGCTGATCACCTTGTGGAATTGATGGCCTCGGAGAATGCTGGCAGCAAACTGAACGTTGTCAATCCAGCTGCTGTTTGTCCAAGCAATGTTGCATCTATATGCCCAAAATAAGACCAGAGAAGCGGTGATATTGCAGCCAAAGAAGAGGTGGTCAATGGAGTCCGGACGGGCCCGACAGAAAGGGCAGGCACCGTCATGGATCCTTCGACAGTTCATAAGGTATACTTGCGTTGGAAGTCTTCCGATGGTGGTCAACCACATATGGAATGAGTGCCGTGGGACCTGCTGTCGCAGTTGTTTTTTTTTTTTTTGGTAAGGTAAGTATGTTATATCCAAACAAAGAAATGGGTTACAAAAAGCCTTAGAAGCGAGCTTAGCCCCCAAGATGACAACTAGGAAGGTGTCATCGTCGGTGCTAGGCGGTTCGATAGACTAAGTAAGACGACCAACAAAGGCCAAACAACCGGCCAACAAAAGGAGCCTAACACAAAGGGAGACTACTCAAAAATAGAGGGAGAGATGTTCCAGCCTCTCTGTATCCTCCTGTTGCAGGGATTGTCTTGGATGTGCCTCATGGACAGGGTTTTATCCCAAACCATCTTGAGGAGATGATTCTTGATCGCCGGGATTGGCCGCGAGGAATTCCGAAAGAGGATGTTGTTTCTTTCAATCCAGATAATGTGGTAAAGAGCTCTAAAGGAGAATCGAGCTACTGTTTTGTGGAATTGGTTGCCACTGATATGGTCTATTGCCCAGCGCAAGTTGTCTTGCCATCCTCTATTAATCCACACTAGGTTGCAGCGGGCCGCCCGAAATAGAATCAATGCACCGGTCACATGGCAGCCGAAGAACAGGTGATCGATGGAGTCGAGCCGACTATTGCAGAACGCACACTGACCCTCCTAGATTCTGCGACAGTTTATAAGGTAGACTTGAGTAGGAAGCCTACCTAGAGTGGAAAGCCACAGCAGGAATGAATGCCTCGGGGTGAGGCCCTTGTCCCATATGAAGGAGGACCATGGCACTACTGTTCTACGGGTCCGAATGAGGTCCCACGCCGACGCGATAGAGAAGGAACCTGATCGGTGAGGCCGCCATCAGAAGCGATCCGACAAGGAAGGTGCCAGGGACGGCAGGGGCTGCAGGCGTGCAAAGACTACTTCTGCTTGTTGGGAGGCCCTCAGTAGCAACGAGAGTGCGTCCGCCACCTTGGCGTTTCTAGGGATAGCCGAGCAGTAGATTTCCCTGTCCGAGAAGATCTTATATAGGGGGCCAAGAGAGTGCCACGAGTCGAACCAAAAGGATGAAGTTTGGCCATTGCCAATATGCCAGAAGAAATGCTGTTGGAATGCCGCCCGGAGGTCTAGGATTTTTTTCCACGCCCACGAATAGAAAACCGGTTTTGTCGCGTGCCAAAAGTTCCTTCTCTTCAGAAAGTTGGAATGAATCCATTTGCACCACATGGATTCCTTATCAGAGAAGAGAATCCAAATATGTTTAAGCATGGAGGCACGATTGCAGTCCACTAGGCGACGAATGCCAAGGCTTCCTTCCTCCTTTGGGAGGCAAACATCAATCCAAGCTACCTTCGCCGCCCGCCCCCCCAAGTTCAGGCCTTTCTAAAGAAACTGCCTAAGGACCTGTTCAATCTGGGCGATAACGGATTTGGGGAGGATGAACATGGAAGCCCAATACACTTGAATGGAATGCAAGACCGACTTAATGAGTTGAAGGCGACCCGCAAATGAGAGGAAACGCTGCGACCACGATTTAGCCCTGGCTGTGATGGCATTCACTAGGCTAAGGCAATCCACTTTGCCAAGCCTGGATGAGATGATTGGGACGCCTAGGTACTTGACCGGAAGCGCTCCCTCCCTGAATCCGAAGGTATTCAAAACAGATTGCCGAAGAACCCCGTGTGCCCCAGCCAGAAAAATATCACTCTTGTCCGAATTAGGAAGGAGCCCAGACCATCCCGAGAACCGATCAAGCCCTTCCTTTAGCAAGGTCACTGATCGGTTGTTTGCCTCAGCAAATAAGAGCACGTCATCGGCAAAGAAAAGGTGTGAAAGGCGGGTCCCTTTGAATCGCCAGAAAAATTTAAACCCTGGCTCCGATGCCTGCTTATCGAGGATCCTCGAGAAAATTTCCATCACTAAAGTAAAGAGGAAGGGGGATAGAGGGTCACCTTGACGGATGCCTCGGCCACTCGAGAAGAAGCCGTGGAGCTCACCATTAATAGCGATCGAGAATTTGGCCGTCTTGACACAGGACATAACCAATGCTGTGAATGAAGCCGGAAAACCGAATGCAGAAAGCACCGTTTCAAGGAAGCCCTAGTCCACCGTGTCATAAGCCTTCCTGAAGTCCACCTTGACTGCACATTTCGGGAAGTAAGGATCATGGTGAAAGCCGCAAAATAGTTCTTGGGCTAGAAGAATATTGTCGCTAATGTGTCTCCCTTGAACAAAGGCGTTTTGAGGAGAGCTGACAATAGATGGAAGAATAGGCGCCAATCTATTCGCCAGGATCTTTGTTATACATTTATAGATTGTGTTGCAATAGGCAATAGGCCGATAATCATTGATAGATGAAGCATTTGGCACCTTGGGAATAAGGCAAATGATTGTGGTATTTGTTTCCCGCAAGAGGTTGCCCGAACGAAAAAAATCCTTGATGGCCTCTATCACAGCAGGGCCTACAATATCCCAGGAGGATTTGAAGAATTCCGCGTTAAAGCCGTCTAGCCCCGGGGCTTTCCCGGCCGGAAGAGCAAAGAGGATAGCCTTGATTTCCTCATCCGAGACAGGCATGTTTAGAGAACCAATCTGTAGTTCGCTGATGGGATGATGAATCACGTCCCGAATAACTTGGGGCGAGGGGCGAGAGTGAAGAGAGCAATGGGCCAGCAGCTCTTCAAAGTGAGACACAATAAACGTGCTGACCTCGTTCGGTTCAGAGATGACTATCCCAGCCTCATTCAAGACCGATAAAATTCTGTTAGAGCTTTGTCTCTTGTTCACATAGTGATGGAAATATTGGGTGTTCAAATCACCCTCCTTAAGCTAACGGATTTTGGACTTCTGTTGAAAGAAAGATTCCTCTTGCGATCTCAACTCCGCGAGAGACCGAAGGAGGTCTTTCTCTTGATTAGCCAGCACTTGATTCGAGGGATCCCGCAAGAGGGCGTTCTGAGCCGAAGAGAGGGCCATCCTAGCTTGGGAGGTCCTTGTTGAGATATCAAAAAATGATTCTCGGTTGAGCTGTTTGAGGCGGGCCTTGAGAAACTTAAGCTTCCGGCATAAGGAGAACATCGGAGTCCCAGGGATGACGGTGTCCCACACCTGGGTGAGGATCGTCCGAAACTGAGGATGTTCTAACCAAAAGTTAAAGAATTTGAAAGGCTTACGTGCATTGGACGGGTTGGAAATCCGAATCACCATAGGCGTGTGATCGAATATCCCTGGGGCCAAGAAATCGGCAGCCGAGAAGGAGAAGTTGGATCGCCACTGAGCATTGACTAGTACCCTGTCGATCTTCCGCTGCTTCCGATTCACTCCAGAGGAGGTGAACCACGTGAAACGAAAACCTGAATATCTTAGGTCTTCTAATCCAGCTTGGTCGAGGCATTGCCGGAGCTCATTAAAAGACGGCGGCCAAATATCGGAGCTCCCGATTCTATCCGAGGGGTCTTGGATTGCGTTGAAGTCCCCCGCCACAATCCAAGGCGAGCATTCCCGAGTTAGGGCCATGATGGTGAGATCCGCCCAAAGTGCCCTTCTAGCGACAAACGTGTGCTTCGCATAGACGACAGAGAGATAACAGAGCCTATGGGAAGCTAACATCCTCATCTGAGCATGGATGATCTAAGAAGAGGACACTAGGATCTCTAAAGAGACCATTTGAGGGTTCCAACCGATCCAGATTCTACCCCGTCAGAACTACCATAATTGTTGGTCCACAACCAGCCCGGTAATAGACTGGAGGACATACTTGTAAACATAAAGAGAGGAGCTTTTGTCTCCAGGAT
Organism: Metrosideros polymorpha var. glaberrima; assembly: GCA_001662345.2. NCBI lineage: Eukaryota > Viridiplantae > Streptophyta > Magnoliopsida > Myrtales > Myrtaceae > Metrosideros > Metrosideros polymorpha. Next base: position 8,231,621 of record BCNH02000002.1, on the reverse strand, counting down.
ACCAATGCAACTTAGATGATTCGCACGAACCATAGTTCTTATTTCAGCTTGCTTTAGAGGGTGAGCTAAGCCCCTAATATTCCAAACACCTATATACATTGAAGCAAGAGGGAAGGATTACCATTTCTTAGATCCCGGCGGCTTCTTCTTTTTGGGAATTGGCCTCGGGTGTCTAGACGTGCCCAGGACAGGCAGGCTTGCTTTTAATGTTAAAGCCTGAAGCGGGGGTAGATCAGCAGCCTGTTTTCCTCTGGTGAGCCTGACAGATTGCAACTCCGCCACCATTTTACGGGTTGTCGGGGGCAGCAACGGAGAGGGGTCCACTTCATTATCACTCCCAGGGTGGTCAGGCTCAGCCGCCTTCGTGAGATCATCGGAGGCTCCTGACGAGGATTCCCCGCTTTGTGCAATATCTGCTGCGTCTCCCTGGACCGGGCTGTCGCTGTCCCTCTGCACGGGAATGTTGGGTTCTTTGTCTGCCTGAGAACCACGAATATCCCCCTGAGGCAGGGGAGCCACTCCTTCGTGCAGGTGGGCCGAGGGCATAGGAAGGACGTCCGAAGAAGGCCGGGACTCCTTGTTACCAGATCTTCTGTTCCAATGGGACACCGTGGTCCATTCCTCCTGAGAATCCCCAGAAACAACCGGTGAAGGGTGCTGGGCCACAGGGGCCTGTTCTGCCATAGGAGGGCATTTGTGGCCGAAAGTACCACAAATAGAGCATGCACTTGGCTTCCATTCATATTCAACGACAATCGATCGAATCGAGTCACCCAGAATTATATCCACTGATTCCCGAGGCACATGGGATGCTTCCAACTCGACACAAACGCGGACATATGAAATCATACGCATGGATTCTGTTCGGCGGTCGACATATAAGGGCTTGCCAATAGCACTGGCTATGGTACTTATACCGACGGCCGACCAAAGAGCATGCGAGATGTTCCGAAGCTTGAGCCACACCGGAAGCACAAGATGTTGCCCTTTCCTAAGGTCAATTAGCGGGTGCCATTGCTGCAAGATAAGCGGGACCCTAGCGATGGTAATTGGGCCATTATCCAGAATCGACCTCCGGTATCCCTCATCCGGAATATTAAAGAAGTAGAAGCCATCGTCATTAGCCAACATATCCGACAAATACGAGCCCCAAATGTGTTTGGCCGCCGATTCAATTAACTTGAAAGGGAGTTTCTTCCCAACAAAGTATCCTACTAGGCATTGGGACCATTTAGGATCCGTGGATTCTAGCACATCCTCAGAAATTCTAACAGCATTTTATTCCTCAATCAGCACAAGAGGAATGTAAGATAAGCTAAAACCTTTTTCCGCAGACCTTGCAACCGCAGCCCACATCTTCGGGCCTGGCGGGGGTTTGCTCAGGGGAACCGGGGGTCTGCTCCGGGGTGCCGTATTCCTGCGAGCAGGGGGTCAGGACCAGTTCCTGCCGCGGCTCCGGCTTCGGCCAGCAGGATGCGCTCTGGGCACATTGTGCGCTGAAGGTACCTCAGAGGTCGAGAACGACTGAGCGGCAGCACCGGAAGGGGCCACTCTATCATTAGAGTTCCGATAAGAACAGGGGGCCCCTATTACCTCCGCAGGGACCAAAATGGATGGGTTCGAGGAGCCTAGGTCCCCGGTATGAGCCGCCGGGGTCTTTGAAGGCACCATGATCGAAGAACTTACAACAACACCACACAGCCTAGAAAATCCATAAAGGTGAGTTGAACCAACCTTAAATTCCTCTGGGGGTTATGTATGTATAGGGAAGAGAAAGCTCCATGCTTGATATCGAGGGCCGAAACCGGACGGAGCAGCAACAGCTGAGCACCGAACCAGAGGGTGAACGCGAAGAAGAAGCTACCCCAGATCTGCTGAAGCTTGCAAACCACGGATTCTGGGCAAGATTCCTTCGGTGGAGGTGGAGAGCCTAGCCAAGCAACCTTCCACCCAAAATTTGAGCCAAAACCACCTCCTGAGGTGGCCGGACGCACTGCAGGGCGAGCGAGTCTACAATGGCGCGCGGGAACCAGAAAGGGAGCACCAATGAACAGTGACCGCACAGCTTGCACAATGAGAGGATCCTGCTATCGCAGTTGTTTTTTTTTGGTAAAGGTAAGTATATATAAATCCAACCAAGTACCCGATTACAAAAAGAGGCTATAAAAAACAAACCTCCCAACCAACAAAAGCTAAAAGCCAAGCGGGAAGAAACATCAATGGAAACACCCCTAGACAGGGATCAACAAAACGGACACCCTACAAACGAGATCCGGATAGACAATCACCATACATAGGACCTAGGGAAATCATAAGCTAGGCTAAGCGCTCTTCTACGAGAAAATAGCATCTGAGATGCCCCATGAGCGTTGGAACCGACGGTTAGCGGTCGTATCTTGAACTTACCGGAACGTGGAGGCTTTATCCCGCACCACCTTCTGTAGATGTTGCTTAATCGCCGGAATGAAAAGGCCTTTGTCTCTAAACAACATATGGTTCCGCTCCGTCCAAATTGAGTGACATAGAGCGGCAAAGGCAAACCGACCCACGATCTTGTGGAATTGTGATCCTCGGAGGCACTTTGAAATGAAGACAAGATTCTCCTTCCATCCGCGGTTCCTCCAGACGAGGTTGCACCGGTTCGCCCAGAACATAACCAGGGATGCCATAATACTACATCCGAAGTAGAGGTGGTCGATTGAGTCAGGGCGGCTCTGACAGAAAGGGCAGACTCCTTCCTGGATTCTTCGGCAGCTTATAAGATACACCTACGTAGAAAGGCGGCCTATGGTAGTGAGCCAAAGGTGGAAAGAGTGCCGAGGATTTAGTTCTCTGTCCCATATAAAGGAGTGCCATGATACCGTAGCATTCTTTGGTCGGATCCATTCCCATGCCGTCCTAGAAGAGAACACCCCGGAGGCGTGTTCTGTCTAGACGAAGCGGTCCTCACAGTCCGGCCGAAGGAGAGGCATTGTATGGACAATCGATGCAATCTCGTCCAACGGGTGGTTCTCG
>BCNH02000002.1:8132461-8149526 GCA_001662345.2 Metrosideros polymorpha var. glaberrima | reverse complement strand
CCCGCACCCAGATTCGGGCCTTTCCAAAGAAACTGCCTGAGGACCTTTTCAATCTGGGCGATGATTGACTTGGGAAAGACGAACATGGAAGCCCAATATACCTGAATGGAATGCAGGACCGACTTTATAAGTTGGAGGCGACCTGCAAATGAGAGGAAGCGTTGCGACCATGATTTGGCTCTGGCCGTGATGGCATTCACCAGGCTAAGGCAATCCACTTTGTCGAGCCTTGATGAGATAATTGGGACGCCTAGGTACTTGACCGAAAGCGCTCCTTCTCTAAATCCAAAGGTATTCAAAACAGATTGCCGGAGGGTCCTATGAGCCCCAGCCAGGAAAATGTCACTTTTGTTTGGGTTTGGAAGGAGACTGGACCAAGCCGAGAACCGGTCAAGTCCTTCCTTTAGCAATGTCACCGACCGGCTGTTTGCCTCAATGAAAAGAAGCACATCATCGGCGAAGAAGAGGTGGGAAAGGTGGGTCCCTTTACACCGCCAGAAAAATTTAAACCCTGGCTCCGATGTCTGCTTGTCAAGAATCCCCGAGAAAACTTCCATTACTAGAGTAAATAGGAAAGGGGATAGAGGATCACCTTGACGGATGCCTCGTCCACTCGAAAAGAAGCCGTGGAGCTCCCCATTGATAGCAATCGAGAATTTGGCCGTCTTGACACAGGTCATAACCAGTGCCGTGAATGAAGTCGGACAGCCGAACGCCAAAAGCACCATTTCAAGGAAGCCCCAGTCCACAGTGTCATAAGCCTTCCTAAAGTCCACCTTGATTGCACACTTCGAGAGGTAAGGATCATGGTGGAAGCCACAAAAAAGTTCCTAGGCTAGCAGAATGTTGTCGCTAATGCGTCTTCCTTGAACAAAGGCGTTCTGAGGAGAGCTAACGATGGAAGGAAGAATAGGCGCAAGTCTATTCACCAGGATCTTCGTTATACACTTATAGATTGTGTTGCAGCAGGTGATAGGCCGATAATCATTAATAGATGAAGCATTTGGCACCTTAGGAATGAGGCAAATGATTGTGGCATTTATTTCCCGCAAGAGGCTACCCGAGCGGAAAAAGTCTTTGATGGCCTCTATCACGGCCGGGCCTACGATATCCCAAGATGACTTGAAGAATTCAGCATTAAAGCCGTCCGGCCCCGGGGTTTTCCCGGCTAGAAGAGCAAAGAGGACAGCCTTTATTTCCTCATCCGAGACAGGCGAGTTTAGAGAGCCAACCTGTATGTCGCTGATGGGATGATGAATCACGTCCCGAATATCCTGGATCGAGGGGCGGGAATGCAGAGAGCGATGGGCCAGCAGCTCTTCAAAGTGAGATACCATAAACGTGGTGATCTCGTTCGGCTCGGAGATGACTGCATCGGCCTCAGACAAGACGGAAAGGACCCTGTTAGAGCTTTGCCTCTTGTTCACGAAATGGTGGAAATATTGGGTGTTCGAGTCACCCTCCTTGAGCCACCGAATCCTGGACTTTTGCTTGAAGAAGGATTCCTCCTATAATCTCAGTTCCGCAAAGGACCGGAGGAGGTCCTTTTCTTGGTTGGCCAGCGCTTCGTTCAAAGGATCCCGCAAAAGATCATTTTGAGCCGAGGAGAGGGCCATCCTAGCTTAGGAGGTCCTTGTGGAGATATCAGAAAATGATTCTCTGTTGAGCTGTTTGAGGCGGGTCTTGAGCAGCTTAAGTTTTCGGCATAAGGAGAACATTGGAGTCCCCGGGGTATCAATGTCCCACACCTAGTTGAGGATCAACTGAAACTGGGGATGATCCAACCAGAAATTGAAGAATTTGAAAGGCTTACGTGCATTGGACGGGGTGGAAATCCGAATCACCATGGGCGTGTGGTCTGCTATTTCTAGGGCTAGGAATTCGGCCACTGAGAAGGAGAAAGCGGGTCGCCACTGAGCATTGACTAACACCCTGTCAATCTTCCACTGTTTCCGATTCACACTAGTGGAAGTGGACCACGTGAACCGAAAGCCTGAATATCTTAGGTCCTCTAGCCCAGCTTGGTCCAAGCATTGCTTGAACTCATTAAACGACGGCGACCAAATGTCGGAGCTCCCGATCCTGTCTGAGGGGTCTTGGATTGCGTTGAAGTCCCCGGCCACAATCCAAGGCGAACATTCCCGAATTGGGGCAATGATGGTGAGATCCTCCCAAAGAGCCCTTCTGGCGACAAACGTGTGCTCCGCATAGACGACAGAGAAATAATAGAGCTTATAGGAAGCTAAAATCCTCATCCGGGAATGGATGATCTGAGAGGAGGATGCTAGAGTCTCTAGGGAGACCATTTGGGGGTCCCAACCAATCCAGATTCGACCCCGATCAGAACTACCATAGTTGTTGGTCCATGATCAGCCCGGTAACAACCTGGAGGACATACTTGAAAACAGAGAGAGAGGAACTTTCGTCTCCAGAATGCCAATGCAACAAAGATGATTTGCACGAACCACACTCCTTATTTCAGCTTGCTTTAGAGGGTGAGCTAAACCCCTAATATTCCATGCTCCTATATACATTGAGAAAGAGGTAAGGATTACCATTTCTTGGGTCCCAGCGGCCTCTTCTTTTTGGGAATTGGCTTCGGGTGTCTAAACGTGCCCAGGCCGGGCGGGTTTGCTTTTAAAGCCAGAGCATGAAGCGGGGGCAGTTCAGCAGCCTGCTTTCCTCTGGTGAGCCTGACAGAATGTGCCTCCGCCATCATTCTACGGGTTGTTGGGGGAGGCAGCGGAGAAGGGTCCCCCTCGCTATCACTCCTAGGGTGGTTAGGCTCGACCACCTCGGTGGATTCATCGGATGTTCCTGACAAGGAGTCCTCGCTTTGGGCAGCTTCTGCTGCTGATCCCAGGATCGGGCTGCCGCTGATCCCCGGCACGGGAATATTGTGTTCATCGTCTGACTGAGGATCACAAGAGTCCCCCTGAGGCAGGGAAGCTACCCCTTCATGAGAGTGGACCGAGGGCATGGGGGCGGATCCGATGAGGGCCGGGATTCCTTGTTGCTAGGTTTTCTGTTCCGGTGGGACACCATGGTCTATCCCTCCTGAGCATCTCCAGAAGCGGCCGGAGGAGGGTGCTGGGCCACAGGGGCCTGTTCTTCTACCGGAGGGCATTTGTGGCCAAACGTGCCACAACTAAGGCAAGCACTGGGCTTCCATTCATATTCTACGGCGATCGACCGAATCGAGTCGCCTAGCATTATTTCCACTGTTTCCCGAGGCACATGGGATGCTTCCAGCTCAATACAAACGCGAACATAAGAAATCATGCGCATGGATTCTGTTTGGCGGTCCACATAAAGAGGCTTGCCAATCACACTGGCTATGGTGCTAATACCGGCGGCAGACCAGAGAGCATGCGGAATGTTCCGAAGTTTAAGCCACACCGGAAGTACAAGGTGTTGTCCCTTTTGAAGGTCAATTAACGGATGCTATTGTTGCAAGATGAGCGGGACCCTAGCGATAGTAATCGGGCCATTGTCTAGAATTGACCTCCGGAATCCCTCATCCGGGATATTAAAGAAATAGAAGCCGTCGTCACTAGCCAGCATATCCCCCAAATGCGGGCCCCAAATGTGTTTGACCGCCGATTCGATTAACCTAAATGGGAGCTTTTTCTCAACAATATATCCAACCAGACATTGGGACCTTTTAGGATCCGTTGTTTCTAGCACATCCTCAGGGATTCTAACAGTATTATGCTCCTCAATCAGCACAGGAGGAATGTAAGATAGGCTAAAGCCCTTTTCCGCTGACCTTGTAACCGCAGCCCACGTCTTCGGGCCTGGCGGAGGCTTGCTCCCGGGAATCGAGGGTCTGCTCCGGGGAGCCGTGTTCTTGCGTGTAGGGGGTCGGGACCAGGTCCTGCCGCGGCTCCGGCTTCATCCAGCAGGATGCGCCTTGGGCACATTGTGCGCTGGAAGTTCCTGAGGGGCCCTGGGTAGCTGACCGGTAGCATCGGAAGGAGCCCCACTATCATCGAAGGTCCGAGTGGAATGGGGGACCCCTAAAACCTTTTTCGGGACCAGAATGGATGGGTTCGAGGATCTTGGGTTCCCGGATTGGGGCGCCGGAGGCTTCGAAGGCTCCATGGCCAAAGGAACAGCAACAGCGATGGCAACAGCTCAACCCAGAAAAGCCATTTTAAGAAAAAAGGAACCAACCTTGAATTCCTTTGGAGGGTCTAAAGATAGGGGAGAATCAAGCTCCACGCCCGAAATCAAGAGCTAAGACCAAGCAGAATGGTCTCTGTTGTCACTGAACCAGAGCAGCAGTTCGAAGGAGATGAAGAACCCAGATCTGTTGGATCTCTCCAACGGAAGAACCTGGCGGGATTCCTTCGGTGAACTTGACAAGCAAGATCAGGCGACCTTCCACCCAAAATTTGAGCCGGAACCACCGCCTGGAACGGCCGGAGGTGCAGCAGACAGATGGAGCTACAGTGGCGCGCGAGAAAGCCTTTTGAGAGCACGCATGAACAGTAGCCGCGTGGACTGCACAATGAGAGGATAATGCTTTCGCAGTTGTTTTTTTTTTTTTAGTAAGTTAAATGTCATATCCAATCAAAGAGCGAATTACAAGGGGCCAACCGACAAACCTCTTACACGTCAAGACATTGGAATGTCAATGCGGGTAGAAAGATGTCGTAGACAAAGGAAAGGAAAAAAACACGACCGAGACTCAAAGAGGCCGACTACTGAAAAATAGAACTAGCTAGCCCCCAAGACCGTTGGATTTTTCGATTGCTTGGCGAATCCTGAACTTGCTTAAAAGTTAGCGCTTTTTCTTTTCCAACCTGCTGCAGGTGCCTCTTGAGAGCCGGCACAAATAAGGGTTGGTCCCTAAAAAGGATATTGTTCCGTTCAATCCAAATAATGTGGCAAAGTGCTGCAAAGGAGAACCAGGCTACAGTTTTATGGAACTGCTGGCCGTGGAGCACGTGAATGATCCGGGACAAGTTTTCATGCCAAGTTCCATTATGCCACGCAATGTTACATCTTGCAGCCCAAAAAGAGACCAGAGAACCAGTGATGGAGCACCCAAAGTATAGATGATCGATAGAATCTGGCCGACACCTACAGTAAACGCAGGTGCCTTCCTGGATTCGTTGGCAAGACATAAGGAATACCTGGGTTGGTAGGCGTCCAAGAGTGGTCATCCATAGATGGAATGAATGCCGTGGGGTTATACCGCCACCCCAAATAAACGAGTGCCATGGCACTATCGCCTGCTTCCTCCAAAGGAATTCCCATGCCGTCCCTATTGTGAACTCGCCAAGATGGTGGGCTTTCCAACAGAACCGGTCTGGATTTGTCAAGGACAGTGGCAGCAAGGAATGTATCGAAGCCACAAGGTCCCCACCGAGAAGGTTGGGGAGATTAGGAAGGGCCAAAGCCTCGGCAACCGTAGCCTTGTGCGGAATGCCCGAGTCGTAAATCTGTCTATCAGAAAGAGTCCTAAATAAGGGTCCCTAGGTGTACCATGGATCAAACCCGAAGGACGTAGAGCACCCATTGCCGATTCGCCAATGAAAAAGAAGAAGGGCGGTTGGACGAAGGTCCAGAATCTTTTTCTAAGCCCATGAGCAGAAAATGGGTTTGGGGGCGCACCAGAAGTTTCTATTTTTCAGGAATGTAGCATGGATCCACTTGCACCATAAAGATTCTTTGTCCGTAAAGAGCAACCAAATATGTTTGAACATAGAGGCCCTGTTACAGTCTAGAAGTCTGCGGAGACCTAGCCCGCCTTCTTCCTTAGGGAGACAAACATCCTCCCACGCCACTTTAGTACCTCCTACCCTAAGGTTTGGCCCTTTCCAGAGAAACTGTCTCAGAACCTGTTCTATTCGGCCTAGGACATACTTAGGAAGCATGAAAACATTGGCCCAGAAGACTTGTATAGCATGAAGCACGGCTTTAATTAGTTGAAGCCGCCCAGCAAAAGATAAAAAACGGTGGGACCAAGATTGAGCCCGAGCAGTAATGGAGTTAATAAGAGATTCACAGTCCAATTTACCAAGACGCGACGAAATGATAGGGACACCTAAGTAGCGAACCGGGAGCTGACCTTCCTGGAAGCCGAAGGTAGAGGAAATCTGGTTGCGCAAGGCATTGTGGCCACCGAAAAGGAAGATCTCATTCTTTGAAAGGTTCGGGATGAGACCGGACCAATTGCCAAAGAGATCAAGGCCATTTTTCAGCAACTCAGAAGATCTTACTGTAGCCTCCGAAAAGATGAGAACATCATCTGCAAAAAAGAGATGAGACAGTTGAGTCTCTTTGCATCTCCAAAAGAATTTGAAACCTGGCTTTCGGGTTTGATTGCTAATAATACCAGAGAGAATTTCCATTATCAAGTTGAAAAGGAAACGGGACATAGGATCACCATGTCGAAGGCCTCGGCCACTGGAGAAGAACCCATGAAGTTCCCTATTAATAGGATAGAGAACTTCGCCGTCGAGACACATGTCATGATGAGCTTAGTGAACATAGCCGGAAACCCGAAAGCTAGGAGCATTGATTCAAGAAAATGCCAGTTCACCGTGTCATATGCTTTCTTGAAATCAACCTTGATGGCACATTTTGGTAGATAGGGTTCGTGGTGGAAACCACTAAAAAGCTCCTGAGCTAGGAGGATATTATCACTGATTCTCCGTCCCTTGACAAAGGCATTCTGGGATGGACTGATCAGGGATGGTAAGACAGCCGTAATTCTGTTAGCTAGGAGCTTGGTGATACACTTATAAATAGTATTACAGCATGCAATAGGCCGAAAGTCGTTCATGGCGGACGCATTAGGCACTTTCGGAATAAGGCATAAAATGGTGTTGTTAATTTCTCTAAGCAAAGACCCCGAGCGAAAAAAGTCCTTGATGGCGGCTAGAACCATGTCCCCTACCAGGTCCTAGGAGAATTTGAAGAACTCGATGTTAAACCCATCCGGCCCAAGGGCCTTGTCCCCCGGAAGAGAGAAAAGCGTGTTCTTTATTTCCATATCCGAAAATGGGCGAGACAGAAATCTGACCTGATCAGAATCCAGTTGGCTGTGAATAAAAAGCCGAATGTCCAGAAGACTAGGACTGACCGGGGCCAAGGAAGGCACAAGCAGTTCAGAGAAGTGGGCTATGATGTGGCTTTGAATTTGGCCCGGATCCGAGAGAGTGGTGCCCGTGTCATCGACGATGGAAAGGATCCGATTTCCACTATTCCGTTTGTTGACATAGTGATGGAAGTATTTAGTATTACTATCCCCTTCCTTTAACCACCAAATGCGGGACTTCTGTTTGTAGAAGGACTTTTCTTGGTTGCGCAGAGAAGAGAATAAGAGCAGAGAGGTCCGTTCCTGATCCACTAGGGATTGGTTTAGTGGGTCCCTGGCAAGTCTATCTTGAAGATCCGTTAGATCCGACCTTGCTTGAGAGGTTCTGATCGAGATATCTGAAAACGCTTGTTGGTTAAGCCTTTTGAGATGGCCCTTGAGGATTTTCAATTTACGGCACAGTGAGAACATTGGCGTCCCCTCAATCTCCATGGCCCACGTTTGAGAAACCATTGACAAAAAATATGGATGCTCCATCCAGAAATTGAAGAATTTAAATGGTCGATTGAGGGACGATGGAATTACCGTTTTGATGACCATTGGCGAGTGATCCGAGACTCCCGGAACTAGGAAGGAGGCTTCGGAGAAAGAAAAGACGTTCCTCCATGTCGCATTGGTGAGGACTCGATCAATTTTCCTTTGTTTGCGCCGAGCCCCAGAGGAAGTGGACCAAGTGAAGCGAAAGCCCGTGTATCGCAAATCCTCCAAATCGGCCTGGTTGAGGCAATGACCGAACTCACTAAAGGAGGGAGGCCAAATGTCCGAGCTGCCAATTCTGTTTGAGGGGTCTTTTATGGCGTTGAAGTCCCCAGCGACCAGCCAAGGGTGATCCTCCCAGAACGAGCTTCTCTGGATCAAGTCTGCCCATAATGTTCGGCGCTCAACAAACGTATGCTCTGCATATATAAAGGATAGATAGCTTTCCTGCTGGCTTGCAAGGATTTTCAAAAGACCGTGGATGACTTGCAAGGAACTATGAGTCACTGAGAAGCTAGCACATAAGGGATCCCACCCCACCCAAATGCGTCCTCTATGTGAACTCTCATAATTAGCAACCCATTTCCAACCCGGCATAAGAGAAGATGCCAATTTAGTAAAGACAGTCTGTGAGATCTTCGTCTCAAGAATACCAATACAGTGGAGCTTGTTCGCACGAACAAAGTTTCGGATTTCAGCCTGCTTAAGAGGATCGGCCAAGCCCCTAATATTCTAAGAACCTATATACATAAGGGAAGGAAGGTAAGGGTTACCTTTTGCGGACATTCCCCGGCTTCTTTTTCCGGGCAGTTGTGTTAATTATTCTCCCAGGATCAGATCCTGGTTGGAATTCCATCGTTTGACGATGTTGGGTTGTGGGTTGCACCGTGACCTGTTTCCCCTGGTCCACCTGTGAAGCATGGGCTTCAGCATGTTTCTTGCGAGTGATTGGTGGGGCCGGAGGTCTGTCTTCCTCCTCCTCACTTCCGATGTTACTAGCCATCTCATTTACGCCCCCTCCACGTCCGAAGAAGCCATTGGGGAGTCAGCCGGCGTTGCCACCGGTGTATTCTCCTGGGTGCTTGGGTTATTCCCTCTAGGGAGCTGCTGGTCGAGCTCAGGCTCCCTCAGGGGTAGGTTCGCCTCGGTAGCTATGGACAAGCGGCCACGTCTGCCTACAGTTGTCCATTCCCTAGAAATTCCAATAGCCACAGTACCCGCCGGGGCCGAGGGGGCAGGGGCAGAAGTCACCGGAGCAGGGGGGCATTTATGCCTAAATGTACCACATACAGGGCAGGAAATTGGCTTCCATTCATACTCGACCGGGATGGTGCGCGTGGAGTCCCCGAGAATGACCTTAACCGCCTCCCGTCTAGGTTGGTTGGCATCCAATTCCACACACACCCGAGCATAAGATATAGTTTTCATATTCTCAGTTTGTCTATCCACATATAAGGGTTTGCCAATTACACTGGCTATAACATTGATACCTATCGCAGACCACATGGAACGAGGGATGTTTCTCAACTTGATCCAAACAGGTAAGCACCGGTGTTGGTCTTTGTTGAGCTCAATAAACAGGTGCCATTGTTGCAAGATAAGGGGAACCCGGGCAATAGTCATAGGGCCATTTTCCAGAATTGAGCGCCTGTAGTTGTCATCCGGAATGTGAAAGAAAAAGAAACCGTCGTCATTGGCCAACATCTCGGCAAGGTGAACCCCCCACACATGTTTAGCCGCGGATTCCACAAGCTTAAATGGCAATTTCTTGCCCACAAGATAACCAACTAGGCAAGCTTTCCATTTAGCATCAGTGGCCTCTAGAATCTCATCAGACATATTGGCAGCTAAATCATCCTCAACAGCAGTAGGAGGAATATAAGAAAGAGCATACCCCTTTTCCACAGATTTTGCTGCTGCCGCCCATGACTGGACGGGGCGAGGCGTGTTCCCAGGTTGGACTGGTCTGGGAGGAGGAGGTCTGGACAAAGCCCGGCCTCGGCTACGGCTTCGTTGGCCTTGACGAGAAGAGCCCCTTCCTCGCGCCTTCGAGGGAACAGGTCCCTTCACTGGAGCATCAGAGGTCTCAGCCTGCATCATGTGCAGGAGGGGAGGCGCAGGCCTCTCAGTTCCAGGCAGGCCAGAAGGGGCCAACGTTGTCCTCTTAAGGGTCGTAGGGACACTCGAAAGTGTCGAGTGAACCGCGGACGGAGTCGCATCTGTCGCTGCCATGGCCCTGTTGCCGAGTTGTAGAAGAATAACCCCGACCTCAGTCCAGATCTGTCATGGTGCCTAGCAGAGCGAATCAAACCAGAATTCCTTCGGTGGAGGAGAAGAGGTGGACCAGGCGCTCCTCTGTGTTGAATTTCAGGCAGAAAGATTGGCTCAATCGACCGCAGCAAGAAAACTTGGGGCCGGTGAACAGTGCTGCGCGGGAACTGGATTTGAGAGAGAAAGTGAACAGTGATCCGGGCAGCTGCATCAATGAAAGGATTGCTTTCGCAGTTGTTTTTTTGTGTGTGGTAAAATCAGTATATATATATAATCCAACCAACGAAACTTACAACGAAATCGGACACCAGACAACCCTCGTACTCTAAGTGACATTGGCGAATGTCACTGCGGGTACGAGGGAGTCAACCAGAAGGGACACAACAAGGAATGCACCGTCCCAAACAGAACCGGAAAGAGCCAAAACCGACCAAAAAACAAGGCCAAACATCGGCCAAAGGAACAAAAGGAAGACCACGGGCTACGCAAAGATGGCAGGGGGAATACCCCAACATCGTTGGAATCTACGATTGCTCGGGTTGTCAGGAACCTGGTTGAAGGTAGAGGCTTTGTCCCTTACCACCTTCTCAAGGTGATTTTTCATGGCCGGAATGCAAGGAGATTTATTCCTAAAGAGAATGTGGTTCCGTTCCACCCAAATAGTGTGGCAGAGGGCTGCAAAAGAGAAGCGGGCCACTTCCTTGTGAAACTAGTTTCCACGGAGATGGTGGGTTGCCCATGCCAGATTTGTATACTAGTCCCCATTCCACCACACCACGTTGCATCGCGCAGCCCAGAACGCGGCTAAGATGTTTGAAGTATTGCACCCGAAAAATAGATGGTCAATGGAATCCGGTCTGGCCCTGCAAAACGAGCAAGAGCCTTCATGGATCCTACGAGAGTTCAAAAGGAATACCTGCGTCGGTAGACGCCCCAGGGTATTAAGCCACAATAGGAAGGAGTGGCGAGGGACCATGTTGCGGTTCCACACAAACGAGTGCCAGGTAACACGGACTTTCTTGGCACGGATATACTCCCAGGCCGAGCTAACAAAAAAAGTGCCGGTAGGATGAGCTGCCCAGCAAAATCGGTCCGGTTGGAACGGCTGAAGGGGCGGAATCGAAGGCAACCATTCAACAAGATTCGTGAAGGCACGAGCTACCAAATTAGCATTGGACAGCACCTGAAAGACAGAAGCCTTGCGAGGAATAGCCATTTCATATATTTGTCTATTGGAGACCGCCTGATAGAGAGGACCCCGGGGATTCCATGAGTCAAACCAGAATGAGGTAGATCTACCATCACCGATATGCCACTGGAAAAGATGCTGAAAATCCAGACGGAGATCTAAAATTTTTTTCCACGCCCACGAGCAGAACGTAGGTTTGGTAGCACACCAGAAGTTTCGGTTCTTTAAGAAAGTAGAATGAATCCACTTACACCAAAGCAACTCTTTGTCTGTAAACAGGATCCAAATATGTTTTAGAGTGGCTGCCCGATTGCAATCGACAAGCTTGCGAATGCCCAATCCTCCCTCCTCCTTAGGGAGGCATACATCATCCCACGAAACCTTTGCTCCGCCAACTCCCAAGTTGGGATCCTTCCAAAGAAATTGTCTAAGGATTTGTTCGATTCGCGCGAGGACATATTTAGGCAAAATGAAGACGTTAGCCCAGAAAACTTGAATAGCTTGGAGCACCGATTTTATAAGCATAATACGGCCCGCAAACGATAAGAACCGATGGGCCCAAGATTGTACTCTCAATGTAATGGAATTAACCAACACTTCACAATCTAATTTCCCAAGTCTAGATGAAATGAGGGGGACACCAAGGTAACGTACCGGTAGTGTGCTAGAAGCCAAAGGTAGAAAGAACCAGATTCCGAAGATCGCCGTGGACTCCCGACAAAAAGATGTCGCTTTTGCACTGGTTAGGAATCAGCCCGGACCATGCAGAAAATAAATCCAATCCCACTTTAAGCAGTATGATAGAAAACGGGTTAGCCTCAGAAAAGAGCAAAACATCATCGGCAAAGAACAAGTGGGACAAGCGAGTCGCCTTGCACCGCCAGAAGAACTTAAACCCCGGCTCACCGGATTGCTTACGGAGGATCTCGGAAAAAATTTCCATCACCAAATTGAAAAGGAAGGGTGACATAGGGTCACCTTGGCGAATGCCCTTTCCACTAGCAAAGAAACCGTGAAGTTCGCCGTTAATTGCCACCGAGAATTTGGCCAAGTTTACGCAAGTTATCACCCGGTCGGTAAACAAAACCAGAAATTCGAAGGCCAGAAGGACTGACTCAAGGAACCCCTAATCCACCGTGTCGTAGGCCTTTTGGATGTCTACCTTGATCGCACATTTAGGAAGATACGGTTCGTGGTGAAACCCAGAAAAGAGCTCATGTGCGAGTAAAATATTGTCGCTTATACGACGTCCCTTGACATAAGCGTTCTGGGGGAGTTCGATAAGCGACGGGATGACACTAGCCATTCTATTTGCCAAGATCTTGGTAATGCATTTATAGATGATGTTGCAACAAGAGATTGGTCTAAAATCCCCCACGCTGGAGGCATTAGGCACTTTAGGAATCAGGCAGAGAATGGTAGAATTAACTTCCCGCAGTAGCGCACCAGAAAGGAAGAAATCCTTAATGGCCGACATTACCGAACCGCTAGTGATCCCCCAAGTGAACTTAAAAAATTCCACATTGAATCTGTCCGGACCCGGCACTTTACCAACCGGAAGGGAAAACAAAGTATTTGTAATTTCTATATCCGAAACAGGTCTAGACAAGAAGAGAACCTGTTGTGCGTCCAACGGCCTATGAATTGCAGAACGCAAGTCCTGAGGACTAGGCCGATTCAGAATAAGACGCGGGGCAAGGAGCTCCTCAAAGGAAGACACAATATGCTGTTGAACCTGGGCTGGATCCGCGATAGAACTTCCTTCCGCATCCGTGATTGAAAGAATGCAATTGACATTGTTCCTTTTGTTGACGAAGTGGTGAAAATACTTAGTATTGACATCCCCTTCCTTAAGCCAACGAACACGGGACTTTTGTTTGAAGAAAGCCTCTTCCTTGTTCCTGAGGTCTATGAATACACGGAGGTTGTTCCGTTCTTGATCAGCAAGCACTTGATTTCGGGGGTCCGCAGCAAGGCGTTCCTGCGTGGACACGAGGGCCTCCCGTGCTTGTAACGTTCTCGCGGATAAATCCGAGAAGGCAGCCTGGTTGAGATGCTTCAGCCGGGCCTTTAGCAACTTAAACTTATGGCACAAAGAGAACATATGGGATCCAAAAATATGGGTGTCCCAAACTTGCTCAACCATGACCAGAAAGTCCGGGTGGTCCATCCAAAAATTAAAGAACTTGAAAGGTTTCTTTGAGGGGGGAGGGGCAAGTACCTTGATTACCATGGGGGAATGGTCCGAGACACCCAGGGCTAAGAAGACCGCCTCCGAATATGAATAGCTAGTTCTCCATTGGGCATTCGAAATCACTCGGTCTATCTTCCGCTGTTTACGTAGCTCCCCCGAGGAAGTAGACCAAGTATACCGAAAACCTGTGTATCTAAGGTCCTCCAAGCCCGCCTAAGAGAGACATTGACCAAATTCATTAAAAGAAGGAGGCCACGCATTAGAGCTACCGATCCGATCCGAAGGGTCTTTGATGGCATTAAAATCGCCTGCCACAAGCCAAGGGTACTCCTCAAGACCGGCGCCAGTTTGAATAAGATCCACCCAAAGACTTCGACGGGAAACAAAAGTATGTTCCGCATAAACCACAGACAGATATAACTCGGTTTGGGATTCCACCATCCTCATGCAACCATGAATAACCTGAGAAGATTTAGAGGACTCCGAAAACAGGGCTAAGGCGGGGTTCCACCAGACCCAAATCCTTCCACGAGGAGAAAACTCATAGTTGGTAGTCCACGACCACCCCGGCAACAAGCCTAAAGAGAAGCTAGGCAGAACATTCTGATCGACCTTAGTCTCCAAAATACCGACACAAAGAAGCTTGTGGGCACGAACAAAATTCCTTATTTCCACTTGTTTTATAGGGTCACCCAAACCCCTAATATTCCATACTCCTATAAACATAACAAGGAAGAGGGGCGTTACCATTTCCGGGGGCCCAGACGGCTTCTTAGGCCAAATAGAAGGTCTGGCCTTTCTACTACTCGGAGGAACCGATTTGTGAGAGCGTCGAGCAGAGGATTGATCCACAGCCTGTTTGCCTAGGGCCATGTTCGAGGCTTGAGAGTCAGCGAGCATCTTACGAGTGGTTGGGGGAATAGGGGGGACTCCTCCTCCTCATCACTTCCAACATTACTCACTGCCTCAGCCGAGGAAGACTCCTCCTCAGAGGATGCGTGCACAGAGGCCTCCGGAGTTGGGGAAACCGGAGCTGCCACAACCAAATGAACGTCGTTAGACAGAGGACAGTGATGGTTAAGGGCCTAAGGCTCCTCCACAGTTGCCGAGACTGGAATTGAAGAAGTTGGTCGGTTCTGCTTTCGACCAACTTGTGTCCACCCTTCAGAATCTGCTCCACCCGTCGCCAGAGCTACAGGGGCCGTAGGAGGGACTGGGCTCACGGGCGGGCACTTGTGGCCAAACGTGCCACAACTGGGGCATGAGGCTGGTTTCCATTCATATTCGACTGCAATAGTCCGAGAGGCACCACGAATGCGAATCTCCACAGAATCAGGCCGAAGCTACTTGGCATCTATTTCAACGCATACACGCGCATAGGAGATCATCCGCATGCTCTCCGTCTGGAGATCAACATAGAGCGGTTTACCGATAGCACTAGCTATTGTACTAATTCCCGGGGCCAACCACAAGGAGAAGGGAATATTCCTAAGCTTAATCCACACCGGCAAGGAGGTGTGTTGGCCACGCTTGAGTTCAATAAGAGGGTGCCACTGTTGCAAGATTAGTGGAACCCGAGCAATTGTAATAGGGCCGTTGTCCAAAATGGATCTCCGAAAAGCATCATCCGAAATGTGAAAGAAGTAAAACCCATCATCATTGGCCAACATTTCCGATAAATGGTGGCCCTAAACATGTTTTGCAGCAGATTCTATAAGACGGAAGGGAAGCTTTTTCCCCACAAAATAACCCACCAAAAACGCATCCCATTAAGGGTTCGTGGCTTCAAAGAGCTCCTCCGGAATATCAATCATACCATCAATGGGATTAGGGAGGATGTAAGAAAGGGCGTACCCTTTCGCAGCAGAATTAGTGACAGCAGCCCATGACCTTTTCTCCGGCTGGGGCGGATTGGCCTAGGCGGGATTGGCCGTGCTCACTTGACGGTTGGTCTGGGGTCTGAGGCGGCTTGGACGGAGCTCTGCCTCTGCTACGGCTTCGCCTCATGTTGCGAGAGGATTGCCGTGGTTGCGCCTCCGAAGGAACAGAAGACGCAATCCCAGGGAATGCTGAGTCATTCCTTCGGGCAGGATTTCTGCTTGCCGGGGCGCTTGGGCCCCCTTAGCCGGATTAAAGTGGGCATTATCCCCCATCAGATGGTTCCTAGGAGCCTCTGCAAAGGAGGAACGAGCAACAGGAACGTTGGGCCCCATGGGTGCCATTTTCTGAACAAGTAAGAACGAACCCAGAATCCTCTACCCAGATCTGCCATCACGGTCCAGAGAGAGAAGAAAAACAAGATTCCTTCGGTGGGAAGGAAGGATATGAGGAGGCGACCTTCCACACCGAAAATCGAGCCAAACCGCTGGAGGAAACCACCGAAACCGCACTCTGGCCGATGCAGGAACAGTAGCGAGCGGGAAACTGCTTTGAGAGACAAAGTGAACAGTACCGGGCGCATAAGGGGCAAATGGAAGGATTGCTTTCGCAGTTTTTTTTTTTGGTAAGTAAGAGTGTTATATCCAATCAAAGAAAAAAGGGTTACAAAGAGCCTGGGAAGCAAGCTTAGCCCCCACGATGACACCTAGGAAGGTGTCATCGCCGGTGCTAGGCGGTTCGACAGGCTAAGCAGGAAAGCTACCAAAAGGCCAAACACTTGGCCACAAAGGAGACCTAGACAACGGGAGACTACTCAAAAATAGAGGGAGGTATGTTCCATCCTCTCTGAATCCTCCTGTTCCGAGGATTGTCATGGATGTGCTTCATGGACAAGGCTTTATCCCAAACCATCTTGAGAAGATGATTCTTGATTGCCGGGATTGGTCGCGTGGAGTTCCGGAAGAGAATGTTGTTCCTTTCAATCCAGATAATATGGCAAAGAGCTCCAAAGGAGAATCGGGCTATAGATTTGTGGAATTGGTTACCACTGAAGTGGTCCATTGCCCAGCGTAGATTGTCTTGCCATCCTCTATTAATCCATACATAGTTGCAGCGTGCCGCCCAAAAGGAAATCAGTGCACCAGTTACAGGGCAGCCAAAGAACAGGTGATCTATGGAGTCGGGCCTGCTATGGCAGAATGCACACTGACCCTCCTGAATTCTTTGGCATATTTAGAAGGTAGACTTGAGTAGGAAGCCTACCTAGAGAAGAAAGCCACAGTAGGAATGAATGCCTCGGCGTGATGTTCTTATCCCATATGAGGGAAGACCAAGGCACTGTTGTTCTATGGGTTCGAATGAGGTCCCACGCAGACGCGATAGAGAAAGAACCTGATCGGTGAGGCGGCCAACGGAAGCAATCCAGCGAGGCTGGTACTAGAGACGATAGAGGCTGCAGGCGTGCAAAGACCGCCTCAGCTTGTTGGGAAGCCTTCGACAGCAGCGAGAAAGCGTCCACCACCTTGGCATTTCTAGGGATAGCCGAGCAATAGATCTCCCTGTCCGAATAGATCTTGTATAGAGGGCCAAGAGAGTGCCAAGAGTCATACCAAAAGGATGAAGTTTGGCCATTGCCAATGTGCCAGAAGAAATGCTGTTGGAATGCCGCTTGGAGGTCCAGGATTTTTTTCCACGCCCACGTACAGAAAACCGGTTTTGTCGTGTGCCAAAAGTTCCTCCTTTTCAGAAAGTTGGAATGAATCCATTTGCATCACATGGATTCCTTATCGGAGAAGAGAATCCAAATGTGCTTAAGCATGGAAGCACGGTTGCAATCCGCTAGGTGACGAATGCCAAGGCCTCCCTCCTCCTTTGGGAGGCAAACATCAATCCAAGCTACCTTCGCCCCCCCCCCCCCCCCCCCCCCCCCCCCCCCCCCCCCCCC
>BCNH02000002.1:8111806-8132450 GCA_001662345.2 Metrosideros polymorpha var. glaberrima | reverse complement strand
CCCCCCCCCCCCGCGCCGCACCCAGATTCGGGCCTTTCCAAAGAAACTGCCTGAGGACCTTTTCAATCTGGGCGATGACTAACTCGGGAAGGATGAACATGGAAGCCCAATATACCTGAATGGAATGCAGGACCGACTTTATAAGTTGGAGGCGACCTGCAAATGAGAGGAAGCGCTGCGACCATGATTTGGCTCTGGCCGTGATGGCATTCACCAGGCTAAGGCAATCCACTTTGCCGAGCCTTGATGAGATAATTGGGATGCCTAGGTACTTGACCGGAAGCGCTCCTTCTCTGAATCCGAAGGTATTCAAAACAGATTGCCGGAGGGTCCCGTGAGCCCCAGCTAGGAAAATGTCACTTTTGTCTGGGTTTGGAAGAAGACCGGACCAAGCCGAGAACCGGTCAAGTCCTTCCTTTAGCAATGTTACCGACCGACTGTTTGCCTCAGTGAAAAGAAGCACATCATCGGTGAAGAAGAGGTGGGAAAGGTGGGTCCCTTTACACCGCCAGAAAAATTTAAACCCTGGCTCCGATGTTTGCTTGTCAAGAATCCCCGAGAAAACTTCCATTACTAGAGTAAATAGGAAAGGGGATAGAGGATCACCTTGACGGATGCCTCGTCCACTCGAAAAGAAGCCGTGGAGCTCCCCATTGATGGCAATCGAGAATTTGGCCATCTTAACACAGGTCATAACCAGTACCATGAATGAAGCCGGACAGCCGAATGCCAAAAGCACCATTTCAAGGAAGCCCCAGTCCACAGTGTCGTAAGCCTTCCTAAAGTCCACCTTGACTGCACACTTCGGAAGGTAAGGATCATGGTGGAAGCCACAAAAAAGTTCTTGGGCTAGCAGAATATTGTCACTTATGCGTCTTCCTTGAACAAAGGCATTCTGAGGAGA
This sequence comes from Metrosideros polymorpha var. glaberrima, assembly GCA_001662345.2. Classification (NCBI taxonomy): domain Eukaryota; kingdom Viridiplantae; phylum Streptophyta; class Magnoliopsida; order Myrtales; family Myrtaceae; genus Metrosideros; species Metrosideros polymorpha. The sequence continues at coordinate 8,131,546 of BCNH02000002.1, read as the reverse complement.
GCTAACGATGGAAGGAAGAATAGGCGCAAGTCTATTCGGCAGGATCTTCGTTATACACTTATAAATTGTGTTGCAGCAGGCGATAGGCCAATAATCATTGATAGATGAAGCATTTGGCACCTTAGGAATGAGGCAACAGATTGTGGCATTTTTTTCCCGCAAGAGGCTACCCGAGCGAAAGAAGTCTTTGATGGCCTCTATCACGGCTGGGCCTATGATATCCCAGGATGACTTGAAGAATTCAGCATTAAAGCCGTCTGGCCCCGGGGCTTTCCCGGCCGGAAGAGCAAAGAGGACAGCCTTTATTTCCTCATTCGAGACAGGCGAGTTTAGAGAGCCAACCTGTATGTTGCTGATGGGATGATGAATCACGTCCCGAATATCCTGGACCGAGGGGCGGGAATGCAGAGAGCAATGGGCCAGCAGCTCTTCAAAGTGAGATACCATAAACGTGGTGATCTCGTTCGGCTCGGAGATGACTGTACCGGCCTCAGACAAGACAGAAAGGACCCTGTTAGAGCTTTGTCTCTTGTTCACGAAATGGTGGAAATATTGGGTGTTCGAATCACCCTCCTTGTGCCACCGAATCCTAGACTTTTGATTGAAGAAGGATTCCTCCTGTAATCTCAGTTCCGCAAAGGACCGGAGGAGGTCCTTTTCTTGGTTGGCCAGCGCTTGGTTCAAAGGATCCCGCAAAAGATCATTTTGAGCCGAGGAGAGGGCCATCCTAGCTTGGGAGGTCCTTGTGGAGATATCAGAAAATGATTCTCTGTTGAGCTGTTTGAGGCGGGTCTTGAGCAGCTTAAGTTTCCGGCATAAGGAGAACATCGGAGTCCCCGGGGTATCAATGTCCCACACTTGGTTGAGGATCAACCGAAACTGGGGATGATCCAACCAGAAATTGAAGAATTTGAAAGGCTTACGTGCATTGGACGGGGTGGAAATCCGAATCAACATGGGTGTGTGGTCGGATATTCCTAGGGCCAGGAATTCAGCCGTCGAGAAGGAGAAAGCGGATCGCCACTGAGCATTGACTAACACCCTGTCAATCTTCCGCTGTTTCCGATTCACACCAGTGGAAGTGGACCGCGTGAAACGAAAGCCTGAGTATCTTAGGTCCTCTAGCCCAGCTTGGTCCAAGCATTGCCTGAATTCATTAAATGATGGCGGCCAAATGTCGGAGCTCCCAATCCTGTCCGAGGGGTCTCGTATTGCGTTGAAGTCCCCGGCCACAATCCAAGGCGAACATTCCCGAATTGGGGCAATGGTGGTGAGATCCTCCCAAAGAGCCCTTCTGGCGACAAACGTGTGCTCCGTATAGACTACAGAGAAATAATAGAGCTTATGGGAAGCTAAAATCCTCATCCGGGAATGGATGATATGAGAGGAGGATGCTAGAGTCTCTAGGGAGACCGTTTGGGGGTCCCAACCAATCTAGATTCGACCCCGATCAGAACTACCATAGTTGTTTGTCCATGACCAGCCCGGTAACAACCTGGAGGACATACTTGGAAACAGAGAGAGAGGAACTTTCGTCTCCAGAATGCCAATGCAACAAAGGTGATTTGCACGAACCACGCTCCTTATTTCAGCTTGCTTTAGAGGGTGAGCTAAACCCCTAATATTCCATGCTCCTATATACATTGAGAAAGAGGTAAGGATTACCATTTCTTGGGTCCCGGCGGCCTCTTCTTTTTAGGAATTGGCTTCGGGTGTCTAGATGTGCCCAGGTCGGGCGGGTTTGCTTTTAAAGCCAGAGCATGAAGCGGGGGCAGTTCAGCAGCTTGCTTTCCTCTGGTGAGCCTGACAGAATGTGCCTCCGCCATCATTCTGCGGGTTGTTAGGGGAGGCAGCGGAGAGGCGTTCCCCTTGCTATCGCTCCTAGGGTGGTCAGGCTCGGCCACCTCGGTGGATTCATCGGATGTTCCTGACGAGGAGTCCCCGCTTTGGGCAGCTTCTGCTGCTGATCCCACGACCGGGCTGCCGCTGATCCCCGGCACGGGAATATTGTGTTCATCGTCTGACTGAGGATCACAAGAGTCCCCCTGAGGTAGGGAAGCTACCCCTTCATGAGAGTGGACCGAGGGCATTAGGGGCGGATCCGATGAGGGCCGGGATTCCTTGTTGCTAGATTTTCTGTTCCGGCGGGACACCATGGTCCATCCCTCCTCAGCATCTCCAGAAGCGGCTGGAGGAGGGTGTTGGGCCACAGGGGCCTGTTCTTCTACCGGAGGGCATTTGTGGCCAAACGTGCCACAGCTAGGGCAAGCATTGGGCTTCCATTCATATTCTACGGCGATCGACCGAATCGAGTCGCCCAGCATTATTTCCACTGTTTCCCGAGGCACATGGATGCTTCCAGCTCAACACAGACGTGGACATAAGAAATCATGCGCATGGATTCTGTTTGGCGGTCCACATAAAGAGGCTTGCCAATCACACTGGCTATGGTGCTAATACCTGCGGCAGACCAGAGAGCATGCGGGATGTTCCGAAGTTTAAGCCACATCGGAAGTACAAGGTGTTGTCCCTTTTGAAGGTTGATTAGCGGATGCCATTGTTGCAAGATGAGCGGGACCCTGGCGATAGTAAGCGGGCCATTGTCTAGAATTGACCTCCGGAATCCCTCATCCGGGATATTAAAGAAATAGAAGCCGTCGTCACTAGCCAGCATATCCGCCAAATGCGGGCCCCAAATGTGTTTGACCGCCGATTCAATTAGCCTAAATGGGAGCTTTTTCCCAACAAAATATCCAACCAGACATTGGGACCATTTAGGATCCGTTGCTTCTAGCATATCCTCAGGGATTCTAACAGCATTATGCTCCTCAATCAGTACAGGAGGAATGTAAGATAGGCTAAAGCCCTTTTCCGCTGACCTTGTAACCGCAGCCCATGTCTTCGGGCCTGGCGGAGGCTTGCTCCCGGGAATTGGGGGTCTGCTCCGAGGAGCCGTGTTCTTGCATGCAAGGGGTCGGTACCAGGTCCTGCCACGGCTTCGGCTCCTTCCAGCAAGACGCGCCTTGGGCATATTGTGCGCTAGAAGTTCCTGAGGGGCCCTAGGCAGCTGACCGGTAGCATCGGAAGGAGCCACGCTATCATCGGAGGTCCGAGTGGAATGGGGGACCCCTAAAACCTTTTTCGGGACCAGAATGGATGGGTTCGAGGATCCTGGGTTCCCAGATTGGGGCGCCAGAGGCTTCGAAGGCACCATGGCCAAAGGAACAGCAACAGCGACGGCAACAGCTCAACCCAGAAAAGCCATTTTAAGAAAAAAGGAACCAACCTTGAATTCCTTTGGCGGGTCTGAAGATAGGGGGAGAGTCAAGCTCCACGCTTGAAATCAAGAGCTAAGACCGAGCAGAATGGTCTCTGTTGTCATTGAACCAGAGCAGTAGTTCGAAGAAGATGAAGAACCTCAATCTGTTGAATCTCACCAACGGAAGAACCTGGGCGCGATTCCTTCGGTGAACTTGACAAGCAAGATCAGGCGACCTTCCACCCAAAATTTGAGCCGAAACCGCCACCTGGATCGGCCGGAGGCGCAGCAGACAGATGGAGCTACAGTGGCGCGCGGGAAAGCCTTTTGAGAGCACGCATGAACAGTAGCAGCGTGGACTGCACAATGAGAGGATATTTGCTTTCACAGTTGTTTTTTTTTTTGGTAAAGTAAGTAAGTATTATATCCAACCAAGAAGCCAATTACATATAAGAACCGAAAATGACAACCCTCATACCCAGACTGGCATTAGGTGTCAATGCGGGTATGTAGGAGTCCCTACGGCGAAGGAAAACATAAACCAAGAAGGCTACAAAAGCAGGGCCAAACGTTCGGCCAGGAAACAAAAGAAGGGCGAACCCAATCAGCAGCTAACAAAAATTACGGGAGAGATGCCCCAGCTATGCTGAAATCTTCTATTCCGCGGGTTGTCTGGTACATTGTTTATAGTTGAAGCTTTTTGCTTTCGCAGTTGTTTTTTTTTTTGGTAAGGTAAGAGTGTTATATCCAATCAAAGAAAGAGAATACATAAGGCCTGAGAAGCAAGCCTAGCTCCTATGATGACAACATGAGAGTGTCACCGTTGGTGCTAGGCGGTTTGGCAGGCAAAAGAAAAACAAAGGCCAAACAGTCGGCCACAAAGCTGCACCTAAGACGAGACCTAATTACTCAAAAATAGAGGGAGGGATGTTCTAGCCTCGCTGCATCCTCCTGTTCCGAGGAGTGTCCTGAATATGCTTCATAGAGAGGGCCTTGTCCCAGACCATCTTGAGAAGGTGATTTTTCATCGCCGGGATTGGGCGGGGACTACTATGGAAAAGGATGTTGTTCCTTTCCGTCCAGATGATGTGACAGAGAGCCCCAAAGGAGAAGCGGGCTATCAAGCTATGGAACTGATTCCCACCAATATGGTCCATAGCCAGCGGATGTTGTCTTGCCAACCTCTGTCCTGCCACGCAAAGTTGCACCGGGCCGCCCAAAAGAGGATCAAGGCCCCGCTGAAGTGACAATCGAAGAATAAGTGGTCGATCGAGTCCGGACGACTGTTGCAAAAGGCGCATCGACCCTCTTGGATTCTGCGACAATTGAGGAGATAGACTTGAGTAGGAAGCCTACCTAGAGTGGAGAGCCACAGTAAAAAGGAATGCCTCGGTGTGATATGCTTGTCCCAGACAAAGGAGGGCCATGGCGCCACATTTCCCCGGGATCGAATGAGATTCCATGCCGATGCAATGGAGAAGGACCCTAAGTGGTAAGGCCACCACCGGAAACAGTCCGGTGATGAAGGTGAGAGGGGGGGCAGGGGATGCAGCCGTGTGACGATCGCCGCTGCTGATTGAGAGACCCTCGGCAAAAGAGAGACAGCCTCCGCGACCTTGGCGTTCCGAGGAATGGTTGAACAATAGATCTCCCTATCCAAGAAGATCTTATACAAAGGGCCCAGAGAGTGCCAAGAGTCGAACTAGAAGGAGGTTGTTTGGCCATTACCGATTTGCCAATAAAAGTGATGCTGGAATGAAGCTCGGAGGTCCAAAAGCTTTTTCCAGGCCCACGAACAGAAGACGGGTTTCGTCACATGCCAAAAATTCCTTCTCTTCAGAAAGTTGGAGTGAATCCATTTGCACCACATAGACTCCTTATCAGAAAAAAGAATCCAAATGTGCTTGAGCATGGAGGCATGGTTGCAATCCAAGAGGCACCGAATGCCCAGGCCACCCTCCTCCTTAGGGAGGCATACATCAATCCAGGCTACCTTAGCTCCCCCCACACCTAGATTTGGTCCCTTCCAAAGAAATTGACGAAGAACCTGCTCAATTTGGGAGATGACCGACTTCGGGAGGATGAAGAGGGACGCCCAATAAACTTGAATGGAGTGCAGGATAGACTTTATAAGCTGAAGGCGCCCCGCAAAGGATAGAAATCGTTGAGACCACAATTTGGCCCTGGCCGTAATGGCATTCACTAAGACAAGACAGTCTACCTTGTTGAGCCTGGCGGATATGAGTGGGACGCCTAGGTACCGGACCGGCAACATCCCTTCCCAGAATCCAAAGATGTTGAGAATTAAAGACCGAAGGTCCCCTTGTGCCCCGGCCAAGAAGATATCACTTTTGTCCAGATTCGGAAGGAGTCCCGACCATCGAGAGAACAAGTCCAGGCCTTCTTTAAGCAGGGCCACCGATCGGCTATTTGCCTCAGTGAATAAGAGCACATCATCGGTGAAGAAAAGATGTGATAACCGGGTTGCTTTGCATCGCCAGAAAAATTTAAACCCTAGCTCAGAAGCTTGTCTATCCAAAATCCTCGAGAAGACTTCCATCACGAGAGTGAAAAGGAAAGGAGAGATAGGATCACCTTGCCGGATGCCTCGGCCGTTGGCAAAGAAGCCGTGGAGCTCACCATTGATGGAAATGGAGAACCTAGCCGTCCGGACACACGCCATGATGAGTGCCACAAACGATTCCGGGAATCCAAAAGCTCCCAGCACTATTTCTAGGAAATTCCAGTCCACGGTGTCGTATGCCTTCCTGAAATCCACCTTGACTGCACATTTCGGAAGGTAAGGATCATGGTGGAATCCACAAAATAGCTCCTGAGCCAGAAGTATATTGTCACTGATACGCCGCCCTTGAACAAAGGCATTCTGCGGAGCGCTAACAATGGACGGAAGAATAGGTGCCAGTCTACTTGCCATAATTTTTGTTATGCATTTGTAAATTGTATTACAGCACGCAATAGGACGGAAATCATGAATAGACGAGGCATTGGGCACCTTAGGGATGAGGCAAATGATCGTCGCGTTTGTTTCCCTCAGAAGGCTCCTAGAGCGAAAGGAGTCCTTGATGGCCTCTACCACCGATGGGCCGACAATATCGCAAGATGCTTTGAAAAATTCGGCATTGAAGCCATCAGGCCCCGGGGCTTTCCCGGCTGATAGGCCAAACACGGTGGCTTTGATCTCCTCTTTTGAAACTGGCGAGTTCAAGGAGCCGACCTGCTGATCACTGATCGGGCTATGGATCACCTCACGGATTTCTTGAATGGACGGCCGAGAGGGAAGAGGGCGGAAAGCCAACAAATGATCAAAGTGGGATACCACAAAGTTGCTAACTTCACTCTGTTCGGAGATGATATTGCCCGAATCATCCATTATCGATAGAATTCGGTTAGTATTGTGCCTCTTGTTCACATAATGGTGAAAATATTGGGTGTTTAAGTCACCCTCCTTAAGCCAACGAATCCTCGATTTCTGCTTGAAGAATAATTCCTCCTTTGACCTCAAATCCGCAAATTCACGAAGCTGGGATTTCTCCTGTTCAGCCAACCCAAGATTCGATGGATCTAATAAAAGGGCATTCTGGGTCGAAGAAAGGACTAACCTGGCATGAGCAGTCCTTGTTGAGATATCGGAAAATGATTCCCGGTTGAGCACCTTAAGGCGGGCCTTGAGAAGCTTGAGCTTTCGACAGAGGGAGAACATCGGAGTCCTAAGGACATTGGTGTCCCACACTTGGCTAAGGATCGATCGAAACTTGGGATGCTCCAACCAAAAGTTGAAGAACTTGAAGGGCTTTCTTGCATTGGAAGGGTTCAAGACCCGAATTACCATAGACGAGTGATCAGAAATTCCCGGGGCTAAGAACGCAGCCGTCGAGAAGGAGAAGGCATTGTGCCAGTGGGCGTTAACTAGAACCCGGTCAATCTTCCTCTGCTTGCAGTTTTCACCCGAGGAAGTAAACCAGGTGAATCGAAAGCCTGTATATCTCAGGTCTTCCAACCCGGCTTGATCAAGGCATTGACGGAACTCGTTAAAAGATGGCGGCCAGAGATCCGAGCTGCCAGTTCTGTCGGAGGGGTCTCGAATAGCATTGAAGTCCCCTGCCACGATCCAAGGAGAACTATCCCTGAGGGGGCCAAAGAGGTTAGGTCCGCCCAAAGGGTTCTTCTGGAAGCAAACGTATGCTCCGCATATACCATGGAGATATAACAAAACTTCTGGGAAGCTAAGTCCCGTAGAAGGGCGTGGATAACCTGGGACGAAGAAGAGGAAACTGAAAGCGAGACCACTTGGGGATTCCACCCTATCCAGATTCTTCCCCGGTCAGCATCCTCATAGTTATTGGTCCACATCCAGCCCAGCACGAGGCTAGAGGAGACATTCAAGAATAAAGAGGCAGGAACTTTCGTCTCCAAAATGCCAATGCAATTCAAGTGGTTCACACGAACCAAGTTCCTTATTTCCGCTTGCTTTAATGGGTGAGCAAGACCCCTAATGTTCCAAGCATCTATATACATAGAGAAGGGACGAGACGGTTACCACTTTTTAGAGCCCGGTGGCTTCTTCTTTTTGGGAATTGGCCTTGGGTTTCTAATCAAGCTTGGATCCGTTAGGGATGCCTTAGAGGCCCCGGCCTACTGCGGGGGGGGATCGGCCACCTGCTTGCCGCGGGTGAGTCTGGTAGACAGCGACTCAGCTAGCATTTTCCGGGTTGTTGGAGCATCCAACGGGCTAGGGTCCGCGTCCACATCGCTCCGTAGGTGCCCCGACTCAGCCTCTATCGGGGACTCATCTGAGGAAACCGATGAAGTTTCACCGCTGTGGACAGACCCCGTAAGGTCCTCTGCTTCCCGAGTGCCATAAGACTTATGTTCAGGGATGCAGGGATCCACAGGTGCCGGAAGGGCTGAGATTATAACCTGGCCAGGGGGGTCTGCTCCTTGAAGTGAAGGGACCAGAGGCAGAGGGATGGGAGCCGGAACTGGCCAGGTCTCCTTGTTGCTCGGCCTGTTAGAATGCTGATGAGTCACGGTGGTCCATTCTTCCTAGATACTTTCTGAGGTACCTGAAGGCGGATGTTGCACTGGACGGGCATGGGACTCCTTAGGAGGGCATTTATGGCCAAACGTGCCACACGAAGCACAACCTATTGGTTTCCATTCATATTCCATAGCAATGGACCTTATGGAATCCCCTAACATCACTTCCACTGAGTCACGAGGGACATGAGAGGCGTCCAGCTCTACACAGACACGAACATAGGAAATCATACGCATGGATTCCGTTTGGCGGTCCACATAAAGGGGCTTGCCGATGACACTCGCAATGGTGCTTATACCCGCGGCCGACCAAAGAGCATGCGGGATGTTCCTTAGCTTTAACCATACCGGAAGGGCAAGGTGCTTTTCCTTCTTGAGGTCGATAAGCGGATGCCATTGCTGTAAGATAAGAGGGACCCTAGCAACAGTGATCGGGCCATTGTCCAGGATCGATCTCCTAAATTCCTCATCCGGGATGTTGAAAAAATACAAGTCGTCTTCATTGGCCAGCATGTCTGTCAAATGGACCCCCCAAATGTGTTTCACAGCAGATTCTATGAGCTTAAATGGGAGTTTCTTCCCAACAAAATATCCAACCAGGCATTGAGACCATTTAGGGTCCTTAGCATCTAAAACTTCCTCAGAAATTTTAAGAACTTGCTCAGCACCAACAAGCACCGGAGGAATAAAAGACAGGTTGAAGCCTTTTTCCGCTGATTTAGCCACAACCGCCCATGACTTCTGGCCCTGTAGTGGCTTGCTCAGAGGGGTCTGGACATACGCCTGCCCCGGCTCCTGCTTCGTCCGGCCAGGCGCGTGGTGGCCGCCACCTACGCAGGGCGTGCCTCAGAGGGCAAAGCCACAATACCTGCCATCATGGAGGGAGTCGCGCTTGGGTCTGCACGCAGCCTTGAAGGAGGGGCTCCTTCCATTACCGAGCCTGGGTCCCCGGCTTGGGGCACCGGAAGTTTCAAAGGCCCCATAGGCGAAGAACAGCAGCAGCTCAATCCAGAAATACCATTCTAAGCAAAGAGAACCAACCTTGAATTCCTTTGGTGGGTCTGAATATAGGGGAAGACTGAGCTCCACGCCTGAGGACAAGAGCCAAGACCGAGTCGAACGGCTTCTGGTGTGCCCGAACCAGAACAGCAGCTCGAAGGAGAGGGAAACCCAGATCTGTTGAATCTCTCCAACAGAAGAACCTGGGCGCGATTCCTTCGGTGGAAGTAATAAGCAAGACCAGGCGACCTCCCACCCAGAATTTGAGCTGGAACCGCCGTTTGGAACGGCCGAAAGCGCAGCAGACCGACGGTACTACAGTGGCGCGCGAGAGAAAATTTTGAGAGCACCGATGAACAGTAACCGTGTGGGCTGCACAATGAGAGGATTTTATTTTCGCAATTGTTTTTTTTTTTTTTGGTAAGTTAAATGTCATATCCAATCAAAGAGCGATTTACAAGGGGCCAACCGACAAACCTTTTACTCGTCAAGACATTGGAATGTCAATGCGGGTAGAAAGATGTCGTAGGCGAAGGAAAGGAAAATACACGACCGAGACTAAAGAGGCTGACTACAGAAAAATAGAACTAGCAAGCCCCCATGACCGTTGGATTCTTCGATTGCTTAGCGAATCCTGAACTTGCTTAAAAGTTAGCGCTTTGTCTTTTACAACCTGCTGCAAGTGCCTCTTGAGAGCCGGCACAAATAAGGGTTGGTCCCGAAAAAGGATATTATTCCGTTCAATCCAAATAATGTGGCAAAGTACTGCAAAGGAGAACCAGGCTACAGTCTTACGGAACTGTTGGCCGTGGAGCATGTGAATGATCCGGGACAAGTTTTCATGCCAAGTACCATTATGCCACACAATGTTACATCTTGCAGCCCAAAAAGAAACTAGAGAACTGGTGATGGAGCACCAAAATATAGATGATCGATGGAATCCAGCCAACACCTACAGAAAACGCAGGTACCTTCCTAGATTCGTTGGCAAGACATGAGGAATACCTGGGTTGGTAGACGTCCAAGAGTGGTGATCCATAGATGGAATGAATGCCGAGGGGTTATACCGCCGCCCCAAATAAACGAGTGCCATAGCACTATCGCCTTCTTTCTCCGAAGGAATTCCCAAGCCATCCTTACTGAAAAATCACCAAGGTGGTGGGCTTTCCAATAGAACCGATCCGGATTTGCCAAGGACAGTGGAAGCAAGGAGTGCATCGAAGCCACAAGGTCCCCACCTATAAGGTTGGGGAGATTAGGAAGGGCCAAAGCCTCGGCAACCGTAGCCTTGCGCGGAATGCCCGAGTCGTAAATCTGTCTATCCGAAAAAGTCCTGAATAATGGTCCCTGGGTATGCCAAGGGTCAAACCAGAAGGACGTAGAGCACCCATTGCCGATTTGCCAATGAAAGAGGGGAAGGGCGGTTGGACGGAGGTCTAGAATCTTTTTCCAAGCCCATGAGCAGAAAATGGGTTTGGGGGCGCACCAGAAGTTTCTATTTTTCAGGAATGTAGCATGGATCCACTTGCACCATAAAGATTCTTTGTCCATAAAGAGCAACCAAATATGTTTCAACATAGAGGCCCGGTTACAATCTAAAAGCCTGCGGAGACCTAGCCCGCCTTCCTCCTTAGGGAGACAAACATCCTCCCACGCCACTTTAGCGCCTCCTACACCGAGGTTTGGCCCTTTCCAGAGAAACTGTCTCAGAACCTGTTCTATTCGGCCTATGACATACTTAGGAAGCATGAAAACATTGGCCCAGAAGACTTGTATAGCATGAAGCATGGCTTTAATTAGTTGAACCCGCCCAGCAAACGACAAAAAACGGTGTGACCACGATTGAGCCCAAGCAGTAATGGAGTTAATAAGAGATTCACAGTCCAATTTACCAAGACGCGACGAAATGATAGGGACACCTAACTAGCGTACCGGGAGCTGACCTTCCTAGAAGCCGAAGGTAGTGGAAATCTGGTTGCGTAGGGCATCGTGGCCGCCCGAAATGAAGATCTCATTGTTTGATAAGTTCGGGATGAGACCGGACCAATTGCCAAAGAGGTCCAGGCCATTTTTTAGCAACTCGGAAGATCTTACTATAGCCTCCGAAAAGATGAGAACATCATCCGCAAAAAAGAGATGGGACAGTTGAGTCTCTTTGCATCTCCAAAAGAATTTAAACCCAGGCTCGCGGATTTGATTGCAAATAATACCCGAAAGAATTTCCATGATCAAGTTGAAAAGGAAAGGGGACATAGGATCACCTTGTCGAAGGCCTCGGCCACTAGGGAAGAACCCATGAAGTTCCCCGTTAATAGAGATAGAGAACTTCGCCGTCGAGACACATGTCATGATGAGCTTAGTGAACATAGCCGGGAACCCAAACGCCAGGAGCACAGATTCCAGGAAATGCCAGTTCACCGTGTCATATGCCTTCTTAAAATCAACCTTGATGGCACATTTTGGTAGATAGGGTTCGTGGTGGAAACCACTAAACAGCTCCTGAGCCAAGAGGATATTATCACTGATTCTCCATCCCTTTACAAAGGCGTTCTGGGATGGACTGATCAGGGATGGTAAGACAGCCGCAGTTCTATTAGCTAGGAGCTTGGTGATACACTTATAAATAGTGTTACAGCATGCAATGGGTTGAAAGTCGTTCATGGCGGACGCATTAGGCACTTTCGGAATAAGGCATAAAATGGTGTTGTTAATTTCTCTAAGCAAGGACCCCGAGCGAAAGAAATCCTGAATAGCAGCTAGAACCGAGTCCCCTACAAGGTCCCAAGAGAACTTGAAGAACTCGATGTTAAACCCATCCGGCCCAGGGGCCTTGCCCCCCGGAAGAGAGAAAAGCGTATTTTTTTATTTCCATCACCGAAAATGGGCGAGACAGAAATCTGACCTGATCAGAATCCAGTTGGCGGTGAATAAACTGCTGAATGTCCAGAAGACCATAACTGACCGGGGCCGAGACAAGCGCAAGCAGATCAGAGAAGTGGGCGATGATGTGGCTTTGAATCTCGCCCGGTTCCGAGAGGGTGGAACCCGTGTCATCGATGATGGAAAGGATCCGATTTCCACTATTCCATTTGTTGACATAGTGATGGAAATATTTAGAGTTGCTATCCCCTTCTTTTAGCCACCGAATGCGGGACTTCTGTTTGTAGAAGGACTCTTCTCGGTTGCGCAGAGAAGAGAATGAGAACAGAGAGGCCCGCTCCTGATCCGCTAGGGATTGGTTTAAAGGGTCCCTGGCCAGCCTATCTTGAAGATCCGTTAGGTCCGACCTTGCTTGAGAGGTTCTGATCGAGATATCTGAGAACGCTTGATGGTTAAGCCTTTTGAGATGGCCCTTGAGAATTTTCAATTTACGGCACAGCGAGAACATTGGCGTCCCCTCAATCTCCATGGCCCAGGTTTGAGAAACCATTGATAAGAAAGATGGGTGTTCTATCCAGAAATTGAAGAATTTAAATGGTCGCTTAAGGGACGGTGGAATTACCGTTTTGATGACCATTGGCGAGTGATTCGAGACTCCCGGCGCTAAGAAGGAGGCTTCGGAATATGAAAAGACGCTCCTCCATGTCGCATTGGTGAGAACTCGATCAATTTTCCTCTGTTTGCGCCGAGCCCTGGAGGAAGTGGACCAAGTGAAGCGAAAGCCCGTGTATCGCAAATCCTCCAATCCGGCCTGATTGAGGCAATGACCGAACTCACTAAAGGAGGGGGGCCAAATGTCTGAGCTGCCAATTCTATCTGAGGGGTCTTTTATGGCGTTGAAGTCCTCGGCAACCAGCCAAGGATGATCTTCCCAAAACGAGCTTCTCTGGATCAGGTCTGCCCATAAAGTTTGGCGTTCAACAAATGTATGTTCCGCATAGATAAAAGATAGATAGCTTTCCTGCTGGCTTGCAAGGATTTTCAAGCGACCGTGGATGGCTTGCAAAGAACTGTGAATCACTGAGAAGCTAGCACAGAAGGGATCCCACCCCACCCAAATGTGTCCTCTATGTGAACTCTCACAATTAGCAACCCATTTCCACCTCGGCATAAGAGAAGATGCCAATTTGGTAAAGATAGCCTGTGAGATCTTCATCTCAAGAATACCAATACAGTGAAGCTTGTTCGTGCGAACAAAGTTTCGGATATCAGCCTGCTTAAGAGGATCGGCCAAGCCCCTAATGTTCCAAGAACCTATATACATGAGGGAGTATGGTAACGTTACCTTTTGCGGACACTCCCCGGCTTCTTTTTCCGGGCTATTGAATTGATTATTCTCCCAGGTTCGGATCCTGGGTGGAATTCCAGCGCTTGCCGGCGTTGGGTTGTGGGTTGCACTGCGACCTGTTTCCCCTGGTCCATCTGTGAAGCTTGGGCTTCAGCATGTTTCTTGCGAGTGGTTGGTGGGGCCGGAGGTCTGTCTTCCTCCTCCTCGCTTCCGATGTTACTAGCAATCTCGTTTACGCCCCCCTCCTCGTCCGAAGAGGCCATTGGGGAGTCAGCCGGGGTAGCCACCGGTGTATTCTCCTGAGACCTTGGGTTATTACCCCTAGGGAGTTGCTGGTCGAGCTCAGGCTCCCTCAAGGGTGGGTTTGCCTCGGAAGCAGTGGACAAGCGGCCACGCCTGCCTACCGTTGTCCATTCCCCAGAATTACCAGTAGCCACATTACTCGCCGGGGACAGGGGGAAGTCGCCGAAGCAGGGGGGCATTTATGCCCAAACGTACCACAAATAAGGCAGGAAATTGGCTTCCATTCATACTCGATCGGGATGGTGCGCGTGGAGTCCCCGAGAATGACCTTAACCGTCTCCCGTCTAGCTTGGTTGGCATCCACTTCCACACACACCCGAGCATAAGATATAGTTCTCGTATTCTCAGTTTGTCTATCCACATACAGGGGTTTGCCAATCACACTGGCTATAGCACTGATACCTATCACAGACCACATGGAAAGAGGGATGTTTCTCAACTTGATCCAAACAAGTAAAGACCGGTGTTGGTCTTTGTTGAGTTCAATAAACGGGTGCCACTGTTGCAAGATAGGGGGGACCCGGGCAATAGTTATAGGGCCATTGTCCAGAATTGAGCGTCTGTAGTTTTCATCCGGAATGTGAAAGAAAAAGAAACCATTATCATTGGCTAACATCTCAACAAGGTGAGCCCCCCACACATGTTTAGCCGCTGATTCCACAAGTTTAAACGGCAATTTCTTGCCCACAAGATAACCAACCAGGCAAGCTTTCCATTTAGGATCGGTGGCCTCCAGAATCTCATCAGACATATTGGCAGCTAAGTCATCCTCAACAGCAGTAGGAGGAATATAGGAAAGAGCATACCCATTTTCCGCAGATTTTGCTACTGCCGCCCATGTCTAGACGGGGCGGGGCGTGTTCCCAAGTTGGACTGGCCTGGGGGGAGGAGGTCTGGACAAAGCCCGGCCTCGACTACGGCTTCGTTGGCCTTGACGAGAAGAGCTCAATCCTCGCGCCTTCGAGGGAGCAGGTCCCTTCACCGGAGCAGCAGAGGTCTCAGCCTGCATCGTGTGCAGAGGGGGAGGCACGGGCTTCTCAATTCCAAACAGGGCAGAAGGGGCCAGCGTTGCCCTCCTAAGGGTCGTAGGGACACTCGAAAGTGTGGGGGCGGCTGCGGACGGAGCCGCATCTGTCGCCGCCATGGACCTGGTGCCGCATCTGTCGCCGCCATGGACCTGGTGCCGAGTTGCAGAAGAAGACCCCGACCTCAGTCTAGATCTGCCATAGGGCCCAGCAGAGAGAATCAAACCAGAATTCCTTTAGTGGAAGAGAAGAGGAGGACCAGGCGTTCCTCTGTGTTGAATTTCAAGCAGAAAGATTGGCTCAATCGACCGCAGCAAGAAAACTTGGGGCCGGTGAACAGTGCTGTGCGGGAACTGGGTTTGAGAGAGAAAGTGAACAGTGATCCGGGTAGCTGCAACAATGAAAGGATTGCTTTCGCAGTTGTTTTTTTTTTTTTTTTGGTAAGATAAGAATTGTATTGATCCAACCAAAGGACACTTTACAGGAAAGAAAACCCAAAGGACAACCCTCGCACTCGAGTTGATAAAGGGATATCAAAACGGGTGCATGGGATCCTTGGGCGCAAAACTACCACTGGAAAAACAGAGGCAAAACAAAAGGACTACAACTAAAACAGGCCAAACAGGCAGCCAAGCAAAGGAAAGCAGCTAAACAGACGTTACAGAAAGATGGAAGGAGAGATACTCCAAGTTCCTTGGAACCGCCGGTTTCTAGGATTGTCATGGACCTGATTAAACGTTAGAGCTTTATCTTGGATCACCTTCTGGAGGTGCCTCTTGAGCGCGGGAATGAATAAAGTCTTGTTGCGGAAGAGGATGTTATTCCTTTCCGTCCAAATCATATGGCATAAAGCACCATACGAGAACCGAGAAATCATATTGCTTTCGCAGTTGTTTTTTTTTTTGTAAGGTAAGAGTAATATATCCAATCAAAGAAAAGGTTACAAAGGGCCTGGGAAGCAAGCTTAGCCCCCACGGTGGCACCTAGGAAGATGTCATCGCCAGTGCTAGGCGGTTCGACAGGCTAAACAGAAAACAAACAAAAGGCCAAACACTCGGCCAAAAGGAGACCTACACAACGGAGGGCTGCTCAAAAATAGAGGGAGATATGTTCCAACCTCTCTGAGTCCTCCTATTCCGAGGATTGTCATGGATGTGCTTTATGGACAAGGCTTTATCCCAAACCAACTTGAGAAGGTGGTTCTTGATTGCCGGGATTGGCCCGTGGAATTCCGGAAGAGAATATTGTTCCTTTCTATCCATATAATGTGGCAAAGGGCTCCAAAGGAGAAGCGGGCTATAGCCTTGTGGAATTGGTTACCACTGAAGTGGTCCATTGCCCAGCGCAAATTGTCTTGCCATCCTCTGTTAATCCAAACATAGTTGTAGCGTGCTCCCCAAAAAGAAATCAGCGCACCGGTTATAAGGCATCCGAAGAACAGGTGATCTATGGAGTCCGGTCTACTATGGCAGAATGCACATTGACCCTCCTGAATTCTGTGGCAATTTAAAAGGTAGACTTGAGTAGGGAGCCTACCTAGAGACGAAAGCCACATTAGAAATGAATGCCTCGGCGTAATGTTCTTATCCCATATGAAGGAAGACCAAGGCACTGCTGTTCCATGGGTCCGAATGAGGTCCCACGCAGACGCAATTGAGAAAGAACCTTATCGGTGATGCCGCCAACAGAAGCAGTCCGGCAAGGCCGGCGTCAGGGACGGTAGAGGCTGCAGGTGCGCAAAGACAGCCTCAGCTTGTTGGGAAGCTCTCGGCAGCAGAGAGAGAGCATCCGCCACCTTGGCGTTTCTAGGGATAGCCGAACAATAAATCTCCTTGTCCGAGTAGATCTTATATAGGGGCCAAGAGAGTGCCAAGAATCAAACCAAAAGGATGAGGTTTGGCCATTGCCAATGCGCCAGTAGAAGTGTTACTAGAAAGCCGCTCGGAGGTCGAGGATTTTTTTCCACGCCCATGAACAGAAAACCGGTTTTGTCGCGTGCCAAAAGTTCCTCCTTTTCAGAAAGTTGGAGTGAATCCATTTGCACCACATGGACTCCTTGTCGGAAAAGAGAATCCAAATGTGCTTAAGCATGGAAGCACAATTACAATCCGCTAGGCGCCGAATGCCAAGTCCCCCCTCCTCCTTTGGAAGGCAAACGTCGGCCCAAACTACCTTCGCCCCTCCCGCACCTAGATTCAGGCCTTTCCATAGGAACTGCCTGAGGACCTTTTCAATCTGTGCGATAACTAACTTGGGAAGGATGAACATGGAAGCCCAGTATACCTGGATGGAATGCAGGACCGACTTTATAAGTTGGAGACGACCCGCAAATGAGAGGAAGCGTTGCGACCATGATTTGGCTCTGGCCGTGATGGCATTAACTAGGCTAAGGCAGTCCACCTTGCCGAGCCTTGATGAGATAATTGGGATGCCTAGATACTTGACCGGAAGCACTCCTTCCCTGAATCCGAAGATATCCAAAACAGATTGCCGAAGGACCCCATGAGCTCCGGCCAGGAAGATGTCACTCTTGTCAGAATTTGGGAGGAGGCCTGACCAATCCGAGAACCGATCAAGACCTTCCTTTAGCAACGCCACCGATCGGCTGTTTGCCTCAGCGAATAAAAGCACATCATCGGGGAAGAAGAGGTGGGAAAGGCGGGTCCCTTTACATCTCCAGAAGAATTTAAATCCCGCCTCTGATGTCTGCTTGTCAAGGATCCGCGAGAAAACTTCCATTACTAAAGTAAATAGGAACGGGGATAGAGGATCACCTTGTCGGATGCCTCGTCCACTAGAGAAGAAGCCGTGGAGCTCCCCGTTGATAGCAATCGAGAATTTGGCCGTCTTAACACAGGTCATGACCAATGCCGTGAATGAAGCCGGGCAGCCGAATGCCAAAAGCACATTTTCAAGGAAACCCCAGTCCACCGTATCATACGCCTTCCTAAAGTCCACCTTGACTGCACACTTCGGAAGATAAGGATCATGGTGAAAGCCGCAAAATAGTTCCTGAGCTAGAAGAATGTTGTCGCTAATGCGTCTCCCTTGAACAAAGGCGTTTTGAGGAGAGCTAACGATGGCCGGAAGAATAGGCGCGAGTCTATTCGCCAAGATCTTTGTTATACACTTATAGATCGTGTTGCAGCAGGCAATGGGCCGATAATCATTAATAGAAGAGGCATTTGGCACCTTAGGAATGAGGCAAATGATTGTGGCATTTATTTCCCGCAAGAGGCTACCCGAGCGGAAAAAATCCTTAATGGCCTCTATCACAGTCGGGCCTACTATATCCCAAGATGACTTGAAGAATTCAATATTAAAGCCGTCCGGTCTCGGGGCTTTCCCGGCGGGGAGAGCAAAGAGGACAGCCTTGATTTCCTCATCAGAGACGGGCGAGTTTAAGGAACCAACCTGGATGTCGCTGAGGGGATGATGAATCATGTCCCGTATGGCCTGGACCGAGGGGCGGGATTGCAGAGATCGATGGGCCAGCAGTCCTTCAAAATGAGACACGATGAATGTGTTAATCTCGTTGGGCTCGGAAATGACCGTCCCGGCATCAGACAAGACGGACAGCACTCTGTTGGAGCTTTGTCTCTTGTTCACGAAGTGATGAAAATATTGGGTGTTCAAGTCCCCCTCCTTAAGCCACCGAATCCTGGACTTTTGTTTGAAGAAGGATTCCTCCTGTAATCTGAGTTCCGCAAAGGACCGAAGGAGGTCTTTTTCTTGATCGGCCAGAACCTGATTCAAAGGATCCCGTAGGAGAGCGGTTTGCGTCGATGATAAGGCCTTCCTAGCTTAGGAGGTCCTTGTTGAGATATCAGCAAATGATTCTCTGTTGAGCTGTTTAAGGCGGCCCTTGAGCAACTTGAGTTTCCGGCATAAAGAGAACATTGGCGTCCCAGGGGTATCCGTGTCCCACACCTGGGTTAGGATCACCCGAAACATGGGATGTTCTAACCAGAAATTGAAGAATTTAAAAGGCTTACATGCAGTGGACGGGCTGGAGATCCGAATCACCATGGGCGTGTGATCGGATATTCCTGGGGCCAGGAATTCAGCCGCCGAGAAGGAGAAGGCGGATCGCCAATGAGCATTGACCAAGACCCTGTCAATCTTCCGCTGCTTTCGATTCACACCAGTGGAGGTCGACCAAGTGAACCGAAAGCCTGAGTACCTTAGGTCCTCTAGCCCAGCTTGGTCCAGACATTGCCGGAGCTCGTTAAAAGACGGCGGCCAAATATCGGAGTTCCCAATCCTGTCCGAGGGGTCCCGAATTGCGTTAAAGTCCCCGGCTACGATCCAAGGCGAGCATTCCCGAATCGGGGCAATGGTGGTGAGATCCTCCCAAAGAGCCCTTCTGGTAACAAACGTGTGTTCCGCATAAACAACGGAGACAAAACAGAGCTTGTGAGTAGCTAATATCCTCAACTGGGCATGAATAATCTAAGAGGAAGATGCTATAGTCTCCAAAGAGACCGTTTGGGGGTTCTAACCAATCCAAATGCGGCCCCGGTCAGAACTACCATAATTGTTGATCCAAGACCATCCCGGAAGCAAAGTGAAGGACACACTTGAAAACAGAGACAAAGGAACTTTCGTCTCCAGGATGCCTATGCAACTCAGGTGATTTGCACGAACCACACTCCTTATTTTAGCTTGCTTTAGATGGTGAGCTAAACCCCTAATATTCCATACTCCTATATACATAGAGGAAGAGAGAAGGGTTACCACTTCTTGGGTCCCGACGGCCTCTTCTTTTTGGGAATTGGCTTTGGGTGTCTAGACGAGCCTAGGACAGGCGAGCTTGCTTTTAATGCCAGAGCATGGAGCGAGGGCAAATCAGCAGCCTGTTTTCCCCT
>BCNH02000002.1:8082868-8109451 GCA_001662345.2 Metrosideros polymorpha var. glaberrima | reverse complement strand
ACCTTGTCCCGAAAAAGCATATGGTTCCGTTCCTTCCAAATTGAGTGACAAAGAGCAGCAAAAGCAAACCTGCCCACTACCTTATGAAATTGAGATCCTCGGAGGCTTTTTGAAACAAATAAGAGGTTCTCCTTCCATCCCCGGTTCCTCCATGCTAGGTTGCACCGGCCCGCCCAGAACATCATCAAGGAAGCCGTAGTGACGCACCCGAAGAACAGGTGGTCGATCGAGTCAGGCCGACTTCGACAAAAAGGGCACAATCCTTCCTGGATTCTGCAGCAGCTTATAAGAAGAACCTGAGTTGGGAGGCGACCTATGGTGGTGAGCCAAAGGTGGAAAGAATGCCGAGGGGTCATCTCTCTGTCCCAAATAAAGGAATGCCATAGGACAAGCTCATTTTTTGTTCGAATCCATTCCCATGCTGAGCCAGAAGAGAACTCACCGGAGGAGTGTTCTGTCCAAAAGAACCGGTCCACCTAAGCAGGTTGAAGGAGAGGCACGGGTCGAATAAGAGCAGCAAGCTCCTCCAAAGGGTGGTCCTCTAGATTGGACCCATTTAAAGCTTCGAAGATTGAGGCGAGGCGGGGGATGCCCGAGTCGTAGATTAGTCGATCGGAGACTATCTTGTACAGCGGCCCCCTGGGACTCCAGGAATCGAACCAGAATGAAATAGAGATGCCATTTCCAATCCTCCATTGGAAAAGATGTTGGAATTCCGAGCGGAGGTCCAAAATTTTTTTCCAGGCCCAAGAACAAAAGGTCGGTTTAGGTACGCACCAGAAATTCCTTCTTTTGAGAAAGATAGAATGAATCCACCGGCACCAAAGTGATTGCTTATCCGTGAATAAGTTCCATATGTGCTTAAGCATAGAAGCTCGGTTGCAGTCAAGAAGCTTCCGAATGCCAAGGCCGCCTTCCTCCTTGGGCGAGCAGACTTTTTCCCAAGCTACTTTGGCTCCCCCTACACCGAGATTGGGGCCCTTCCAAAGGAATTGCCTAAGAATCCTTTCTATTCGGGAGAGCACAAATTTGGGCAGCATAAACACATTCACCCAAAACACTTGAATGGCCTGTAGGACTGACTTAATGAGTTGAAGCCGCCCGGCAAAGGAAAGGAAGCGGTGCGCCCACGATTGGACCCGAGCCGTGATCTTATTGATTAACGACTCGCAGTCGAGCTTTCCAAGTCTTGTTGAGATTATAGGAACGCCTAGGTAGCGTACTGGAAGGGACCCTTCTTGGAAGCCGAGTGTAGAGAGGATCAAGGTCTTCAAGGTCCTATCACCTCCTGACAAAAAGACTTCGCTCTTGTCTTGGTTGGGTTTTAGGCCTGACCACCTGGAAAACTGCTTAATCGCTGAGTTAAGCAACACAATGGATGCAACATTGGCCTCAGAGAAAAGAAGCACATCATCTGCAAAAAAGAGGTGGGATAGGCGCGTTTCCCTGCATCTCCAGTAAAATTTGAACCCCGGCTCCCTAGTTTGATTTAGGAGTAAACCGGAGAAAATTTCCATTACCAGGTTAAAAAGGAACGGAGAGATAGGGTCACCTTGGCGAATACCTCTACCGCTCGGGAAGAAACCATGGAGTTCTCCATTGATGGAGACCGAGAACTTTGCTGTTCGGACGCAAGCCATAATCAGTTTGATGAACATAATCGGAAAGCCGAATGTCGATAGAACCGCTTCTAGAAAATTCCAATCCACTGTGTCATAGGCCTTCCTAAAGTCCACCTTTATGGCACATTTGGGTAGGTAAGGCCGAAGATGAAACCCGCAAAAGAGTTCCTGTGCCAACAGAATATTATCGCTAATACGGCGTCCCTTGACAAACGCATTCTGTGAAGGGCTGATTAGAGAGGGCAGCACACTCGCCATTCTGTTGGCCAACAGCTTGGTAATGCATTTATAAACGGTGTTGCAACAAGATATAGGCCGAAAGTCGTTGACAGAGGACGCACTAGGACCTTTAGGAATCAGGCATAGAATCGTAGCATTCACTTGTTTAAGAAGGGCCCCGGACGAGAAAAAATTCTTGATTGCCTCAATTACTAAGTCCCCGATTATATCCCAAGAGAATTTATAGAATTCCACGTTAAAACCGTCAAGCCCCGGGGCCTTACCGGCTGGCAAAGAGAACAACGTATCTTTAATTTCCAAAGCCGAAACAGGTCTGGACAAGAAACGCACCTGCTGATCGTCCAGGGTCTTTTGAATCACCGCCTGAAGCTTCGGCATTCCTGGACAGTCCGAGGCTGGGTGTGCAGCAAAAAGCTCCTCAAAATGAGACACAATATGTTGCTGAACCAGACATGGATCTGAGATGAGGACACCGTGGGAATCCTGAATGGACAGAATGCGATTGCCACTATTTCTTTTACTCACAAAGTGGTGAAAGTATTTGGTGTTCCGATCGCCTTCTTTAAGCCACCGAACACGGGATTTCTGCTTATAGAACGCCTCTTCCTACGTCCTCAGCTCAGCGAAGGAACGAAGGCTGCTGAGCTCCTGCTCCGCGAGCTTCGGGTTAAGGGGATCGCTGGCCAACGCTTCCTGGAGCACAGTCAGGGCCGCCCTTGCCTGATTAGTTCTAGCTGAAATGTCCGAGAAGGCGGACTGATTGAGAGCCTTCAGGCGGCCCTTAAGAATCTTCAATCTGCTGCACAAAGCAAACATGGGAGTCCCACGGATGGGAACTTCCCACACTTGTGAGACCATGGGCAAGAAAGACGAGTGGCTCATCCAGAAATTGAAAAACTTGAACGGCCGCTTGACGGAGGGCGGTTCAACGACTTTGATGACCATAGGCGTGTGGTCTGATATGCCAGGCGCCAAAAAGGAGGCTTCGGAAAAGGAGAACACGTTCCTCCATTGGGCATTAACCAGCACACGATCAATCTTACGCTGCTTGCGTCTATTACCGGAGGAGGTAGACCAAGAGAAACGAAATCCGGTATATCTTAAATCCTCCAATCCTGCTTGGGATAGGCATAACCCGAATTCATTGAAAGAAGGGGGCCACACGTTAGACCCACCAATTCTGTCCGTCGGATCTCGAATGGTGTTGAAATCCCCGGCAACAATCCAGGGGGACTCCTCAAGGGAAGAGCTTGCCCGGATGATATCCAACCATAGGGGTCTACGATCGACGAAGGTATGCTCAGCATATATAACAGAAAGGAAACAATCCTTATGAGTATCCAAAATCGTCAAATGGCCGTGGATGGCCTGGCTCGAAGCCGATGACACCTCAAAATTGACCAGCACCGGGTTCCACCCAACCCAAATTCTGCCCCTAAGGGAATGATCGTAATTGGCGGACCAAGACCAACCGGGCAAGAGACCGGATGAAATGCTAGGAAAGAGGGCCCCATGAACTTTGGTCTCAAGGATACCGATGCAAAAAAGCCTATTGGTCCTCACAAAAGTGCGGATTTCTGCTTGCCTAAGGGGGTCAACTAAACCCCTAATATTCCAAATACCTATAAACATAGTAGAAGGTTAAATGGTTACCGATTCCTGGAACCAGGAGGCTTCTTTTTCCGCACGAGCGGCCTTGTTTTCCCCTTTGAAGGTAGAGATCCCGCTCCATTTCCCGTTTGCCTTTCCATTGCTGGCCGGCCTGCTTGGGCCTCAGCAATCTTTTTGCGTGTGGTTGGGGGGACCGGAGGGGTCACCTCCTCCTCCTCGCTGTCCGCTATGCTACCTCCCTCTGGCGCAGACTCCTCACCAGAAGAAGAGGACACTGGGGTAGCAGTGGGCGTGCATTGGCCAACACCAAGGGCAGAAACCTGAGAGGCCTCGCCCGGATGTGTAGCCTGCGGGGACATCAGAGGAGTCCCTTGGGCCGTTCCTTCCTGTACTATCGTACCAGGCTGAACTGACTCCCTCGACTTCCTTCGCACTTGAATCCATGCCTCAGGGTCAACAGTAGCTGTTGGGGTAGAGGCCGCTGGTTCCCCCGAAGAGACAATTGGAGGGCTCGGACACTTGTGTCCAAAGGTGCCACAAGAGGGGCATGAGATCGGTTTCCATTCGTATTCAACAGAAACTTGGCGAGCAGTGCCCCAGATTACCAACTCAATCGAGTCTCTTCTTGCTTGCCGAGCATCCAGCTCCACACAGACACGAATGTAGGATATCATTGTCATCTTTTCCGTTTGCCTATCCACATTTAGTGGTTTCCCGATTGCACTGGCAATGGCACTAATACCCGGTGCTGTCCAGAGAGAGAATGGCACATTCCGAAGCTTAATCCAGACCGGAAGCGACTGGTGCTGGCCCCTCTTGAGTTCCACGAGCGAGTGCCATTGCTGGAGGATCAGAGGAACCCTAGCAATTGTAATCGGCCCATTTTCCAGGATGGGTTGCCTAAAATCAGCATTAGGGATATGGAAAAAGAAGAAGCCATCTTCATTTGCCATTAAGTCAGATAATTGCGTTCCCCATATGTGTTTGGCCGCCGACTCGACCAATTTAAATGGGAGGCGTTTGCCCACGAAATAGCCCACAAGGAAGGAATCCCACTTTGGGTCCGAGGCATCTAAGATGTCTTCTGATATAGTCACAGAAATTCTATCCCCAATCGGCTCTACTGGAGAGTAGGAAAGAGAATAACCTTTTCTGCAGACTTTGTAACAGCCGCCCAAGATTTCTAGGCTGGATTGGGCATCGCGGGTTGAGCCGGACGCGGATGGGGAGGCTTGGACATGGTCCTACCCCTGCTGCGGCTTCGACTTCCTTGGCGAGTCCACGGGGCCCGCGCCTTGCCCGGAACAGGGCCGCCGGGTGCATTGGGATGCACGGTTTTCCCCTTGTCGCTGCTCAGGCGAGCTGGGACAGTCGAGCCTTCCATTCCCTGAGCAACAAACGAAGACGAGCTCGTCTTGGTCGGAGGGACACCCCTGGATGAGGTATCTTGGGCCTCTAGGGCCGATATCAAAGAAGATGCCATGATTGCACCAGAATCGCACAGCAACAGGTTTCAGACCAGATCTGCTATTGCGAGCCACATTCTGAACAGAAAGCGAATTCCTTCGGTGAGAATGACGGGGGGGACCAGCCGACCCACGACGTCGAAAATCAAGCAATTCCGTCAAGCGAAACGGCCGGAGCCGCACCAGGCACGAACAGCAGCAGAAACGAGCGGGAAAGCAGCTTGAGAGAGAACATGAACAGTGCTGGGCGGCAAGGAGCAAATGGAAGGATATGCTTTCTTGCTTTCGCAGTTGTTCGTCTTTCATAAATCCAAGAATTTCACCTCTGACTATGAAATATGAATGCCCCCGACTGTCCCTGTTAATCATTACTCCGATCCCAAAGGCCAACACAATAGGACCGGAATCCTATGATGTTATCCCATGCTAATGTATACATGTCAGACTCCATGGTCCGTGCAGTCCGGCGAGGAAGTCGAGAGAGGGGGCAGGGGCTACAGGCGTGAGACGATCGCCACTGCTGATTGTGAGACCCTCGGCAAAAGAGAGAAGGCCTCCGCAACCTTGGCATTTCGAGGAATGGCTGAACAATAGATCTCCCTTTCCGTGAAAATCTTATACAAATGGCCAAGGGAGTGCTAGGAGTCAAACCAGAATGAGGTTGTTTGGCCATTACCGATTTGCCAATAGAAGTGATGCTGGAATGAAGCTCGGAGGTCCAAAAGCTTTTTCCAAGCCCACGAACAGAAGACAGGTTTCGTCGCGTGCCAGAAATTTCTTCTTTTCAGAAAGTTAGAATGAATCCATTTGCACCACATAGATTCCTTGTCAGAGAAAAGAATCCAGATGTGCTTGAGCATGGCGGCACGATTGTAGTCCAAGAGGCGCCCTCCTCTTTAGGCAGGCACACATCAATCCAGGCGACTTTAGCTCCCCCCACGCCCAGATTCGGTCCCTTCCAAAGGAATTGGTGAAGAACCTGCTCAATTTGGGAAATGACCGACTTTGGGAGGATGAAGAGGGACGCCCAATAGACTTGAATGGAATGCAGGACAGACTTTATGAGTTGGAGGCGTCCCACAAAGGATAGAAAGTGTTGAGACCACGATTTAGCCCTGGCTGTAATGGCGTTCACTAAGACGAGGCAGTCCACTTTACTGAGCCTAGCGGATATAATCGGGACGCCTAGGTACCGGACCGGCAACATACCTTCCCTGAAACCGAAGGTGCTGAAAATCGAAAGCCGAAGATCACCTTACGCCCCAACCAGAAAGATATTACTCTTGTCAGGATTAGGAAGAAGCCTAGACCATCCGAAGAACAAGTCCAGGCCTTCCTTAAGCAGGGCCACCGACCGGCTATTTGCCTCAGTGAATAAGAGCACATCATCGGCGAAGAAAAGATGGGATAATCGGGTTGCTTTGCATCGCCAAAAAAATTTAAACCCTGGCTCAGAAGCCTGTCTATCCAAGATCCTCGAAAAGACTTCCATTACTAGTGTAAATAGGAAAGGAGAGATAGGATCACCTTGCCGGATGCCTCGGCCACTAGCAAAGAAGCCGTGGAGCTCGCCATTGATGGAAATCGAGAACCTAGCCGTCTTGACACATGCCATGATGAGTGCCGTAAATGATTCCGGAAATCCAAATGCTCTAAGCACCATTTCTAGGAAATTCCAGTCCACGGTGTCATACGCCTTTCTGAAGTCCACTTTGATTGCACATTTCGGAAGATAGGGATCATGATGAAATCCACAGAAAAGCTCCTGGGCCAGAAGAATGTTGTCGTTGATACGCCGCCCTTGAACAAAGGCATTCTGTGGAGTGCTAACAATGGATGGAAGAATAGGTGCCAATCTACTCGCCATAATCTTCGTTATGCATTTGTAAATAGTATTACAGCAAGCAATAGGACGAAAGTCATGAATGGACAAGGCATTGGGCACCTTGGGAATAAGGTAAATGATTGTCATGTTTGTTTCCCTCAGGAGGCTTCCAGAACGAAAGAAGTCCTTGATGGCCTCTATCATCGATGGCCCCACAATATCCCAAGATGCTTTGAAAAATTCGGCGTTGAAGCCATCAGGCCCCGGGGCTTTCCTGGTCGGAAGAGCAAAGACGGTGGCCTTGATCTCCTCGTCTGAAATAGGCGAGCTTAGGGAGCTGACCTGCTGATCACTGATCGGGCGGAGGATCACCTCACGGATATCCTAAATGGAGGGGCGAGAGAGGAGAGGGCGGTGATCCAGCAGTCGCTCTTTTGCCCGAATCATCCGTCACTAATAAAATCCTGTTCGTGTTCTGCCTCTTATTTACAAAATGGTGGAAATATTGGGTGTTCATATCACCCTCTTTGAGCCAACGAATCCTTGATTTCTGTTTGAAAAAAGACTCCTCCTGCGACCTCAAATCCGCGAATACACGAAGCTGGGATTTCTCCTGGTCGGCCAACTCATGATTTGAAGGATCTAATAAGAGGGCATTTTGGGTCGAAGAAAGGACTAACCTGGCGTGGGCAGTCCTTGATGAGAGATCAGAAAATGACTCCCGGTTGAGCAGCTTAAGGCGAGCCTTGAAGAGCTTGAGCTTTCGGCATAGGGAGAACATCGGAGTGCTGAGGACATCGGTGTCCCACACCTGACTGAGGATCGAGCGAAACTTAGGATGATCCAACCAAAAGTTGAAGAACTTGAATGGCTTTCTTGTGTTGGATAGGTTCAAGATCCGGATCACCATATGAGTGTGATCAAAAATTCCCAGGGCTAAGAACGCGACCGACGAGAAGGAGAAGGCACTGTGCCAGTGAGCATTGACTAGAACCCGATCAATCTTCCTCTGTTTGCGGTTTTCACCCGAGGATGTAAACCAGGTGAAGCGAAAACCTGCATATCTCAGGTCTTCCAAACCGGCTTGATCAAGGCATTGACGGAACTCATTAAACGACGGTGGCCAAAGATCCGAGCTGCCAATTCTGTCGGAGGGGTCTCAGCTAGCATTAAAGTCCCCTGCTAAGAGCCAAGGAGAATGCTCCCAGGAGGGGGCCACTGTGGTGAGGTCCGCCCAAAGAGTTCTTCTGGAGGCAAACGTATGCTCCGCATATACCACAGAAATATAGCAAAACTTCTGGGACGCCAAGTCCTGCAGTTGGGCGTGGATAACCTAGGAGGAGGATGAGGAAACTGAAAGCAAGACCACCTGGGGGTTCCACCCTACCCAGATTCTTCCCCGGTCAGCATCATCATAATTATTGGTCCACATCCAACCTGGTAGGAGGCTGGAGGAGACATTCGAAAATAGAGAGGCAGGAACTTTCGTCTCCAAAATACCAATGCAATTCAAGTAGTTCGCATGAACCAGGTTCCTTATTTCAGCTTGCTTTAAAGGGTGAGCTAAGCCCCTAATATTCCAAACTCCTATATACATAGAGAAGGGACGAGACGGTTACCACTTTTTAGAACCCGGTGGCTTCTTCTTTTTAGGAATCGGCCTCGAGTTTCTGAGCCAGTTTGGATCCGTTGGGGATGCCTTAGAGACCCCTGTCTGCTGTGGGGGGGATCGGCCACCTGTTTGCCACGGGTGAGTCTGGAAGACAGCGACTCAGCCAGCATTTTCTGGGTTGTTGGGGGGACCAACGGGAGAGGTTCCGCGTCGACATCGCTCCCCGGATGACCCGACTCAGCCAATATTGGAGAATCGTCTGAGGAAACCGACGAGGTTTCTCCGCTTTGGACAGACCCCACTGTGTCCTCTAGTTCCCGTGTGCCACGGGCCGTCTGTTCAGGGATGCAGGGATCCAAGGTCGCCTGAAGGGCCGAGCTTCCAACTTGGGAAGGGGATTCTGCTCCTTAAAGCGAGGAGACCAGAGGCAGAGGATGAGAAACCAGAGCTGGCCGGTTCTCCTTGTTGCCCGGCCTATTGGAATGACGATGAGTCATGGTGGTCCACTCTTCCTGGAGATTTTCTGAGGTACCCGAAGGCGGATGCTGCGCTGGAGGGGCATGGGACTCCTTAGGGGGCATTTTATGGCCAAAGGTACTGCACGAAGCGCAAGCAATTGGCTTCCATTCATATTCCACAGCAATGGACCTTATAGAATCCCCTAACATCACTTCCACATAAGCACA
Source organism: Metrosideros polymorpha var. glaberrima (assembly GCA_001662345.2). Classification (NCBI taxonomy): domain Eukaryota; kingdom Viridiplantae; phylum Streptophyta; class Magnoliopsida; order Myrtales; family Myrtaceae; genus Metrosideros; species Metrosideros polymorpha. The sequence continues at coordinate 8,100,389 of BCNH02000002.1, read as the reverse complement.
AGGGACATGAGAGGCCTCCAGCTCAACACAGACACGAACATATGAAATCATATGTATGGATTCCGTTTGGCGGTCCACATAGAGGGGTTTGCCGATGACACTCGCTATGGTGCTTATGCCCGCCGCCGACCAAAGAGCATGTGGGATATTCCTTAACTTTAGCCACACCTGAAGAACAAGGTGCTGCCCCTTCTTGAGATCAATAAGCGGATGCCATTGCTGTAAGATAAGAGGGACCCTAGCGATGGTGATCGGGCCATTGTCTAGGATCGATCTCCTATATCCCTCATCCGGGATGTTGAAGAAATAAAAGTCATCTTCATCGGCCAACATGTCAGACAAATGAGCCCCCCATATATGCTTTGCAGCTGATTCGATGAGCTTAAAGGGAAGCTTCTTCCTAACAAAATACCCAACCAGGCACTGAGACCATTTAGGGTCCTTAGCATCTAAAACATCCTCTGAAATCTTAAGAACTTGTTCCGCACCAACAAGCACAGGAGGAATAAAAGACAAGTTGAAACCTTTTTCTGCTGATTTAGCCACAGCAGCCCACGACTTCTAGCCGTTTAGAGGATTGCTCAGGGGGCATATTCTTCTGCTGAAGGGGGTCTGGACACACGCCTGCCCCGACTCCTGCTTCGTCCGGCCAGACGCGTGGCGGCCGTAGCCTGCGCAGGGCGTGCCTCAGAGGCCAGAGCCGCCGAACCTGCCATCCCGGGAGGGGCCACGCTTAGGTCCACATGCAGACTTGAGGGGGGCTCCTTCCATTGCCAAGGATGACAAGGAGGGCGGTTTCGAAGAGCCTGGGTCCCCGGCTTGGGGCACCGGAGGCTTCGAAGGCCCCATGGGCGAAGGAAAACAGCAACAGTAGCAGCTCAACCCAGAAATACCATTCTAAGCAAGAGTAACCAACCTTGAATTCCTTTAGTGGGTCTGAATATAGGGGGAAGACAAAGGTTCACGCCTGAAATCAAGAGCCAAGACCGAGCGTAGCAGCCTCTGGTGTCACCGAACCAGAGCAGCAGTTCGAAGGAGAGGGAAAACCCAGATCTGTTGAATCTCTCCAATGGAACAATCTGGGCGCGATTCCTTCGGTAGAAGTAATAAGCAAGACCAAGCGACCTTCCACCCCAAAGTTGAGCCAGAACCACCGTCTGGAACGGCCGGAAGCGCAGCAAATTTACGGAGCTACAGTGGCGCGCGGGAACAGATTTGAGAGCACCAGTGAACAATAACCGCGTGGACTGCACAATGAGAGGATGGTGCTTTCGCAGTTGTTTTTTTTTGGTAAGTTAAATGTCATAACCAATCAAAGAGCGATTTACAAGGGGCCAACCGACAAACCTCTTACTCGTCAAGACATTGGAATGTCAATGTGGGTAGAAAGATGTCGTAGGCGAAGGAAAGGAAAATACACGACCAAGACTAAAGAGGCCGACTACAGAAAAATAGAACTAGCAAGCCCCCAAGACCGTTGGATTCTTCGATTGCTTGGCAAATCCTGAACTTGCTTAAAAGTTAGCTCTTTGTCTTTTACAACCTGCTGCAAGTGCCTCTTGAGAGCCGGCACAAATAAGGGTTGGTCCCGAAAAAGGATATTGTTCCGTTCAATCCAAATAATGTGGCAAAGTGCTGCAAAGGAGAACCGGGCTACAGTCTTATGGAACTGTTGGCCGTGGAGCATGTGAATGATCCGGGACAAGTTTTCATGCCAAGTACCATTATGCCACACAATGTTACATCTTGCAGCCCAAAAAGAAAGTAGAGAACCGGTGATGGAGCACCCAAAATATAGATGATCGATGGAATCCGGCCGACACCTACAGAAAACGCAGGTACCTTCCTGGATTCGTTGGCAAGACATGAGGAATACCTGGGTTGGTAGACGTCCAAGAGTGGTCATCCATAGATGGAATGAATGCCGAGGGGTTATACCGCCGCCCCAAATAAACAAGTGCCATGGCACTATTGCCTTCTTTCTCCGAAGGAATTCCCAAGCCGTCCCTACTGAAAAATCACCAAGGTGGTGGGCTTTCCAATAGAACCGGTCCGGATTTGCCAAGGACAGTGGAAGCAAGGAGTGCATCGAAGCCGCAAGGTCCCCACCTATAAGGTTGGGGAGATTAGGAAGGGCCAAAGCCTCGGCAACCGTATCCTTGCGCGGAATGCCCGAGTCGTAAATCTGTCTATCCAAAAAAGTCCTCAATAATGGTCCCTAGGTATGCCAAGGGTCAAACCAAAAGGACGTAGAGCACCCATTGCCGATTTGCCAATGAAAGAGGGGAAGGGCGGTTGGATGGAGGTCTAGAATCTTTTTCCAAGCCCATGAGCAGAAAATGGGTTTGGGGGCGCACCAGAAGTTTCTATTTTTCAGGAATGTAGGATGGATCCACTTGCACCATAAAGATTCTTTGTCCGTAAAGAGCAACCAAATATGTTTCAACATAGAGGCCCAGTTACAATCTAGAAGCCTGCGGAGACCTAGCCCGCCTTCCTCCTTAGGGAGACAAACATCCTCCCACGCCACTTTAGCGCCTCCTACACCGAGGTTTGGCCCTTTCCAGAGAAACTGTCTCAGAACCTGTTCTATACGGCCTATGACATACTTAGGAAGCATGAAAACATTGGCCCAGAAGACTTGTATAGCATGAAGCACGGCTTTAATTAGTTGAACCCGCCTAGCAAACGACAAAAATCGGTGTGACCACAATTGAGCCCGAGCAGTAATGGAGTTAATAAGAGATTCACAGTCCAATTTACTAAGACGCGACGAAATGATAGGGACACCTAAGTAGCGTACTGGGAGCTGACCTTCCTGGAAGCCAAAGGTAGTGGAAATCTGGTTGCGTAGGGCATCGTGGCCGCTCGAAAGGAAGATCTCACTGTTTGATAAGTTTGGGATGAGACCGGACCAATTGCCAAAGAGGTCCAGGCCATTTTTCAGCAACTCGGAAGATCTTACTGTAGCCTCCGAAAAGATGAGAACATCATCCACAAAAAAGAGATGGGACAGTTGAGTCTCTTTGCATCTCCAAAAGAATTTAAACCCAGGCTCGTGGGTTTGATTGCAGATAATACCCGAAAGAATTTCCATGATCAAGTTGAAAAGGAAAGGGGACATAGGATCACCTTGTCGAAGGCCTCGGCCACTGGGGAAGAACCCATGAAGTTCCCCGTTAATAGAGATAGAGAACTTCGTCGTCGAGACACATGTCATGATGAGCTTAGTGAACATAGCCGGGAACCCGAACGCCAGGAGCACAAATTCCAGGAAATGCCAGTTCACCGTGTCATATGCCTTCTTAAAATCAACCTTGATGGCGCATTTTGGTAGATAGGGTTCATGGTGGAAACCACCAAACAGCTCCTGAGCCAGGAGGATATTATCACTGATTCTTCGTCCCTTTACAAAGGCGTTCTGGGATGGACTGATCAGGGATGGTAAGACAGCCGCAATTCTGTTAGCTAGGAGCTTGGTGATACACTTATAAATAGTGTTACAGCATGCAATGGGTCGAAAGTCGTTCATGGCGGACGCATTAGGCACTTTCGGAATAAGGCATAAAATGGTGTTGTTAATTTCTCTAAGCAAGGACCCCGAGCGAAAGAAATCCTGAATAGCAGCTAGAACCGAGTCCCCTACGAGGTCCCAAGAGAACTTGAAGAACTCGATGTTAAACCCATCCGACCCAGGGGCCTTGCCCTTCGGAAGAGAGAAAAGCGTATTTTTTATTTCCATCACCGAAAATGGGCGAGACAGAAATCTGACCTAATCAGAATCCAGTTGGCGGTGAATAAACTGCTGAATGTCCAGAAGACCATAACTGACCGGGCCGAGACAGGCGCAAGCAGATCAGAGAAGTGGGCGATGATGTGGCTTTGAATCTGGCCCGGTTCCGAGAGGGTGGTACCCGTGTCATCGACGATGGAAAGGATCCGATTTCCACTATTCCGTTTGTTGACGTAGTGATGGAAATATTTAGAGTTGCTATCCCCTTCTTTTAGCCACCAAATGCGGGACTTCTGTTTGTAGAAGGACTCTTCTTAGTTATGCAAAGAAGAGAATGAGAGCAGAGAGGCCTGCTCCTGATCCACTAGGGATTGGTTTAAAGGGTCCCTGGCCAACCTATCTTGAAGATCCGTTAGGTCCGACCTTGCCTGAGAGGTTCTGATCGAGATATCTGAGAACGCTTGATGGTTAAGCCTTTTGAGATGGCCCTTGAGAATTTTCAATTTATGGCATAGCGAGAACATTGGCGTCCCCTCAATCTCCATGGCCCAGGTTTGAGAAACCATTGTCAAGAAAGATGGGTGTTCCATCCAGAAATTGAAGAATTTAAATGGTCGCTTAAGGGACGGTGGAATTACCGTTTTGATGACCATTGGCGAGTGATCCGAGACTCCCGGCGCTAAGAAGGAGGCTTCGGAGTATGAAAAGACGCTCCTCCATGTCGCATTGGTGAGAACTCAATCAATTTTCCTCTGTTTGCGCCGAGCCCAGGAGGAAGTGGACCAAGTGAAGCGAAAGCCCGTGTATCGCAAACCTCCAAACCGGCCTGATTGAGGCAATGATCGAACTCACTGAAGGAGGGGGGCCAAATGTCGGAGCTGCCAATTCTGTCTGAGGGGTCTTTTATGGCGTTGAAGTCCCCGGCTACCAGCCAAGGATGATCTTCCCAAAACGAGCTTCTCTGGATCAGGTCTGCCCATAAAGTTCGGCGTTCAACAAATGTATGTTCCGCATAGATAAAAGATAGATAGCTTTCCTGCTGGCTTGCAAGGATTTTCAAGCGACCGTGGATGGCTTGCGAAGAACTGTGAGTCACTGAGAAGCTAGCACAGAAGGGATCCCACCCCACCCAAATGTGTCCTCTATGTGAACTCTCATAATTAGCAACCCATTTCCACCCCGGCATAAGAGAAGATGCCAATTTGGTAAAGACAGTTTGTGAGATCTTCGTCTCAAGAATACCAATACAGTGAAGCTTGTTTGCGCGAACAAAGTTTCGAATTTCATCCTGCTTAAGAGGATCGGCCAAGCCCCTAATGTTCCAAGAACCTATATACATGAGGGAAGTATGGTAAGGTTACCTTTTGCGGACACTCCCCGGCTTCTTTTTCTGGGCAGTTGAATTGATTATTCTCCCAAGTTCAGATCCTGGGTGGAATTCCAGCGCTTGCCGGCATTGGGTTGTGGGTTGCACCGCGACCTGTTTCCCCTGGTCCATCTGTGAAGCTTGGGCTTCAGCATGTTTCTTGCAAGTGGTTGGTGGGGCCGGAGGTCTGTCTTCCTCCTCCTCGCTTCCAATGTTACTAGCAATCTCGTTTACGCCCCCTCCTCGTCCGAAGAGGCCATTGGGGAGTCAGCCGAGGTAGCCATCGGAGTATTCTCCTGGGACCTTGGGTTATTACCCCTAGGGAGTTGCTGGTCGAGCTCAGGCTCCCTCAGGGGTGGGTTTGCCTCGGAAGCAGTGGACAAGCGGCCACGCCTGCCTACCATTGTCCATTCCCCATAATTACCAGTAGCCACATTACCCGCCGGGGCCAAGGGGGCAGGGGGGAAGTCGCCGGAGCAGGAGGGCATTTATGCCCAAACGTACCACAGATAAGGTAAGAAATTGGCTTCCATTCATACTCGATTGGGATGGTGCGCATGGAGTCCCCGAGAATGACCTTAACCGTCTCCCGTCTAGCTTGGTTGGCATCCACTTCCACACACACCCGAGCATAAGATATAGTTCTCATATTCTCAGTTTGTCTATCCATATACAGGGGTTTGCCAATCACACTGGCTATAGCACTGATACCTATCGCCGACCACATGGAAAGAGGGATGTTTCTCAACTTGATCCAAACAGGTAAAGACCGGTGCTGGTCTTTGTTGAGTTCAATAAACGGGTGCCACTGTTGCAAGATAAGGGGGACCCGGGCAATAGTTATAGGGCCATTGTCCAGAATTGAGCGTCTGTAGTTTTCATCCGAAATGTGAAAGAAAAAGAAACCGTCATCATTGGCTAACATCTCAGCAAGGTGAGCCCCCCACACATGTTTAGCCGCGGATTCCACAAGTTTAAACGGCAATTTCTTGCCCACAAGATAACCAGCCAGGCAAGCTTTCCATTTAGGATCGGTGGCCTCCAGAATCTCATCAGACATATTGGCAGCTAAATCATCCTCAACAGGAGTAGGAGGAATATAAGAAAGAGCATACCCCTTTTACGTAGATTTTGCTACTGCCGCCCATGACTGGACGGGGCGGGGCGTGTTCCCAGGTTGGACTGGCCTGGGGGGAAGAGGTCTGGACAAAGCCTGGCCTCGGCTACGGCTTTGTTGGCCTTGACAAGAAGAGCTCAATCCTCGCGCCTTCGAGGGAGCAGGTCCCTTCACCGGAGCAGCAGAGGTCTCAGCCTGCATCGTGTGCAGGAGGGGAGGCGCGGGCCTCTCAGTTCCAGACAGGCCAGAAGGGGCCAGCGTTGCCCTCCTAAGGGTCGTGGGGACACTCGAAAGTGTGGGGGGGTCGCGGACGGAGCCGCATCTGTCGCCGCCATAGACTTGGTGCCGAGTTGCAGAAGAAGACCCCAACCTCAGTCCAGATCTGCCATAGCGCCCAGCAGAGAGAATCAAACCAGAAATCCTTCGGTGGAAGAGAAGAGGAGGACCAGGCGCTCCTCTGTGTTGAATTTCAGGCAGAAAGATTGGCTCAATCGACCGCAGCAAGAAAACTTGGGGCCGGTGAACAGTGCTGCGCGTGAACTGGATTTGAGAGAGAAAGTGAACAGTGATCCGGGCAACTACAACAATGAAAGGATGTGCTTTGCAGTTGTTCATCTTTCATAAATCCAAAAAATGTCACCTCACTATGAAAATACGAATGCCCCCGACTGTCCCTATTAATCATTACTTCGATCCCGAAGGCCAACACAATAGGACCGCAATCTTATGATGTTATCCCATGCTAATATATACAGAGCGTAGGCTTACTTTGAGCACTTTAATTTCTTCAAAGTAACAGCACCGGAGGCACGACCCGAACAGTTAAGGCCAGGAGCGTATCACCGGTCGAAGGGACAAGCTAATCGGTGCACACCGCGAGGCGGACCGGTCGACCCAACCAAGGTCCAACTATGAGCTTTTTAACTGCAACAACTTAAATATACGCTATTGGAGCTGGAATTACCACGGCTGCTGGCACCAAACTTGCCCTCCAATGGATCCTCGTTAAGGGATTTAGATTGTACTCATTCTAATTACCAGACTCAAAGAGCCCGGTATTGTTATTTATTGTCACTACCTCCCCGTGTCAGGATTGGGTAATTTGCGCACCTGCTGCCGTCCTTAGATGTGGTAGCCGTTTCTCAGGCTCCCTCTCCAAAATCGAACCCTAATTCTCCGTCACCACTGTAGTAGGCCACTATCCTACCATCGAAAGTTGATAGGGCAAAAATTTCAATGATGTGTCGCCGGCACGATGGCCGTGTGATCCGTTAAGTTCTCATGAATCATCAGAGCAATAGGCAAAGCCCGCGTCGACCTTTTATCTAATAAATGCATCCCTTCCAAAAGTCAGGGTTTGTTGCATGTATTAGCTCTAGAATTACTACGGTTATCCAAGTAGCAAATACCATCAAACAAACTATAATTGATTTAATGAGCCATTCGCAGTTTCACAGTCTAAATTAGTTCATACTTACACATGCATGGCTTAATCTTTGAGACAAGCATATGACTACTGGCAGGATCAACCAGGTAGCATTCCTTCACGACGTCCGCCAAGCATGATCCATCATGAAACCCGAAAGCTCCACATGGTCTAAGACAAGACAAGAGTGTCATTCCAGTAAAGCGATGAATGCTTAAAGATTTGGGAACGAGGGGCAATGACCCCATACGCATGAAGAAAGTTCCATATCCGAGAGAACGAGTAGGCGCTCATGATCCATCCGAACGATCACATGAGATGGTTCATGGAACACTAGCCCTACTATCTAGTCTAACAAAGCATCCAAAAGGATGTTATGACGAAAGGGACAACGAAATGGACAAATTTCCATCACAATAGGTATGCAACACAAGAACCCATTTTTTGCATCCAACTTAGCTCATGGAGCGACTAATCGAAAATGAGGGAAGCAGTTCGATGCACCAGCACGGAGCCTGCCAACACGCATATTCTTATCATCACTCACACGCCATCGCGTACACTGGAAGTGAACAAAGCCAACTAAGCCATAGCTCTTCAAGCATGAGAACTCAAGGAGCACATGGACTAATCAAACATGGCCATATCCGCACCGCTAGACGCGAGAACACGAGGGTCTCATCTTACCGAACGGACTCACAGATTTGTCGATTCCCAAGTAGCTCGGTCACTGATGCATCCTCCATGATCGTTTGGCTTGATCACAACCCATGGTCTAATCTTGGCAAACGAGCTTATAGATTCGTTAATTCCTAAGGAACTCGTTCACCGATTCATCCTCCATGGCCCCAAATGAACTCATACATTCGTCAATTCCCGAGTAGCTCGGCCGCTAATCCATCCTCTATGATCGTTTGGCTCAATCATCACGACCCATGGTCTAATCTTACCGAACGGGCTCATAGATTCGTCAATTCCCAATGGACTCGGTCGCCGATTCATCCTCCATGATCCGAATGGACTCATAGATTCGTCGGTTCCCAAGCAACTCGGTCACTGATGCATCCTTTATGATCGCTTGGCTCAATCACGAACCATGGTCTCATTTTACTGAACGACTCATAGATTCATCAAATCCCAAGGGACTTAGTCACCGATTCATCCTCTATGGCCATTTCGCTCAACCAATACCCGTGCACTCGACCACGATGCCCGTGTGAGGGGAGCCACACGATACACGAGTAATCGATCCATCCATCTTTTTTTAGAGGTGCTTTAGGCTTATTTCATGGATCATTGATCCATATCATGACTCATTCTTATGCCCATGAAATGGATCATGCAATGCCCGTAGTCCCGCCCATGGCCTGCGAGCACCTCTACCCCCTTAAAGAGCCTTATGAGCACTTTTCCTCCTAGCAGGAGGAGACATTCACCATGCTTGAGATGGCATCACGTTTCTAGAAAAATATAGAAATTGAATTTTTTATGAGATTTTTTGTAAAGATGCTTAGAAAAATGTGAACTAAATTATGGAGAAATAAAAAAAAAAATTTGATGAAGGAAAATATTTTATTTTTATTTTTTGTAATTAAAAAATCAAAAAATTCAAAAAATTAGGAAAATTAATTGTGAGGTGGGAAAACTAGTGGGAGAGCTATTTGATGACACAAACAAAATTTAGAAAGAAGAATGGATTCAATCGGACGAGATTCGATCAGTAGAGTATCGAGCGAACCACAGGCGCATGGCCTGGGGCGATCCATGACATGGCCCAAGGTGATGGACATGATGCATGAACTACCAAGGACATGACAAAATTTAGGAAGAAGAATGGATTCAATCGGATGAGATTCGATCGGTAGAGTATGGAGCGGACCACATGCGCATAGCCTGGGGTGATCCACCGCCGCAAAGAGGACAACCATTAAGGAATGCCCCGCTGAACAACTTGAATTGACCCCCGATGCAAGGAAGAGTTTATGCTGTTACTAGGGAAGAGGCAAAGGATTCACCGATCGTTACAGGTACGGTCTCCTTGCACAGTCATATTGCTTATGGTTTGTTTGATCCGAGAGCTACACATTCATTTGTTGCTAAGCAATTTGTTGAGTTAGTGGGGTTAAGTTCAAAACCGTTGGAAATGGTCCTTAGTATCTCTACCCCGTTAAAGGATAAATTATTGTCTGCGGTAGGATATTCTGGTTGTAAGATAGTCATAGGCAGACGAGAAGAAAGTATAGATTTGATTGTGCTGGCGATGTATGACTTTGATGTCATAATCGAAATGGATTGGCTTACCAAGTGACGAGCTATGATGGACTGCTATCGTAAAGCAATCAAGTTTAACCCGTCAAGAAGGGTTAGTTTCGAGTTCATTGGAAACAGAGGATTCCCCTCGATTCCTTTGATTTCGTCGCTTAAGGTGACAACCTTGCTGGATAAGGGTTGCCAGGGTTATTTGGCAACCATGGTTAATACGCTGGTTAAGGAACCAAGGATGGAGGACATTGCTATAGTACGGGATTTTTCCGATGTCTTTCCAAAGGAATTGCCTAGATTACCCCCAGAAAGGAAAATAGAGTTTGTGATTGAGTTAGCCCCTGGAACAGAGCCAATTTCCAAAGCACCATACCATATGGCACTATCGGAACTAAAGGAATTAAAGGTGCAGATGCAAGAATTATTGGATAAGGGATTCATCCGCCCTAGTGCCTCGCCTTAGGGAGCGCCAGTTCTGTTTATAAGAAAGAAGGATGGATTATTGCGTTTGTGCATCGATTATCAGCAACTCAATCAAGTAACGGTCAAGAATAAGTACTCGTTACCAAGAATAGATGATTTGTTTGACCAACTTCAAGGAGTTTCGGTATTTTCCAAGATAGACCTAAGGATGGGCTATCACCAGTTGAGGATCAAGAAGGAGGATATATCGAAGACGGCATTTCGTACACGCTATGGTCATTATGAGTTTACGGTAATGCCATTTAGTCTAGCAGATGCCCCTACTGCTTTTATGGATCTAATAAACCGTGTGTTCAAGGAGTATTTAGACCAGTTCGTGATTGTGTTCATTGACAACATTCTGGTGTATTCAAGAAACCCAAAAGAACATGAACAACACTTGAGGATAATTCTACAGACACTTCGAGAGCATAAGTTGTATGCTAAATTCAATAAGTGCGAGGTTCGGTTAGCTTGCGTAGCTTTTTCTGGACATGTAATCTCTAGCGAAGGAATTTCCGTAGATCCTACCAAGATTGAAGCAATTATGGATTGGCCGAGGCCAACGACTGTAACGGAGATTCGGAGTTTTGTGGGATTGGTAGACTATTATAGACGATTCGTGGAAAGGTTTTCTACGATAGCTATGCCTCTAACACGATTGCTAAAGAAGGACGAGAAGTTTGAATGGATAGATAAGTACGAGCGTAGTTTTCAAGAGCTTAAGCACAAGCTAACTACAGCTCCAGTTTTAACAATACTGTCTGATCCAGGAGGTTATGAGATCTACAGCGATGTGTTGTTTAAGGGATTAGGTTACGTTCTAATGCAACATAGAAGAGTGGTTGCATACGCGTCTCGTCAGTTAAGACCTCATGAGTTGATCTACCCGACGCATGATTTGGAATTAGCAGCAATCATCTTTGTCCTCAAGATTTAGAGACATTATTTATGCGGAGAAAAGTTTCAAGTTTACACCGACCATTAAAGTCTCAAGTACCTGTTCTTGCAAAAGGAGTTGAACATGAGACAACGACGTTGGATGGAGCCTCTTAAGGATTATGATTGTGACATTCTGTACCATCTTGGTAAAGCCAACAAGGTGGCTAATACGCTTGGTCGAAAGTCAACGATTACACAAATGATGGTCCAAGAATGGCTTCTTCTCGAGAAAGTGCGAGATTCAAATTTTAAATTTGAGGAAAGTCATCTATCGAGTCTCATGGCTACTTTAAAGATTGAACTAGAAGTGCAAGCAAAGATTAAAGCCTTGCAATCCACAGACCCTGCAATCCAAAAGATTATGCAAGAGGATTCAGTAAAGAGAAAAGATGATTTTTAAGTAGCCTATGTTACACCGACACGCGACACGCGACACGACACGACACGACACGACACGCCGACACGTAATTTCTCAAAAATAGAGAATTTCGACACATTCTGACACGTTGTATTTTTAATATATATTTATATATATGAGAAATTATTTTAAAAAATATTGCAATAGACTTATGAGCCATGAAATTGATGTCAAATGCTTGCTTTTAAAAATCATGTCAAGCCACAAGAATTTTTTAACGAAATTGTAAACTTCCTCAATAGGTTTCATTTTTGACTCTATGTTCTTTTTTTTCTTTTCTTTTTTGATTTCTATGTTTCCTTATTGCAAGTTCAAATTGAGAGAAAAAAAATCATAAGAGGGCCCACAAAATTAATTTTCTTGAATATGAAGAAAGAAAAAATAAATTAGTTACCGAGATATAAAAAGTCAATTTATAGTAAGGTATTTTATTTCAAAACAGAATAATAACAAGAATGAAAACCCCTGATTCTTTCTTGATTGCAAATCAATTTTAGAGAATAGCTATGGTGACCCATCTAATCCGAATTCCCAATCTAGTGAAAATCAATGAAATTCCGTATACCCTCGTCTTGGCGAATTGTATTCGTTAATTCAATTGGTAGATACTATGACATATATTTCCAAAGAATTCTACATAATTATTGGACAAAAGCCGAGATTAATGAAACTTTCCCCACAATTATGGCTTATTCAATTACAAAGTCCTACAAAAATCGAAAGTTTAAAGTGTACAAGATAATTAAATTCCTATTTTTATGAGATATTAAGTTTTTTTCTTAATTTGGGATCAATATCCACATAATCTTTTTCTTTAGCCGGAGAATAATATCCACTATTTTAAAAGATGCAACTAAATTCTTTGTATATATTTTTTATTATTTGAATATTATCACTTTGATTTGCTTTTTCATATATCAATCGATTTCAATTTGTTTTTTCTGATTTCGTCTTAAGCTTGTAAGGAAGCAACATTTAAAAAAAAAAAAAGAAGAAGAAGGAAAACGTAGAGTCAAAATTTGAGGAAACCGGTTGAGAAAGTTTACCGGTTTCCTCAAAAGAACCTTATGGTTAACCGTGCTATGCTTATCATAAAAAATTAAAAAAAAAATTATTTGGTGCCAGCCACAAATATGTGGCTGGCATTTGCACGGTCAGACTGTGGATCACAGTCTAACCGTGTGCTCCTAGCCTACTAGAAGCCTAGCACAAGTTTTAAGAAAGAAATAAGGGGATAAAATATTGGGGTATGGATCGACCCACTTTTCTCCTTCCCCATCTGTTCCTCCGTCCCTCCCTCCCCCTAACTCTCTCTCTCCAACTCCCTCCTACAATTCCTCATCCCCTTCCTCCTCGTCTCCTTCGACTCCATGGACACCAAAATCGGAGGGCGTCTTCTCCGTCCTCGGCCACAGAGCTCGAGCCCAAGGCTCGCAACCGCCATGGCCACGAAGCTCGAGTCAACGTCTTCTCTGTCCCCTTCTCCTTCCCCGACGCTCTCCCTCCCTCCTCCTCCTCTCTCCCCTAGGGCCCCAGGTCCGTCTCCTCCTCCTCCTCATTCAGATCTCAGTGACAAGGTGGAGCCGGAGCCGAGAGAGTCGAGAGGGAGGGAGCAACTTCTAGGACACGCGTGTCCGTGCGTGTCCCACGCGTTGACCGCATGTCCAAGTCTCGGACACGCGGTCAACGCTTGGACATGTGTCCGACACGAACACCTGCGCAATATGCACGTGTCCGTGTAACATAGCAAGTAGCTGAGGATGAAACATTAAGATTCCGAGGGCGATTATGCGTGCCCAATGATATAGGGCTTAAGAAAGAAATTTTGTCAAAAACCCATCGTAGTAGCTATAGTATTCATCCAAGCAGCACAAAGATGTATCAGAACTTAAGGCAATATTATTGGTGGAGTGGCATGAAGGCTGATATCGCCAAGCACGTGGCTAAGTGCTTAACGTGCCAACAAGTGAAGGCACAACATTGCAAACCTGGTGGACTGCTACAACCTCTCAAAATCCCAGAATGGAAATGGGAACATATCACAATGGATTTTGTGATGGATTACCAAGGAGTCAACGAGGTAATGATTCCATTTGGGTCGTGGTTGATAGACTCACGAAGTCCACACACTTTATCGCCGTACGAAAGGATTTTGCATTAGACAGATATGCTGACTTGTACGTGCGACAAATTGTTAGTCTTCATGGAGTACCTGTGACGATCACTTCGGATTAAGATCCTAAGTTCATTGCAACATTTTGGAAAAGCTTGCAGACTGCCTTAGAAACGAAGCTGCAGTATAGCACTGCCTATCATCTGCAGACGGATGGCGAATCAGAAAGAACAATTCAAACGCTCGAGGACATGTTGCGAGCATGTATTTTGGATTTTAAGGGAAGTTGGGAGGAACAACTTTGTCTTGTTGAGTTCGCTTACAACAACAGCTATCAACAGAGCATCAAAATGGCACCATTTGAAGCGTTGTATGGTAGGGCCTGTAGGACTCTAGTTTGTTGAGACGAAATTGGTGAACAAAGGATCACGGGTCCTAAGTTGGTCCAACAATTGTTGGACGCTGTCAAGGTTATTAGAGAAAGACTTAAGACAGCCCAAAGCCGCCAGAAAAGTTATGCAGACAAGCAGCTTAGACCATTGGAATTTCAAGTAGGTGACCATGTATTCCTCAAGGTGTCACCAATACGAGGTACTTCGCGATTCGGCAAGAAAGGAAAGCTGAGTCTGAGGTATGTTGGACCTTTTGAAATTTTAGAACGGATTGGGATTTTGGCCTATCGTCTTGCGTTGCCACCAAGACTTGCTTAAGTACATGATGTCTTTCACGTGTCTATGTTGAGGAAGTACGAGCCTGACCTAGCTCACGTGCTTAACTTCGAGGAAATAGAAGTATACGATTGAGTGTCGTACGTGGAACGACCAGTGAGAATAGAGGACAGAAAAGAGCAAGTGCTGCGGAATAAGATGATTTCCTTGGTCAAAGTGATTTGGCAACCTCACAAAACAGAGGGAGCAACGTGGGAAAGCGAAGAAATAATGAGGCGCCAATATCCCTATCTTTTTTAAGATATCATGTAATAGTTTAAATTTCGAGGACGAAATTTCTATAAGGAGGGAAGAGTTGTGATATCCCAAATTTCGACCAATGTACTAAAATTTAATTCGATGGGTTGTAACCACGAATTCTAATCCGATTAAGGGTTTTGGACGTTTCGTTACCGATATTTCAAAGTTTATCGGTAAATCCTAAAATTTCAGATAAAGGGTAATAAGCTGAAAATTAAGTATCGAAGAGACTTCGGACTTCACCCGAACCGACAGACCTATTTTCTATTAAATTTGGCCACCAAGAGACCCGATAATAGGAAATGACCGTTTTACCCCCGAAAGCCCATTTTATGTCCAAATAAAGAATCCATTGGATATTAAGCCCATTAGGCCCATTAAAATTCAAGCCTAAGCCCATGTGAATAGTGCAAGCCAGTATGAATAGTGCAAAGGGTGGAAATGACCATTTTGCCCCTTCTAGAAGATTGGACTTTAGGGGCAAATATTAATGGATACAAGACAAGGTTAATTAAGGCTTGATGTTGTCTTCTCTTTCTCTCTCCTTCAAGTGGACGATTCCCCCATTGCTCTTTCCTTGTCTCTTTCTTTCCTTGTCTCATTAATTTTAGTATAAAGTTGTCTTGATTTGCAAGAAGCCAAATTAGATATTTTAGAAAGTTGTAATGATGAGAAGATGCAAACTTGGTGAGAAAGTTTAATAGCAAGACAACTCTCTCTCTCTTTCACTCTTCACTCACTCTTTTCCCTCATTTCTTTCTTGCACTCTCTTTCTTTCTCTCTTGAGTTCGGCCACCCCTCACCATCGCCCACCTTGCCGCCGTCCACCACCGTACCAAGCCATGCCGCACCGCCATTTGTCATGCTCTCACCACACCCGTGCCGCACCGCCGTTCACCGAGCCGTCTGCCGTCACCACCGCCCAAGCCAAGCCAAGCCATCGCCGCGCCAAGTTGAGCCGCCGTCAATATCCATTTTCCGTCTACGCGCCATCGTCGAGCCATCACCACCACCTTCACGTCGCCGCTGTAGTTGCCGCCGCCGTTAAATGATGAGTTAACTCCTTAATCCTTGATTAGGTTGTTAATTACAATTAGGGTTAGTTTAGTTGACTATGGTTAGATTAGTTAACTAGGGTTGGTTGGTTAACCATGGTTAGGTTAGTTAACTATGGTTGAGTTAGTTAACCATGGTTGGGTTAGTTAACCATAATTGGGTTAATTAACCATGGTTAGGTTAGTTAACTATGGTTGAGTTAATTAATCGTGGTTGGGTTAATTATTAATTGTACGTATCGGCATGTCCTAAGGTGAAGATTGCCTTAGAAAAATAATGGTTTCATGATTGATGGTTTTCTAGTAGATATTAATGTATTTTTGGTAAATAAATGGTGATTGGTTTGGTATCGTGCTTCAATGCTGAATTTTAGACTTTGGAATAATTTAGTAGGCCCGGAAAGTGAAGCACATGAAGTCTGGCATGAAAAATCTGTTTGTGTGATCACGTGTGATTATTTTCTTGCATTTTACGTGTGAAAATGGCAATATGCTTGATGTATGAGTACGATCATGGCATGAGCACAAATCATGATGGCATTGGCTAGAAAAATAAGAAGAACTAAATTGGCATGCATGATTGAGGTGCTTGTGTGATCACAAAAGTATACTGACCCCCAGAGGATTGGGGATGATGCTCAATTTATCGGATTCTCGGCGGGGTCGGGATGGTGATGATTTATTGGATGCCCGGCGGGGTTGGATGACGGACCGCGGTAGAGGTCGGACCGATTCTCCTTATGGAATGCCGTCTACTTGCGGGGAAGGTTACAGTGTGGCCACACCTCGATCTTCCAGGAGGAGATGTTGTCGTGCCTAATGGGGCGGGATGATGCCCGGTTATGCCGGATGACTACTAACCTGTAAGAGGTGCAGTGGCCTAGAGAGGTCAAGATCGCCACCCTTTAGGTCGTGCGATGTCTGAAAGTGGTCATGGAACACGCTTGGATGCTTTGCGCATAAGAAATGGAGTTATGTGTTCTGATTGCCTTGGTTGATATATTGTTTATATAATGCTATAACTGACAATATGCATGGCATGTGCATGTGCCAAGGCAAGGCAAGAATGCCTATGATTTGTTGGTTGATTGGTATTGACTTAAGTCATTCGAACATGTTATAGGTTGTATAGAGCGAGAGTCGCTCGCTATTGATCTGCCATTGATGTTAGGTTGCATGTTTAGGGTATGCTCTAGGTAAATCAGCACCCTACATGAGGTTTAAGTTGTTAACTTACTAAGATTTTATCTCACTAGTCGTTGTTAACCGCTTTTCAGACCTGTAGTATGAATTCGAGGGTTGCACGGTTCGGGGTTCCTATTGATCAGAGCCTTGAGGTAAAACCGTACTAAGTCCTTGGTAAGGACTACAGCTACGAGCTTCACATCACTACAGTTTGGGTCGACGAGGGATTGATGCACTTGATCCCTCACCGGTTTAAGGCATGGTTCTTATGCCATGATGACGCGCTCTTCGATCCATTGAGGAGCTTTGATGGACCTGGTGGAGGTGGACCGGGAGAGGAAGCTTGGAATCCCATGGACCTCGAAGTCCCTGATGGCACCGTCGAGGATCCAGATGAGTACTACCTTTAGGTTGGGCTTGGAGGATCGACACATTTTGGCATAAACCCGTAGTGTAGCAGAGATAAGTTGACCC
>BCNH02000002.1:8058377-8082859 GCA_001662345.2 Metrosideros polymorpha var. glaberrima | reverse complement strand
CCCCCCCCCCCCCCCCGATCTTTTTGTTGATCGCTATAGGAAATAGCCGCTATAAGGGCTTGTAAATATAACTTCCTAAAGTTAACAAGTATATAAATAAAATGTCAGCTTTGTTATTGATGTTTGTTATGCTGTTTTTCCTACTATCGCTGCTGTTGTGTTTGTAGGGTGTTGGTTATTTGTTTCTACATGCGTTAATTGAAAGATAAAATGAATGGGTCGACGACACGTCTTGGGACGTCGCATTTTTAATGACCCAAGAGAAGAGATGTATTGGGATGGTCGCGCGCTCGAGGGCTGGGGTGTGACAATGACCATCCAAAAATGGTACTAACTGCCAATCACTACCTATCACTCACTACCATCGGCTCTCGTGCTACCATCATTTGCTCCATTACCATCACCGAGAGGAAAAGGAATCAGACCTATAAGATGCCCATCGTGCCTAACATAGATGGCCATAAAACAAAACAGATCCAATCCCGTTCCTGACCCAGTGTCAACCCTCAAAATCGACTCAAGCTTCACAAAAATGGCAATTGGAAAGGCGGGCTTGGTATGCTCAGATAATGACCCCTCAAAGTCCACGAGGGCACCATAGATAGCTAGCGAGACGGCAGGGATGGCAGACATTGTACTAATGATCTGAAAACATGGAATCCAACGAGAGTAAGCAATAGCTTAGCAAGTGAAAGAATCAATTTCTAACTACTCAATCCATAAGTGTCACAGATTCGAGAGTTATGTGATACCGACTGTAATGTCAATACAATACCCGATTCATAACCAATGAATTAGAAGTTGTAAAACGTAACAATTGTAAATGATACTAGTATGTACTTGCACGCAGATGGATACATATGATATGCTTATGATTCTCTCACGAGCTTCCCTCAATCATTATTTTCCTCCGGTTTACTGACCAGACTTCCGTGGTGCACCAGCCATATGCAACTCGCTCCTACTCTGAGGTCATTGTGACTTACTTTGCGCGACAGCCATTGCGTCTTACTTTGCACGACCCTGAGGTTTACCGACCTCAAGCTTCTCGATTTCCCACCTGGCTCCCAAGGGGCATCATCGGTCTGTTGACGGATGGTCCTCACTATTTAACAATTCTCACCAATGTATATGCCTTTGATGCTCATGAAATGTAATCAATCAAAGTTTCACCATGAACACTTACCATGCCTTGCCCATATAGTTTTCATGTGATGACTTGTGCATATAGCAGGAAACTTATGTTGGAAAATATCCCTATGGTATTTTGATGATCACAAAACCATCTCTAGTTTAATGTTTACCATGACAAGTGTAGATGGTGAAACAGGTTACAATCATCAATGATCTTTCATGTCAGCAAAGACAAGATACTAGGCTTTGACGTTTAGGAGAACAAGTACCAATAGGCATATATCATGGTATCTTTGAAGGACTTGTCGAGCTAATATTCTTGAAAGTCCTTAATACTGATAAAGATGGAAAGATAATTGGTATCAGCACTGAAGATGATGTCGTAATTAGCATTTGGTGTGATGTTGAGTGCTCTGTCACAATCGAGAATGTTGTACCGATATGGAAGGATCACTATGGATATCTGAAGTGAACAAGGTATTAGGTGTAGAGATATTTACAAGTTGGAAGTATCTCTACAAAGGTGAACAAGTTGGAATAACCTTGATCGAAAGAGAACAAGCCAAGAAGAACGGGGATGTTTGCGATGGCTTGGAAGGACAAAGATAAGGTGACTAGTTAGATGGACCTTGGTGATGGTGAACAAACCTAGAATGGTAATGTTCGTTGAAGCTTGGAAGGACTAAACTCGTGAAAATGAACAAGCTTGGTAGAATTATCATCGCTAATATGCTTGGAAGGACCATAAGATAGAGGTGCAGCGGATCACCATCTGGATAGTAAATTGTTGGCCAAAGAAGTTCTCTTCAGTTAAGGTGGAAAGACTATGACAATACCGATGGTCTAGTGAGTTTAGTGAAGATGAGGAATTAGCAGTGGTGCTAATGTCCATGAAGGTCTTTGGATGCTGACTCGGGCATTCGGTGAAGACGAAGAGTCAACGGGTGTGTTGATGTCCTTGGAAGTCTTTGAAAGATAAAGAAGCCAAGAGGATCATTGGAAGATTGATCGGAAGTCATTCCACACAGTTTTGTCAGTGGACAACATCAACAGACTACTGATCATCTGCAGTCCTAATTATATGGGAAAAGGACAGTGCAGATATCAAATCCTGAAAGGTGTTGGCCATCTGCTCAGCTGATAGAACGTTGATTGAGACTAAACTAGCCATTACAAAGGCTTGGAATCCACATCAGTAACATTGTGATATGTTAGAGTAGAGACGGATTTTGATAGTGATAGCTAGCATAGTACAAAGGACAATTTGTGCACTGCCGATGGTATCCTTAACGGATAAAAAGAGTCGTACTGACAACCTAGCATACGATCTATCCTAGCGTCCTTGTGTACAAGCTACAGTACTGCTATTCTCATGTACAGACTACGAGGCTGGCATCCTTTTTGTTTTTTACCTGAATATTACCGTTGATGATGATAACGGCTATAATGGAAGCTGAAGGCTTATAAAAGGAAAAGAAGAGAACGAATCCAACAAAGAGAGACACAAGAAGAGAAGAAGGGCAAGAAGATACACAGAAAGAGAGAGGAGAGAGTTTTGGGTGAAAGCTTACAAATCGAGTCTATGCTCTTCAGTCTTCTCCTTTTGTTAAGTAGTTGTGATGTTGACGAGTCTTATGCTCTTGAGTCTTCTTCTTCTATTAAGCAGTTGTGATGCTGATCATGTCTCTGTGTGGTGCTACTGAGTTGTAATAGCAATGTAGTTAAGTGTACAAGCGTAAGTGTAAGTGTGTGTGTCCCGATAGTATGATCTATCATGTAAGGGAACAACACTAGTCAGTTGTAATTTGCATTGCTAATTACAAGTGGATTCTAGTTTTGTTGTGGCTGTTAGTCTCGAGAGTGGAGTAGGCTTGAGGATAAAGCCGAACCACTATAAAACTTAGTGTGCTATCTTTCATCTCTTCTTTATCTATTTATCAACACCGTACTCGATTACATTATCCATTCACCAGCAGCACTCCTAATTGTATTACTCTATTTATGCTGATTGTGAAGTTTTAACTTGTTATATTCCGCCAAAGTTGTTTATAGTTTTGATCATATATCTCTGATTTACTTACCAGCTTCACATATGTTGATATGTTTTCAATATCATTTGGTGTGAAGATGGTTGAGTATTCCACAAAAGTTTATTTTGATCTTCACTCAACCTATCACCCCCCTCTAGGTTGTATTGTTAGCCCCCAACAACTTAACTCTTTTGGTTACAAAAATCGATCATACAACTCCAAGCTCCACCAATGCCGACTACCACTCCCTCACGTTGCACCTAACAAATACGAGGCCTAACCATGGCAACAATGCTCAAAATCAGCACAATTTCTACAATTTCAATCATTGCCTCCTCGTGGCCTTTACGGCACCATCCATTGTCGTTCACCTCAACCTCACACACCATTTCCCTAATCACATAACCCAAATCTATACATACATATATATATACATACATGTATGTATATATATATATAAAACAAGGGCACATTCACAATTCCAGTCCCAAAAATAACCACGCAACCTCGTGGCACCACACATTGCCGATCACCTTGACTACGCACCCCATCTCGCTAAACAAAGGTTCCAAAGATCACATGCACGTGCAAAACCAGAGTTCATCTCACAATTCTAGTCCAACGGTTGTCGCACGGTCCTGTGGCACCATCTATTACTAATCTCTACCACCGCACACCATCTCACACAAGACTCTACCTTCTAACACAGTATGCATGTACCAATTCAGCACAAATTCTAACCAACCAAGCTCTTTATCATCAAACTAAAGCACGGCCTCAATATAACTAGCCAAAACAAGAGACTACCTACAATTCTACCCCCTAACTTGCGCCACCAATAGACCGAGGAAGAAGAAATCGAAGATTTCACTTGCCTTGAGCTTAGAGGAGCAACGACGAGCTGTAGATTTTCCTCGAGTGCGTCAGCGAGCCTCGGCGGGAGAGTGGGAGCGAGAGCGAGAGCGAGCGACAAGCAAATGAGTGAGAGAGTGAGCGAGAAAAATGAGAGAGGGAGAGATGCTGAGGGTGTCTTGTGACAGTCTGAAATCACCCAACCCTTACCAAACGCAATGAATAACATTTGAGGAGAATAGTCGAGCTTGTCTATTCGACTATGTTCGAATGTGATATTTTGGGATTTTGGTGGGAATCTCGATGAGGTATTAGATTACTATAGAACCGGATTAGGTTATAATATGAGAAATTATAAGAGATAGTGTTACTTTTGTGACCTTAGAGAAAATATAAATTTCTTGTATTCGTAACATGATAATGATAACATTACTTCATTTACTTACGAATCCAAGTTTCTAGTATTTGTTATAAATGAAAATTTGAAGCTACATTAAATGTTGTATTTTTCCTAAGGACCGAAAAATTATGATGGATGAAATATGCTTGGAACCACAAGGACCCAATTCCTCTCATTTTTTTTAACCTTACTCATTCAGTCTAGCCCCCTTCCTATCATTAGCTTACTTCATTATTTCCTTTCTCAATTTTATGTTAACGTGCAAAATTTGATATTCAGACAAGTGTCCATTTATTTTCATTTATTTTCCTCATGAAAGGCTAATGATGGTGATATAAGATGAGAAGCCAAGCTTATTCCCTTCTTCCTCCTTGCATGCGGCCGAATTGCTTCCATCACTACCCTACTTCAGCTTTAATTTTCTTTTCTCATTTTTGTGCTGCCATGCAAAAGAACAATCCAGCCAAGTGTCATTTGGATTAGGACCATTACAAGTTTCTATATAGATTTTTTATGATAATAATTCCAAAGACAAAAGCAACCATTCCCTTCTCTTTCCCATTGTGTGGCAGAACCAGACCCCATCATTGTCTAACCCATCTGAAATTCTATTATTTGTTTTATTAAACTCACAAGTAACGATTTATTTTGACAAATGGACAAATGGCACAAGGATCCTAACTACTACCTTTTCCCATGCAAAGTAATGATGAAGTTCAAATGAGGAAGCAATCTCACCCTCTTCTTTTCTCTCTCGGCTTCCTCTCTCTCTCTTCTTCCCTCACACGACCGAAGCTCACATCTTCTTCCTCACAGAATCCTCTACTCATTTCTGCTCAATTTCTCACGTTTTAAGCTATCTTGAAGCCCATGATTCGAATCCTCAAGCTTAGGCAAGTGAAATTTCATTGTTCTAGTCTACGAGATCTTCTCGTTTCTTGGAGTAGAGATGGAAGTGAAGGGATTTTAGTGTTGCATATTGCTGTTCTGGGTGTGCTGATCTTGAAATCCTTGCTGCATGTTGCTGTTCTTGAATCATTAGGGATAATTTTAAGTGGAGAAATGGTTTCATGCCCTCTAACTTGTGTCTTGTGCCAAGATAAGTAGTTGCATGCATGATATGTAGCCTTAGAAATTGAAGAACTTGCTGAATGCTTCATGAGTACTCTTGTACATTGTTGCCTTAAGTTGAGGTGCTTAGGAAAAATTGCTAGAAGTGTCTCTATCACTTTGCATGTTGCATTCTTCTTGATGCACGGTATAGAAAAGCTTGCCAGAATTTTTGCTATGGATCACGACATGTCAATTTAAATTGCTAATGTTAATAATCTCGTTGAAATAGGAAGCCTTGAGCCGTATGATGCGGTTTGGTAGTGAAAAGTTGTAGAGCTGCGAGTCCTAGGTTGTTGATTGGAGTAGTACATATTAAAATGTTATAAGAATTGATTATGGTGTGCGGTGGCTACTGTGTATGTTGTTCCGAGTGTATTGTTGTGAAAATGTATGCTGTAGGTGGTCGTCCAGCATTGTATGCATAGAAAATTTTGTTAGAAGCTAGTATGGTAGGTTAAAATTAATATCTTAGAGGCTGCAGTTAGTATTGCACTTGTGATTTTAAGAACAAAAGCTGGAGTTTGGATTATCCACATTGATAATTACAAAACCGTGACTGGAATTTATGACTCTTCGGCAATGCTTGCTACCACTTGTTAGTTTGATGCTATGTGATGTTGTTTTGTGTTATAGAGATAGAAATGCATGCAGATGTATGTTACATTAGTGTGGAAGAACGGCATTAGGATATCGTGTGTTGCATTTCAAGATTGTGTGCTACATTTCAAGAATCTTAATGCATGCGATTGTGTGAAAAGAATTGGTAATAAATGGTGTCCCATTGGGATGTTTCAGTGATGCCCTGAGGGAGTCGGGATGCCCAAGTGAGTAAGTCTTGGAAGTCCAATTTGGAAAGTTAGAAGTGAATTGTGCAGGCCAATAACAAACAACGAATACCGCGTGTGAGATTATGAAAGTATCACCATAACTGTGATATCCCTAATTTTTGACCGATGTACTAAGATTGAATTCAATGGATTTTAACCACGAATTCTAATCCGATAAAGAGTTTTGGATGTTACGAAATCGGAATCTCAAAGTTTATTGGTAAACCCTAAATTTTCGGATAAGTGACGGTAAGCCGAAAATTGAGAACCAAAGAGACGTTACGAACTTGGCATGAACCAACGAGCCTACTTCCTATGAAATTCGGCCACCAAGAGGCCCTATAAGAGAAAATTATTGTTTTGCCCCGAAAGCCCATTTTTAGCCCAAATAAAGAGCCTATTGGATATTAAGCCCATTAAGCCATTTCAATTCAAGCCCAAGCCCTCGTGAATAGTACCAAACCCACGTAAATAGTGCAAGCCCGTATGAATAATGTCAAGGGTAGAAATTACCATTTTACCTTTTCTAGAAACTTGGACTTTAGGGGACATATTTATTGGCAAGTTGTCTTCTCTCCCTCTCCCTCCCTTATTTGGCTGCCCACTCCTTCTCTCTCTCTCTCTCTCTCTCTCTCTCTCCTTGCATTATTGGTCTTGGATTATAAGCCAAAGTTGATAAATTTTTAGGGTTGCATTAATGAGGGACAATAATGCAACTTGGTGAAGAAGAAAAATAAAGCAAGACCACTCTCTCTTTCTCTTTTTCTTACTTGCACTCTCTCCCTCTCTTTTCTTCAAGTTTTGGCCACCCTCCCCTCTCCTCCATTCCCTCTCTTTTTACTCTCTTTCTTTCGCTCACCGTCACCCGTTTTCCGTGCCGAGCTTGAGCCACTTCCTTGCCTCCGTGTAGCTACGCCATCACCAAGACATGTCGCACTACCATCTGCACGTCGTGTCATCATCGTTCACCACGCCGCGCCGAGTCTAAGCCAAACTATCCGTGCCGTCGCCACCGTCGTACCGGACCTCTACCGCGCTGTGTTGTCATTTGTCGCCGTTCGTTGCTCCGCCATTAAACTAGTGAGTTAACTCCCTAATCCCTTAGTTAGGTGGTTAATTACGCTTATGGTTAGATTAAATGAAGTTTAGAGTTAACTATGGTTGGATTAGGTGATAAATTATCATGAAATGATAAGTGAAAGTGATAGGTTATCAAGGAAAAGTGATAAGCTATCATCAAAAGGATGATAAGCTATCGGTAAGTAAGTGATAAGCTATCACCAAAGGGATGATAAGCTATCGGTTTTTGAGTGATAAGCTATCACCAAAGGGGTGATAAGCTATCGAGGATTAGGTGATAGGCTATCAGAAAATGGACGATAAGCTATTATCAAATAGGTGATAAGCTATCGAGGTTCAATTGATAAGTTATTAATTATTATGCTTTGTGTTTATGATATGTGATATTTCTATATATGTTTTGGTATGATTTAAGGTGAGGACTGCCTTAGGAAGGTAATTGTTATATGAACTATCATTTCTTAGTTGAAAATAATGTAATTTTTGACATATAAATGGTGATTTGTATGGTGTCATGCTTAGATACCAAGTTTTATGTGTTGGAATAATCTAGGATGCTTGAAAAATGAAGCATGTGAAGTTTGACGGGAAAAACATGTCTGTGTGATCATGTATGATTTATTTATTGCATTTTTACGAGTAAAAATGGCAATAAGTTTGACGTATGAGCACGAATCATGGTATGAGCACGTATCATGATTGCATTGGCTAAAAGAAAGAAGAAACGAGAATGGCATACATGATTGGTAAGCTCGCGTGATCACAGAAAGAGTACAGACCCCCAAAAGGCTTGGGGATGTGCTCGATTTATCGGATTCCTGGTGGGGTCGGGATGATGATGATTTTATCAGATGCTCGGCGGGGTCGAATGACGGATCGCGATAGAAGCTGGATCGATTCTCCTTTATGGAATACCGTCCATCTCCGAGGGAGGTTGTGACGTTGCCGTGCCTGATGGGGCAAGACGATGCCTGGTCATGCCGAAAGATCACCAATCGAGGGTTGTGCCATGCCCTAGAGTAGGCATAATCACTAGGCATAAAATTGGAACACGCTTGGATGCATTGCGCATGAGAAATGGTGATAGGTGTTATGATTGTGTGCCTTGTTTGATTGCATTGTTTATAGAATACTATAACTGATATCGTGCAGGGTATGTGCCAAGGCGAGGTAAGAATACTTGCAGTTTGTCTATTGATTGAGATGAGTCACTCAAACATGTTATAGATGAAGTAAAGCGAGAATTGCTCACTATTGATCTGTCATCGATAATGGGTTGCATGTCTAGGGTATGCTTTAGGCGAATCAGCACCCTACACGAGACTTAGGTTGTTGACTTACTGAGATTTTATCTCACTCGTTGTTGTTAACCGCTTTTCAGACTTGTAGTATGAATACGAGAATCATGCAGTTCGAGGTTCCTATAGACCAGAGCCTCGAGATAATGCCGTACCTAGTCCTTGGTGCATATTACCGTTATGAGCTTCACATGACGATGGTCTGGGTCGACGAAGGGTTGAGGCATCTGATACCTCACTGTTTTAAGGTGTGGTTCGTTCGCCACGGTGATACCATCTTTGGTCCTTTAAGAGGTTTTGATGGACCAAGTGGAGGTGGAGTTCCAGGCGAAGGAGTTTGTGATCCTATGGACCTAGAGGTTCCTGACGATGCTATTGAAGATCTGGAGTCCGATCCGGATTAAGAGAGTGATTTCGAGCCTCCTCCCGAGTACTACCTCTAGGTCGGGCTTGGAGGACCAACTTTTTTGTGTAACCCCGTAGTAGTAGAGATAAGTTAACCCCGACCCCGGTATCTTTTTGTTGGTCTCGTAGGAAGTGGCCCGAAAGCGAAGGTTTGTACATATAACTTCCTAGGGTTAACAAGTACATAAATAAAGTATGAGTTTTGCTAATAATGTTAGTTTTGTGGTTTTTCCTGTTATCTCTATTGTGGTGATTGTTCGGGTGTTTATTAATCGTTTTCACTTGCGTTAATCAATAGATTAAAGAATAGGTCAACGACGCGTCCTAGGACGTCGCTTTTGTTTACCCAAGAGAAGTGGCAGCGATCGTTGTGCATTCGAGGGCCGGGGCGTGACAATAACCTAATAACAAGGCATATGAATGGTGTGTGAAAGTGTAATTGTGCGCATGAGCATTGCGTGAATGGTATGGATATGCAAGTCTTTTACATTCATGTGAGGTCTAAAAGTATAAATGATTGATCATTGATTTCATAATGAATAGCTTGCTAAACTTGACATATCCATTGTAGTACTTGATGATTTTAATGCATGTGACTTATGGTCTGTTTTGAAAGATGAATGAATTATGGTTTGTTAACTTGACTTCTACACTCTCGTCGAGAAATAAGTAGACCTTATAGAGTAGAACCTTGTTATTTCATTTGCTGGGCGACGCTCACTATTGAAATTTTTCAGATTCTTAAGATGGACGTACCACCACTTGCACATTATAGGGCGCCTGCTTATTTTGAAAGCACACTTGAAGATGTTTCACTTATGGGTTCCTCTTTGTCTTATACACGTTGGACGTTTGTGCTGTGGATTAATGTTGGGCGTATGCCATTGGTGCCCTATTGTTTTATTGCTTGGTATGTGAATAGAAATGGTTAGCGTTTGGGTCCTTTACACTTCATAGATGATCCAAGCAACGAGGAGAGCGATCCGGAGGAGGCAAACAGTGATGGTGGTGCTGATGAGTAATGGGCGTGCCTATGGATGCATATAGAGTTATATATGTATGTGTAGATGGTGTCTATGTGTATAAATAGACACACTTTTGGGCTGTGATGTATCAGTGGGGTGTAGTGGTGGATAGGTATCGCTCTTTTTGGCCCTCCCCCAGAAGCAAGTAGGAATCAGGAATGGTAAAGAGAGGTGGTACCATTTGTTAGGAAATATGAAGTCTTTTGGAAATAGATGTAGATGTACGTATGGGTCAAACATGTAATGGTGTTAATGTAATATAAAAAGACTACTTAGTCTATATCCTTGTGACTTGTCATGCCTCGGCCCTCAAGCGCGCGACGATCCCCGTCACTTCTCTTGGGTAATTTGAATGCGACGTCCTAGGACGCATCGTTGACCCGTTAATTTTATCTTTTGATTAACGCTTGCGGAAACGATAAATATTCACCCAAATAGTCACAACAACAGGGATAGCAGGAAAAATAATAGAACAAACATTATTAACAAAACTCACACTTTATTTATGTACTTGTTAACCCTAGGAAGTTATATGTACAAGCCCTCGCTATGGGCCATTTCCTACAAAGACCATAAAAAAGATACCAGGGTCAGGGTTAACTTATCTCCACTACTACTACGGGGTTATGCCAAAAAGTCAGTCATCTAAGCCCGACCTAGAGGTAGTACTCGGGATGAGG
Organism: Metrosideros polymorpha var. glaberrima; assembly: GCA_001662345.2. Lineage (NCBI taxonomy): Eukaryota > Viridiplantae > Streptophyta > Magnoliopsida > Myrtales > Myrtaceae > Metrosideros > Metrosideros polymorpha. Next base: position 8,072,015 of record BCNH02000002.1, on the reverse strand, counting down.
CTTAGAATTGCTCTCTACATCCGAGTCAAACTCCGGACTTCAACGGTGCCGTCAGGAACCTCGACGTCCATAGGATCCCAAATTTCTTTGCTTAAACCTCCACCTTCACTTGGTCCATCAAAACCCCTCAAAGGTCCAAAGAGGGCATCACCGTGGGGAGAACGAACCATGCCTTAAAACAATGAGGTATTAGTTGTCTCAACCCTTTGTCAACCTAAACCGTCATAACATGAAGCTCATAACTGTAGTCTACACTAGGGACCAGGTATGACGTTACCTCGAGGCTCTTGTCCATAGGAACCCTAAATCGCACGATTCTCGTATTCATACTACAGGTCTAAAAAACAATTAACAGCAACGAGTGAGATAAAACATCAGTAAGTTAACAACCTAAGCCTCGTGTAGAATGCCGATTCGCCTAGAGCATACCATAAACATGCAGCTTAATGTTGGTAACAGATCAATAGCAAGCAATTCTCGCTTTACTTAATCTATAACAGGTTCGGGCTACTCTACTCATTCAACAAACAAACTGCAGGCATTCTTATCTCGCCTTAGCACATACCCTACGTGTATTAGTTATATCATTCTATAAACAATGCAATCAGACAAGGCACACAATCAGAACACATATCACCATTTCTCATGCGCAATGCATCCAAACGTGTTCCAATTTTATCTCTAGTGATTATGTCCGCTCTCGGGCACGGCATAACCCAAAAGTTGGCGGTTCTCGACCTCTCTAGGCCATAGCACAACCCGAAGGTTGGCGATCTTCTGGCATGACCGGGCATCATCCCGCCCCATCGGGCACGGCAACGTCTCCTCCTGGTCGATCGAGGTGCAACCCCACCCCAACCTCCCCCGCAGGCAGACGACATTCTATAAAGGAGAATCGGTCCAGCCTTTACCGCAATCCGTCATCCGAACCCCCGCCGGGCGTCTGATAATATCAACGATAAAATCGGGCATCGTCCCAATCACCATTGAGGGTCTATACATTTTGTGATCGCACAAGCACACATGCATACAATTCTCATTTCTTCTTTCTTTTAGCCAATGCACTCATGCTACATGCTCGTGCCATGATTCGTGCTCATAGGTCAAACTTATTGTCATTTTCACACATAAAAATGCAATAAATAAACCACACGTGATCACATAAACATGTTTATCCCGTCAAACTTCATGTGCTTCATTTTTCAAACCTCCTAGATTATTCCAACACCTAAAACTTAGTATCTAAGCATGATACCATGCCAATCACCTTTTATATGTTAAAAATTACATTATTCTCAACTAAGAAGTAATAGTTCATAAAACAATTACCTTTCTAAGGCAATCCTCACCTTAAATCATACCAAAGCATATATAGAAATATCACATATCACAAGCACAAAACATACTAATTAATAACTTATCAATTGAACTTTGATAACTTATCGCCTATTTGATGATAGCTTATCATCCATTTTCCGATAGCTTATCACCTAATTCTTGATAGCTTATCACCCATTTGGTAATAGCTTATCACTCAAAAGCCAATAGCTTATCACCCATTTGGTGATATCTTATCATATTTCCTTGATAACCTATCACTTCCACTTATCATTATATGATAACTTATCACCTAAACCAACCATAGTTAACTAATCTAACTATAGTTAACTTTAAACTTCACTTAATCTAATCTTAAGCGCAATTAACAACCTAACCAAGGATTAAGGAGTTAACTCATTAGTTTAACAGCGGCGGTGGCGAACGACGACAAACGGCAACACGACGTGGCAAGGGTGCAGCACGGCGGTGGCGACGGCATAGACGGTTTGGCTTGGACTCGGTGGCACGGCACGGCACGACGATGGACGGCGGTGCGACGTGGCTTGGCTTGGCTTGGCTTGGCTTGGCGAGGGCGGTACAACGCGGCTACACGGTAGCAAGGATGCGGCTCAAGTTCGGCATGGTGATGAATGGCGGTGGCAAAGTGAGCAGCAAAGTGAGGGGCGGCGGTAAGGATGGTCCAATCCAAGGGGAAAATGAAAGAGAGGAAGAGAGTGCAAGTGAGCAAGAGAGAAGTGAGTGAGTGAAAGTGAGAAAGAAGATAGAGTTGTCTTGCTTTCTTCACCATGTTGTATTATTGCAACTCATTAATGCAACCCCAAAAATTATCCAATTTTGCTCTTGAAATTTAAGACTACTTTAGGACAAATAATGGAAGAGAGAGAGAGAGAGATGGGTGGCCACAATGGGGGGGGGGGAAGGAGAAGAAGACTTCTTTGTCCAACTTTAAGAAACTTGTCTCATATTCATTAATTTACCTCTTAAAGTCCAAGTTTCTAGAAGGGGTATAATGGTAATTTTCATCCTTGGCACTATTCATACGGGCTTGCACTATTCACGTGGGCTAGAGCTTGAATTTAATGGGCTTAATGGGTTTGATATCCAATGGGCACTTTATTTAGGCAAAAAATGAGCTTTCAAAGGCAAAACGGTAATTTCCTCTTATAGGACCTCTTGGTGGCCAAATTTCATAGGAAGTAGGCCCATTGGTTCATACCAAGTCCATAACGTCTCTTTGATTCTCAATTTTCGGCTTACAGTCACTTATCCGAAAATTTATGGTTTACTGATAAAATTTGATATCTTGATTTCGTAACGCCCAATATTCTTCATCGAATTAGAATTCATGATTAGAATCCATCAAATTCAATTTTAGTACATTGATCGAAATTTAGGGATATCACATGATTGATTTGTGATGTATTCTTTTTGTTTTTAATTTTGCTTCCGTTGGCATCATAAGAGAGATGAACTAATACCCAACGTGTGTCATGTATTAGTAAGTGGCATGCCTGGGGTGTCACATGTCTTAGCTAAAGTAAGAAGAGAATGAGGGAGTGAGAAAGATCTCCCTTCTTGCATGCAACAACTAATGATGAGGGGAAGAAAAAGAGGGGAGTTCGGTCAAGTGGCCGAATGGCCTCACCAAGTGGCATACATGCGCCGCAAAGAGTGATCATCAAGCTGGAGATTTTCAATACCATAATTACCTCCTGGTTGTCCCATCATTAGGCCAATTCGGCACTAATGGACCAAATTTGGACAGCAAATATGTCCCACACACCTAACCCAATCGGTCACTACAAGCCTAAGGTGACATTTCTTTACCTTTCTAATTAATGTCTCACTGTTTACTAGCATTAATTAATTAAAAACCAACAATAACATCAAATGTTATTCTCTGTGCTCGTTTACAGGTAAGCAAAAGTCAAGAAGTGATATATATGTACAATTACTGGCTCGGATGATCATGGAAGCACAAGCTTTACCTTGAGAAGTGAAAAAGCCCTTTGCTTGGCGTACTCAAAGACTTTAATTAGTCAGTCATAAATGAGTGCTTGAACATGCAAGAATCGAGAAATAGGTGGATGTACAATTACTAGCTCGGATGTATAACAACGACCGGTGAATAAAGGTGATCAGTGGCTATGAGGAAATGGAGGGCTATTTTCGTCCCATGATGATTAAGGCATTTAGGGTGCTAAAGGATTTTGGAATTTTCTTCCAAATGCACGCTAAATGCATCCCATTTTCATTAAACCAACAAACCTTGCCTTAATCATCTAATTTAAATTTGAAATGGTGGGCGGCAAATTTGTTCAGTTCTTTTCTTTTCTTTAATTTTTTTTGTTTCTATGTAAGGTCAAGTTATCATAATTAAAAATAATTTTTAAGAGGGTATTACCATTTTAAAATTTTACCTCGAAATATAAATTAGCTTTGTCGAAGAGAGATTCGGAAGAATCCTCGTTCTTCTCTACATTGTCGAACAAATTTATGGATTAATTGTCGAGTAGAATCTTGTAATCTTTTCATATAAGTTTGTTGTGCATATTACTAGCAAATTATTTTCTATTAGTTGTGTTTTGTATACAAATAACGGAATGACCAGGTGAAATAAATAATTTTTAAAAAATATCTTTATTGATTTGCCTAAATAAAATTACAATCACATTGCCATGCCATAATTTTTGCTTCTATTTTTACTATTTTTCTTTACCCTCAATACTCATGCTCTTTTTATAGTCCGCCAACTATAAATAAAAAAAAACACGAACTTACACGTGATTTCAAAGTTTGGGAAAGGATAATAAATAGAATAGATAAGAGTAGCTTTAGTCTTTCCTTTTTCTTTTGTGCTACTTTTGATTTTGTGGAATGCTGCATTTTATTTAGATTTTGTAATGATTGTCTTTTTCTATTAAAGAAAATAAAATGTTGTTGCATGGGTCAAAGACTCTCCTCTATATTTTGAAGGGTGGGAGGGCAAGAGAAAGGAGAGAAAAAGTGCACTCAATATTATATTCTCACTCCTCTTCATGGTCACAAAACTTAGACTTTCGAAATTCTATACTCAAAATTTCCTTCCCCATTTTTCATAACTTTCCAAACAAAGCTAGCAAGATCAAACTTTTCCTCGAACTACTTATGAACCTTAATCTATTTCATAGTTCATAATTCACATTACATGTTGCTAAGTTCATATTCTCTATAAAAAAAATGATGAGTAATCATATAATGAAAGTTGCGTTGCTTGAATTACAGAAAGAAAGAAAGTTATGTACGGTTAGAGAGAAAATTATTACAATCTAATCTCATTTAATCTACATAAAAAATGTGAATATAATTATTGGGTTCACTTGTTTAATATCTATAGTTTTAACCCAAAATTACAGAGTTGTCCTACATAGGATTTAACAATGGTACGGATGATAATTTTCCTAGAAAATGGATTATAAATCAGACTTCAGGAAACAACGGGGATGGATAGGAAAAATTAAGATATGCCATAGCACTTCGGATTTTTAGAGAATCAAACATTTGGAAACCTTTTATGAGTGTTTATTGCACAGATATTCATAATCCTTGGGTCTATATACAAGATAAAAAAAATTAAAATTACAAGGGAAATTTCCTAATGGAGAGAACATATAGAGACTAGTTCACATATTTTGCTCTTTCCCTTTTGATATTAGCAATCATTTTTAAGTTTCTATGTGGTCCATTGTGAAAAAAGTTATTTCAAAGATGAACGTGGCTGTATCCAAAATTTATGTTTTGATAAAGTGACGATAGTGATGCATTTGTCAATACGTGTGGTTACGTCTCTATTACTTATGAGGCAAAACTATTAACAACTTTATCAAGTATCCCATGAATTTGCTATCTTAGTGACTTTACAATTGTTGAAATTGATATTTACAATTACAAACAAATCTTTACAGTTATATGTAGGCCGCCTACCTCGGGCGGCTCCCTAGGATCACCGTAGCTAGATCTACAATATACATAGAGGGTAAAGAGATTTGTGCATTTGGTTTAGGATCCATCATTCTTGATGTGGAATACGACGATCCGAAGTTGAAGTTCTTCTCCTCTATCACCCTCTGAATACCCTGGCTCAATAAGGCGGCCCTCGCACATAGAGTGTCTCTAAATCCTTTATGCGAGTTATGAGTGCGTTAGGGCTAGAGGAGAGACTTTAGCGTTATTTATAGAGTTTTCAGCTGGGCCCTCTCATTACGGGCGGAGCTCAACTCGGCCCACACATGCCAGGCCCATATTAGACTAATTAAGAAACCTTATATCTCACCTTTATTAGACTAACCCCATATACGGTCATTACACCGTATTACGTCAATTACAATTATCAATTAATGTCGCCCACATTAGGAAAACTCTTACATTATATGCCTGATTGCTTGCACTTAAACATAAGTAAAAGTTTCGTTATCCACAAAAATTAAATTAGTATTCATATTTATAAAAGCAATATGAAAAAATTATATACAAACCATCATATTGCGGGTTAAATGCGTGCACCGTAAGATTTAAATTAAATAAAAGGTAAAAGTTAATCTAGATACGTAATTTCTTTCCTTGATTTCACTATTTTCTTTTGCACGACGCATGTGCTCTCTTTCTATTACCCTAGCTAAAAGAAGCATGAGCTTACTTTGAGTTCAAAAACTTGGATAAAATAATAAGTAATAAAGACAAGTGCAGCTTGACCATTATTGTAAAGTGAGCTCCAAAGTTATTTTTTATTATCATTTATTGAGCTATATGATGTAAGTATTACGTATCGTAAAGTGGACTTATTTTGAGCAATAAATGTTTTCTAAAATATTTTTTGTTTTATAATAATATTTTCTTTGAGGTTCATTATGAAATTATATTTTATGGGTTTCGGGGATTTTGGCTTTGGTTCACTTCTTTTTACTTAAACCATTATTAAGATGGGGTTGATATAACTCCACAATTACTCGAGGGCAATTGAACTCTACATTTTTTGTTTATTTTTTTTAAAATGATCATTTCGTGTTAATATATAAGAAAAAAGAGAGAAGGATAGAACGGTTTGAGTAGAATTTGATAGTTGAATATATTTGCAGGGAGGGATTGGGCGCAATTTGTTGGATTTTCTTAGGTCATCAATTGTGCCATTGGTTAAATGCCAAAGAAATGGGAAAATGACCATTAAGCCACAGAATATGAATATTTCATGAATTTAGAAGAGGCATTTATAGTTCATAGTAAATTCAATTTAAGAATATCAATATGGAAGAGAGAAATGTGGATTTGTATATATATATCGATATATGAAAATGAAGAGTACATCAGCCTATTTATAAGCTTTATGAAATGGCTATATAAGGCAATCAAATTAAAATATGCACAATCAAGGAAGATATACGTGCAATCTTGACAAATATAGATGACCTCTAACATAGGAAAGCATCATATAGAAAATTTTAAGAATTTCTAATATAATATTGCTAACAATTCAGATGCTATTGAGAATAAAATTTAAAGTTAATGATAAAATGTGGTATCAAAGTTAATAGTTTCTAAAAATCAGCAACAATTCAATGATATTGTTTAATGTGTTAATGGAAAAGCTTTTATTGAAAAAAAAAAACTCAAGGAGTTTGACCGTGAATTATGGGGTGTGACACTTGGGGAATCTACTTCTTTGACTGTCTAATTAAGTAGCGCAAATGATATCTTATTAAACAAGATAATTAGAATTTTTTATGTATCACTCATGTATCAAAACGGTTCTCTTTTTCTTGCAGTTTACATGTTCTTTGCACATATTATACAATATTCAAATTTGGTTGATCTACGTTATCCTTTTGTTTTGTGGTGATTTTTTTTTTTAAAGATTTCTAATTACATACTCTTAAAAAAGTCATTTAAGCATTTGCTAATGTTATTATTATGAACTCTTCCCTTTGAATGACAACAAATTTCATGAGTTGAATGGAGAAAAATGTTGAGAAAAAGCTTGACTTAGCAAGACAATTATTTCAGATGGAGTATATGTTATATATTAGTCCACTAAAATAAATGGTTTTTCCAAAAAAATGTGATTAATTAGTGATTTACTAAATCTAAAATTATGAAAGCCTCCGAATGTCCTTTAAATTTAGCAGAGTTAATTGATGGATTCTATTTCGCATAGTACCGAAACCAAAACTTTTTGACGAACTTAATCCGTGAATTTCTTAGCTAGCATCCGAAAAATGTCTTCTAATCCGTGGATGTTCATGCAAACAAAATAGTGGGACTAGAATGTCAAGAAATATCTACGCTTCTTAAAAGCCCAAGGCGTTGGCTGATAGAACAATATGATAGAAATGTTTGCTAATTAAGATAATAAACAGACCAAACAACCCCGATTTACAGGAGACTGACAGCAACATAACTTGCTTCAGAAACCAACACAAGCGATCATGACATTGGCGTCTAGAGAAAGGATGACAACAAACCAGCTTGCTCATGACCGAGAAACAATAGAGCTAGCAATAGCAGGCACTAGCAACCGACCAAAGCATTTAGAGAATACCATCAAACTTAAGTGGACATGCAAAAATCCAAGGTTCATATGCATTGAACTTACAAAACGATCCAAAAAGAGAACCTTCACCACAAAACAAAACGATAATGTAGATTTTTTGCAAACTACTATTCATAAAAAAGAACCGGTAGCCCCAATCCTACTTACCAACAGCCTCTAAAACAAGATTGATTTGGTCTCTAATCAATGAGGCTCTCTCCGACACTACTAGCATTTCGGTCAACTGCAGGTTCTTCGACACATCCACCATCTCCCACCCTTTTTTTAAAAAGTCCTCATCCAAGCCAATCCCCAACATTTTATCGTAGGATAACATGCTCAATGTATCAATATGTTTAGCTGGTATTTGCTTACCATTCTCCTTAGGCCTATATGGCGATCTCTCCAACTTCAACCCGGGCGTAGGGATGACCTTGCTAGTAGCAGCAGTCTTACTCTTCTTAGCAGTAATTTCGGCTTTCGGCATAGGCATCTGTTCGTCGCTTGCACCCGCATCGCTGTTCTTGTTAGCACCCCAAATTTTTTTAGACAATTTGAAAAGTTTCCGTTCATGGGGCTTTGAGAGAGCCCTATTCTCACCATCCTTCCCCTTGCCTTCATTGCTGTTGTACTTTTTCTTCAGAACCCGAACCTTGTTCACCAATTGACTATCCGTAAAGTCTTGGCTGAGCAATTTCTTGACATAACGATGAGATGCGCGAGTATTGACAGAAGGGTCCATACCTTTCTTCTCCCAAAAATCAATCATACCCTGCAACAGGACTATCTCGTCATTGTCGACCCATATCCTCTGGAACGCCCGCTTTTTCGACTCCCCAGATTTCTGCAGTGACCGATTCCTGGCAACGTCCTTCTTCCCCTTCTTTGAGTCCTCCACTTCGACCTTCCGCTTCGTCGAGGAGGAAGGCTCCGGTCTCCGCTTCTTCACAGAACGGGTCTCGATTTTCTCCATGGGCATGACGGTGTAGCGACGCGACTTGGACTCAATCGATGAAGACCCTCCCTGAGATTTTCGCTGCGGTGGCGGTGGCGGCGAACGAGGAGAGGACTTGGGCTGTGTGGGTGTTTTCTGCTCCTCCTTGTTATCCTCATCGTTGGAGTCAGACTCGGCCTCCTCCTCGTCGGAGTCAGATTTGGCCTCCAACTTCTCTGACTCTTCGTCTTCAGAGGACGCGGAGCACTTGTCGTCGGAGGACAACGGCAGCAGATCCTCTGACAGAAGAGGGCGCTTTTGGGCCATAAGGGTGAGTGAGGAGGCGTACTTAGGGTTTAGCGTTCAGTCTCTTACAGGAAGACGAAGAGGCAATATCAGTGAATCGAAGACGGTGTGTGAAAATAAAGAGGCAAAGGGCATATATCTGACCCCTCTGAACGCAGTGCACGCGGACGAACGTGAGGGTGGCGAGTTCCTGGACTAGACTTAGGGTGTAATTATTAAGAATGATGATCAAAATTAATCCATCTCTCCACTTTCCCATGAAAACCTCTTATACGGTGGCCATCGGTAAATGGAGAAATTTGGGGAAAAGGAAAAGGGAAAGAGACAACACATTAAGGAACTTCAACAGGAGTGAACCCATTTATTTGGTAAAAGACATTTAGTGAGATCGTAATACACTTCATATGGGAAATCGTCTAAATCCACGCACGAATCACATGTGTGCCTCTGGGCTCAGTATCAAGTAGGGAAAAGAAAAGATCCTCTAGTTGCCATTACCTATTTCCAAGGCCAATCTAAACGGGAAGAAATCAAAACTTGCAAGGATTAAGCTTCATCCAATCGAACTAAAATGTGCATGTTTCTCCGATTGCAAATATACATTTTTAACATTCAAAGTTGGAGACAACAGTAGACAGGCTGTGAAAGATTTTAAGTTTTGTAGAGTTTTTATTGGAAAGATTCACACTGTGGTCGACTACTTTATGCTCATGCATAACATCGATAAACACTTGATTCCTATCAATATGATCAAGATAAAAATAAAAATAAAAAAAGCACATGAATTTGGAAGTTTTGACATTCTAACACTAATTCTAGCCGAACCATACTTATTGGATGAACCGTCCACGCACTGCTGAAAGTGGGTCAACAATTTCCACTAGAAAGCATTCAATTAACGTTGTGATTAGAGTGAATTTTGATAGGGGTGCTCTATAACCACGGTAATCGAGGGAAAATTTTGAGATGGAGTGCCTTTTGCAACTCTGAATTTTTAAATATTTTAAATATATGTAATATATACATATATAAACATATTATTATTATTATTAGCTCTCTTCCAAAAGTTATCTAGAAATTCAAGATATAAGAGGCTAGATAATTGGAGATGCCTTCCCCATATTACAAGATTTGTTTTTTACAACATTCTTCATAAAGTGGCTACAGACGCCACCTAAATAATTGCATTTTTATCAAAATATTTGCAAACAAAGGAGAATCAATTACGTAATCTTAGGATATTTTTTCTTATTTATTACCTTAATGAGTTATAGTATTATAGACCTTCTAAATGCTTTTTAATGTCTGCTTAGAAAGTTAAATCTAAATCAATATGCCTAGTGAGTATGATTTTATTGAATGCCACTATATATAGCAATTTTATTCCTTGCACGATAATATTCAATAAGGACATCCAAATATCTGAAATACTTTTGGAATTCGCAATTTGCCATTTAGTGGATCTTTAGTATCAGGCTTATTTTAAAAGTCAACCTCTGTCTATCTAGAACTTTATTATTCCGCGTTCCATAGAGGATGAATTGGTGACCGAGATCCTTAGAAAATGAAGAATCTATGAGCCCGTTTGGTAAGATTAGACCATGGGTCTTTGCCTGGTCGTGTGCCTAGTTTGTGTGGATCTTGTCTTGGTCGTGTTCCTTGTGTGCATCACAATGCATCTTGTCCATAGTTCAGGCTAGACGGATCGTGTGTTGGATCGTGCCCTTGAACCGCTCCATGCATCGTGCCCGTGGAATGTTCCGTGCATCCTTGCAGGATCATGGTCGAATGCATGAGATGGATTCTGTACTAATGCTGCATCGTCTCCATGGGGCGTAACCCAGGCTCATGGCCGAGTGCATGTAGTTCACATGGTCCCGTCTATACTTTATCGATCATTTTTCGTCCGATTAAATCCATTCTTCTACCTAAATTTTATTTGTGTCATGAAATAGTTCCCTCAATTGTTTTCCTATCTCCAGACTAATTTTACTAATTTTCCAATTTTTTAATTACCATAATTAAAAATATATTATTTCCAATCATTTTATTTTTTGATTTTCCATAATTTAGTTCACAATTTTTTAAGCATCTCTACAAAAAAAATCTCATCAAAATTCAATTTATACATCTTTTTTAGAGATGTGGTGCTATCTCAAGCATGGTGAATGTCTCCACCGGGTTGAAGCAAAAATGCCCATAAAGCTCTTTAGGGGGTAGAGGTGCTAGCAAGCCATGGCTAGGACTATGAGAAATGTATGAGCTATGAGTGATCCATGTTTTGGGCACAAGATATGGATGAATGACTGAGCAAATAGGTCATGGCCAATCAAAGAGAGAGCACCTCTTAGACAAAGATGGACGGATCCCCCTCATGCAGGCATCATGGCCAAGTGCATGGTTGGTGCTCGAGCCAACCGTCATAAAGGATGAATCGATGGCCGAGTTCCTTTGGAATTGATGAATCTATGAGTCCCCTTCGGTAAGACGAGACCATGGCTTGGGCATGAATGAGTCGGGACAAGATCTTCTTGTTCTCACGTCTAGCGGTGCGAAGGTGGCCTTGTTTGATGAGTTCATGTACTCTTTGAGTTCTCATGCTTGAAGAGCTATGGATTAGTCGGCCTATTTTACTTTTAGCGTACGGGATGGTGTGTGAGAGATGATAAGAATGTGTGTGTTGCTTGGCTCTCGGCTGGTGCATCGAACTGCTTCCCTCACTTTTGATCAATTTTTGCTCTACAAGCTAACGTTGGCTATAAAGCGTAGGTTCCTATGTTGCATACTTATTGCGACGGAAATTTGTTCCTTTTGTTGTCCCTTTCATCATAACATCATTTTGGATGCTTTGGTTGGACTAGATAAGTAGGACCCGTGTTCCATGAATGCCTACTTGTCCTCTCGAATGTGGAACTTTCTTTGTGGGCATTTCGTCTTGGCCCTTGTTCCCAAATCTTTAAGCTTTTATTGCTTTACTAGAATGACTCTCTTGCCTTATCTTTTATCATGCGGATGTTGGATGTATGCCATAAAGTAACCATATAATAGTTACATGTTAGGGATTTCAGTTGTACTTTCTCATATATATAAAATAATTGGACAAATGAATGAATACGTCTTTGCCATTAATTAAATAATAAGAAAGTACAACTGAAATCCCTAACATGTAACTATTACATGGTTACTTTAGGGCATACAACGTGCATAGGCAATAAAACATAAACGCAGCGGAAAGAATAACCTATATATGTATCTCCAGAGGCGTCGTTCGTGCGTCTCAATCAAAAATCAGAATTACGAAGGGGTTAATCGGATTACCTCTTGTAGCGTACCCGAAACAACTGCTTCAAATGTTCTTCAATTCGAGCTCCACAGACATCAGACCTCTAGTTCAGACACACCACCAATCGGACGACGAACGGATGGAAGAACTCGTGGTAATCGCCACTTCAATTGTGCTAACAATCTCGTGGAGTCCGTTTTCTCTCGTATTTCATTTTTCGGCAACCAGAAAAGAGAGAAAATTATTTTTCTTTCATATTCTCTTCAACACACTTTCTAACTTAAGCAATCGTTGCTTATCACTCTTTTTCTTTTCGCACACACGCACGATCAGCAGAATTAACCACTGATCGCATGCACGCATCGTGCTCGAGTGTGTTGTGCACAACTGATCGTGCAAAACGCCCACGGTCAGCAATTGCTTCACGTGCACACGATCACACGGTCAGCAACTAATTAGTTGCTGACCATCATATGCACATGGTCAGCAAGCTAACCATGTGCACTTTATTTATTTATATATTTTTATATATATATCCATACATCTATATATATAAATATATATCATTATGTGTGCATTTGTTTTGGCACATCAACATGCGTCCACTTCGGGCGTGCCTGTGCATCATATGCACGCGTGTCCATGACAAAAAATTAAATCAAATCTTATTTAATTTAATTTCAGTCCGACTCAATTCGATTACCGTAATTACAAACATATTTGCAATATCATCTTTCTCATTCCATGTCATTCTAAATTGGTTATGGTGTGTGACATCCTTAGGTTCATCACTGAGCTGATAGTAAGATTTGTACTAACACATTAGTACTTCCAAGAAAATTGATTGTCCTGATCAATCTTTAGGTCTTACAAGCCATGATTGACATCTAGTAATATGTCATGGCTACCCAGACAGTGTGAATACATTAAGAACATAATGAACCTGTCAGCTTCGGCTACAGTGTATTTCAATCCCTCTGTCTTACTATGTCCCGATCGAACAAAGACCGTGGAATTTTTGTCAAGCCACTAATTCGATCATATGCACAAACCTAATCGACATGCACTTTATACGAGACATAAACAATTTATTCTCGGTTACAACCCCGGCCGAGGATTTTTAATGCATTGTCACGATTAGATCGCATAGGACATCATTATTGTACCTTGCTTGTAACAAAGAGACAGATTCCATTTTGCGCACACGTGTAA
>BCNH02000002.1:8024964-8047742 GCA_001662345.2 Metrosideros polymorpha var. glaberrima | reverse complement strand
TAAAAGTGAAAAAATCAATTTCTAGCCAGAAATTAATTTCTAGAGAAGAATGGTTACCATTCACCCCCTAACAGTCCATCAAAGTCTCGGAGAGGCTCGTATAGTTCTCCTCCAAACCATACGTACCATGCCTTAAAAAAATAAGGAACCAAGTCACTTAATCCCTCGTTGACTCACACGATCGTTATATACTCCTCATACAAGGTATCGGTTCCCAGCATTATATACTCTACTACTTCCACTTCTTGGTCCATAGGAACACCAAAACGAACGAAACGAACGTCCATCACTAGAGGCTTGAAAATAGTTAAACAACAACAAATGAGTAAACTCAATAAGTAAGATCTCTAAATCTCGTGTAGGAGGATATCTCACCTTGGGAACGCAGCAAACATTTGACTTAACAAGTCAATGGTAGATCAATAGCAAAGCATTTGCTTTGCTTTATCTATATTTGTGATATCCCTAAATTTTTATCAATATACTGAAATTGAATTCAATAGATTTTAAACATAAATTCTAACCCAACTAAGAGTATTGGACTTTAAAGAATTGAGAGACAAGCATTGGATATTACTTAATCAAATCTTAAAGTTTATCAATAAACCCTATATTTTCGAATAAGAGACAGTAAGCCAAAAATTGAGAACCAAATAGAGCCCACGGGTTTGGCAAAGCCTAATGGGCCTCACATTCTTTAAAATTCGGCAACAAGGGCCCAATAGGAGAACATTACAGTTTTGCTCTCAAAAGCCCATCTTTGGCTCATTTTGGAAAAGTTGCATTTTAATGACCCAAATGAAGAGCCCAATGGATATCAAGCTCACTAAACCCATTGAATTCAAGTCCAAGCCCAAGAGAGATATTTGTGGGATAGTTACCAAAATGCCCCTTCTAGAAACCCTATCCAAGAGAGATATTTGTGGAGGTAAAATACAAAATAGAATTAGAAGATATTTGTTGCATTAATATTTAGAAGACAAAGCTATATAGATATTTTTTGCCATTAATTCAATCTTGGTGAAGAAGTAAGAAGCCAAACTTGGAGTAGAAGTTTCTCTCTCTCTCTCTCTCTCTCTCTCTCTCTCTCTCTCCCCCTTGTTCGGCCACCACCTTCACCACCCTCTCTCTCTTTCATTTTCCTCTCTTTCTCTCCCTCATTATTGTCGCCAAGCCATCCGCTTGCCGTCGTCAAGCCGTGTCCGTGCCACCGCGCCCTTGTCACTATGTAGCCGCACCTTTGCCATGCCATGCCGAGCCAAACCACCCATCATTGCCGTCCACGCCACCGTTTGCCCGTGCCGCCATCCGTCCGTCCATCGAGCTGCTACACCTATGCCGTGCCGCCGTCCGCTGCACCGTGTCGCCGCCGTTAAACTAGTGAGTTAACTCTCTAATTTTTTGTTAGGTTGTTAATTATGTTTAGGATTAGAATAAATGAGGTTTAAAACTAATTGTGATTGATTAGTTGATAAGTTAACTTGAAAAGTGAAGTAAAAAAGGGTGATAAGTTATCATAAAAGTGATAAGTGATGGTGATAGGTTATCAAGAAAAGTGATAAGTGGAAGTAATAACCTATCGAGGAAAGAGTGATAAGCTATCACCAATAAGATGATAAGTTATCGGCATTTGAATGATAAGCTATCATCAAAGGGGTAATAAGCTATCGGTAATTAGGTATTAAGCTATCGGAAAATAGATAATAAGCTATCGTCAAATAGGTGATAAGCTATCGCGAAATGGTCGATAAGCTATCAAAGTTTGGTTGATAAGTTATCATTATTAGAGTGAAAAGTTATTAATTAGTGTGGTTTGTGCTTGAGATAAGTGGTATTTCTATATATATTTTTATGTTGTTTGAAGTATGAATTGCCTTGGAAAGATAATTGCCTCTTGAAAACTATTGTTTCCTAATTGAAAGGAATGTATTTATTGGCATATAAATGGTAATTCACGAGGTGTCGTGCTTGGATGTCAAGTTTTACATATTGGAATAATCAAGGATGCTTGAAAAATGAAATACGTAAAGTTTGACGAGATAAGCATGTCTAAGTGATCACGTGTGATTATTTTATTGCATTATTACGTGTGAAAATTGCAATAAATATGACGTATGAATACGAATCATGGCATGAGAACGAATTATGGTTGTGAGAAGAAATGAAATTGGCATGCATGATTAGTGTGCTCATGTGATCACAAAAGGGAATGGACCTCCCCAAAGGTTTTGAAGACGATGCCCGATTTTATCGAATGGCCGGCGGGGTTTCGGATGCCAAACCGCTGTAAAGGCCGAATCGATGCTCCTTATGGAATGACGTCTATCTCTAAGGAAGGTCAAGACGTTGCCATACCCAATGGGGCAGGACGATGCCCGATCATGTCGGAAGATCGCCAACCTTCGAGTTGTGCCGTGGCCTAAAATGATTGAGACCGCTAACCTTCGGGTGTGCCGTGGCCAAGAGCTGCTGTAATCATTAGAACACAAATTGGAACGCGCTTGGATGCATTGTACATGATAAATGATGTTATGTGTTTTGATTTTGTGCCTTGCTCGATACATTATTTATAGAATCCTATAATTGATATTATGCAAGGTGTGTGCCAAGGTAAGATAAGAATGCTTGCAGTTTGTTTGTTGATCTATAATGAGTTAAGTCGTTTGAAACTGTTATAGTTGAAGTAGAGCGATAATTACTCGCTATTGATCTGCCATCAACAATAAGCTACATGTTTAGGCTGTGCTATAGGCAAATCAACATTTTACACGTGACTTAAGTTGTTAACTTATTGAGATTTACCTCACTAATATTGTTAACCGCTTTCAGACCTGTAGTATGGATATGTGACCCATGCGATTCGAGGTTCCCATGAATTAGAGCCTCGTTACAACACCGCATCTGGTCCCAGGTTTGGACCACAGTTTTGAACTCCATGTTACCGTAGTTTGGGTGGATGAGGGGTTGACGTTCCTAGTACCTCACCAATTCAAGGCATTACTCGTCCGCCACGGAGAAGCTTTTTTTGGTCATCTAAGGGGTTTCGATGGGCTTGGCGGAGGTGGAGCTTTAAGTAAGGAAGTATGGGATCTGATGGACATAAAGGTTTCCGACGATGCTATGGAAGTTTTGAAATCTAACTCGGATGAGAAGAGCAATCCTGATCCTCCTCCTTACTACTACATCGTCTAGATCGGGCTTGGAGTACAGACTTTTTTAGTAACCCCGACTTAGAGGAAATAGGTTAACCCGACCCCTGGTATATCTTTTTGTGGTCCGATATGAAGCGGCCCATAGTGAGGGCTTGTATATATAAACTTCATAAGGTTAACAAGTATATAAATAAAGTGTGCTTTGCTAATGATTGTAGTTCTATTTTTCCTACTATCCCTGTTGTTGTGATTATTTGGGTGATTATTAATTGTTTTTGCTTGCATTAATCAAAAGATAAAACGAACGGATCGACGACGTGTCTTGAGACGTCACATTCAAAATGACCCAAGAAAAGTATAGGGATCATTGCGCGCCCTAGAGCCAGGCCATGACAATATTCATGAAAGGAAACTTCATCCTCTTGTCATACCAAGAACACAATCAAATAATTACACGTGAATTCTTACCTCCTGTCAGCACCTATACTTCACAAGAATAATCACACATGAAGTCTCACTTCTAATTAGCATCCAATAATTATACAGAATAATCAAGAACACTTCATATCACAAATTCATGCACAATGCATCCACACGTGTTTTGATTATTACAACCGTTCACGGCCACAATCGACACCCGCGTTGGTGGTCTTTTGGCATAACCGGGCATCGTCCCACCCCATCGGGCACAGCAACATCTCAACCTCCCTAAAAAATGACATTCATTTAAGAGCACCGTTCCGAAATTTATCCATGAACAGCATCCAGGTCACAAATTATCTGGGTATCAAACTCCACAGGGTAACATTCTCCATAGTCGTATGGGTGGACAATCCATTTATGTGATCACATAAGCACACAAACACTCAAGTCAATTCTTATTTTTCACTTTAATCAATGTAAGAGTGTTTAGTGCTCACACGTTCGAACTTCTTCAATCCCACACATATAAAAATGCACAAAAATAATCACACGTGAACAACCGCAATTCTCCAATATGCGAAAATTCACATACTTCACTTACAACTCTTCCTTATTAAGATGCATACAAGCAAAATGACTTATAACATTGGTTTCTCTATAATCAATAATCATAGAGTAATAATAGCTTTCTTTACAATAAACCGTTATACGAGCACATACCATTCATTTTTAATTCTCATGACCTACCCATGCCTCAAGAACACTTATCATTATATGGCAATTGATTAACAAGGATAGCATAACCATCATTACATAAGCAAACTATACAAAATACACATATGAGTTTTCTCTTCCTAGAACAAGTAAAACCAAGCAAAACAAGCATTAACACGTAGATCAAACTCATATAACACTCAACCTAGGTCCGATTTGTGTAGAGTACCGCCCTATCCAAGGTTTAGAAGAACTACTTACTACACCAGATCAATTTAAGGTGACGACAAATGAATGCAACGGCAACGACGAAGGGGGGCGGTTGGTGCTGAGGACTGCACGGATGGCGTCATGGTAGCACGATGATACGATGGCGGATGGTGGCAGCGATGAGGGTGGCTTGGTGGTGATGGTAATGGTGAGAGGGGTGGCCGAATGAGCTAGAGAGAGAGAGAGAGAGAGAGAAGTAGAGTGAATGATGAGTTAAATAAACTCTTGGAAATGCCAATAATGCAACTTGTAATTAAAACCTATTATCTACTCTAACCTAGTTCTCCTTAATATACTCTCATCCAAACAAATACAAGGCCAAGAGGCTATCTTGAAACCTTCCTCAACAAGTCTCACAGTTAGGCTTGCATGGCTACCAAAAATTGGCATATGCATTAATGAACCAATGAAATTAATCAAGAAGCTAACTAGGTGGTCTTCCCCTCCTTTCTCCTCCAAGTGGTACTTAGCCCTTCCCCAAGCAAGACAAATTTTGGTATCTTCCCAATTAAGGCTTCTAGAAGGTGTAATAAAGGTTAAACCATAGGTTATTTAATTATAGAATACTATTCATGCACATGGCATTAATGTGCATTTATCCAAAAATCAACCATGGACTCAAAGTGACAAGACCAAAGGGCATTCTTCAAAAGCAAAGGTACTATAGGGACAAGTAAAAGTAGTTTTCTCTTGATCTTCTAGTGCAATAGGAATTTGATTATATCCTAAATATCCATCAAGAAAGCAATAAAATTTATGTCATGCAAGTCTTTCCAACATCTAATCAATAAATGGTAAAGGAAAATGATCTTTTCTACCTCATTTCTTTGGCACAACTTGCACAAGACTTACCTAGGAACTATCGGAGATAGGATAGATGATCCCTACATCAAGTAATTTAATTACCTCAGCTTTCACTACTTCTTGCATTTTCAGGTTCAAACGCCTCTGAGGTTGGATAGTTGGTTTGTATTGTTCCTCCATCAAAATTTTGTGCATGCAAAGTGAAGGGCTAATTCCCTTAATGTTAGCTATTTTCCATCCAAATGCATCCTTATGCTCTCTCAACACTCTGAGCAGTTTCTCCTCCATCAAATTTGTCAAAAAAGAAGATATAATTACTGACAAAGAAGAAACTCCATCTAAATAAGCATATTTCAAATGAGAAGGTAAGGGTTTGAGTTCAAGAATCGGAGGCTCTTCAATTGATGGTTTAGGTTTTATTGTGTGTTGTCCCAACTCCTCAAATTTTGCTACCTTTTGCCTTGAATATGGTGGATTTGCCTCCATGAAATCTGCGTGCTCCTTTATCTCCTCATTCTCAATGTCTTTGTCCCTGAATCGAACTAGACATGCTTCAAGTGGGTCTTTAAAAATATTTTCTTGAAAAACCTTATTCATCAACTTGTCAACTGTCTCAACTCTAAAACAAGAATCATCATCAGAGGGATATTTCATTGCTTTAAAAACATTAAAGGTAACAAAATCATCTTGAACTCTAAGAATCAACTTCCCTTGTTGTACATCAATAAGAGCTCTTCCTATTGCTAGAAAAGGTCGACCTAAGATAATTGGTACCTCAAAATCTTCCTTCATGTCAAGAACTATGAATTCTGCAAGAAAGATAAACTTGTCAACCTTTACTAATACATCTTCCACAATACCTCTCGGATATTTAATTAATCGATCAGCCAGTTGAAGCGACATTGTGGTTGCTTTTACTTCACCTAATCCTAATTTCCTGAAAATTGAAAAAGGCATCAAATTAATGCTTGTACCTAAATCACACAATACCTTTTCAAAGTAAGAATCCCCAATAATGCAAGGAATTGTAAAACTCCCTAGATCTTTTAACTTTGGAGGTAATTTATTTTGTAGGATGGCTGAACACTCTTCATTCAATTTCATAGTTTCATAATCCTCCATCTTCCTTTTGTTCACCATAATCTCCTTAAAATTTTTTGCATAGCTAGGCATTTGCAAAAGGGATGTTAATGTGCAATTTTTAAAATACATCAAGAAATTTAGAGAATTGCTTATCCATTTTGTGCTGCTGGAGTCACTGAGGGAATGGAACTGACGGCACATATGGCTTGGGATTATCTAGAAAAAGTTTGCTCTTGATTGCCTCCTTTAGTTGTTTATTAACTTCCTTTTCTTTGTCTATGGAAATCTCTTGTTTAACATCTTCTTCTCCCTTTTACCACTTCTCAAGGCTATAACTTTTACATCTTCAATTGAATTTTTCTCTGTGTTGCTAGGCAAAGAACAATGTTGTCTTGTTGACATCATGTTTGCTAACTGACCCACTTGCATCTCCAGATTTCTAATTAAAGCCTCTTGGTTCTGAAATCTCACATATGTGCTCTTGATGAAATCCTGAGTGGTGTTAGCAAGTTTGTTGACTATATCTTCTGGATTGGGCTTTGTCTCCTCTGATTGTTTGAATCTCGATGGCGGTCTCGTCACATTCTGATTATTCTATGAAAAATTTGGATGATTGCGTCATCCTGGATTGTATGTGTTGGAGTAAGGATTATTCTCCGATCTGTTAAAATTCCCAACAAAGTTAGCATTTTCACTAGGTTATGTAAAAGTATTACTTACCTGACACTTTGCACTAACATGTTCTCCACCACAAAAATCGCATGTCATATTCTGAATTTTCATCACTGAAACACTCATGTTATCTATTTTTTTGTTGAGTACTTCAAGTTGTGCAGCAATTGCAGTGGAAGGATCCAGTTCATGAACTCCACTAGCTTTTTGCATTGGTAGCCTCTCAGTAGGCCACTGATAACTATTGGATGTCATTTCCTCTAATAGGTTGTAGGCTTCTTCTAGTGTTTTATTATTCAGAGTTCCCCCTGCAGCTGCATCAATCATAGAATGGAGATTTGCACTAGACCCATTATAAAAAGTTTGTACCTGCATCCATACGGGTAATCCGTGACGTGGGCATCTCCTAAGAAACTCCTTGAATCTTTCCCATGCTTTATACAATGATTCATTATCCATCTGCATAAAATTAGTAATATCGTTACACATTTTTGCAGACTTTGTAGGTGGAAAGAACTTACCAATAAATTTTTGGGCCATATCATTCCATGTAGTGATCGATCCTGCAGAAAGAGAAGAGAGCCAACTCTTAGCTTTGTCTCTAAGGGAAAATGGAAATAATCTTAATCTAATAGCATCATGTGTAACTCCATTGTATTTAATTGTGTCACAGATTTCAAGAAAAGCATTGATGTGAGTGTTTAGATCATCGCTTGATGGCCCACTAAATTGCATAGATTGTTGAAGCATCTGAATGAGTGATGGCTTGATCTCAAAATTGTTTGCTTGAATTGCAAGTCTCCTGATGCTTGATGTGGTGTCCTGAATTGTTGGCAAAGCATAATCTCTCAAAAGTCTACGTAGATTGTCAGTCGCACCATCTCCGTCCATCTTTTTAGTGCGATTACTCTATTCTCTTAGTCGCCTTTTAAATGTATGTTCAATTTCTGGATAAAACTCAGCAAGTTTCCCTTATTGGCTACGTGTCATTCATTGACGTACACCCTAAAAAAAGAAAAAGAAATAAAAGCTAGATTAAACTTAGAATTATTCGATATCAATATTAATTAGTGTCAAACAAACAATCCCTGGCAACGGCACCAAAAACTTGTTCGTAGAATTCTCAATGCAAGTGAACATGTCGAACAAGTAATATAATGATGAGAAAAGATATCATCTCACAAAGATTGATGATCAATAAACCTATTAAATACTAAAAATGGACTAATTCTAAAATTTATCTAACATATCAAAATAGAATTGAGAATAAATTGAAATTAACAAAAACTTGAAAGAAAATATTTGAAACTAAACGCAGTTAATCAATCAAATTAATACGTCAGAGCATCCGATTTTACCATAACCACTAGATATGAATTTAGATTATTACGCATACAAGAACGATATCAAACATGTGATAACGGAATTTCCTCGTCTATTTACTATCATATCTCTAGGTATAGTAAACCTACTTAGTTTGTCAATTCACCATATTTCTACGTGAATTTAAATAAACATAAGTGCATTAAAATCTGTGAATATTCCCGATTTACAATAAATCTTTTGGACTACCTTATCACCGAAAGCCACACAAATAACATGGTATACATCTATCCACGTTTAATTCATGGTTATATATTATAAGGAGCAATTGCATATTATCACTTCTCAGTCTCAAACATGCACATCAAATCATTCAAGTGCTGGCCAAATACTTAAAAGCATTAAGCACAATAATATATAATTCACATGAATGAAATCATCTGCAAAATATAAATATCATGAAATTCATATAATCATGATTAGGCTACATTGTAGCCCTAAAGAAAGAAAATTAGAACATAATAGAAGAAGAAACGAAAATATAAACTAAATCCAACATCTTGAATCAAAGAGCAAGAATTCTGTCACTACTTTTGTCTTCTCTTCAAAAGATTGGAAAAACTCTAAGAACGATGAAAAAACAATCTGAAAGTAACAATCCTAGCTCTCAATATTATCCTATATATATCATAGAATCCAAGACTCCTAGAAACAAAGCAATTGCTTATTTTTCATATTTAAAAAGGGAACAAATTTCAGAATTCCTTATTTGATCTCCATCTTCTAAAGCTTCTGTGGATATGGATAGCATCTTCCTTTCCTTCTTTTTGCTAAATTTTCCTTACTTTCTCCATATCTCATTATTCTGTGTAAACAAGGAAAATTTAAATAAATAGAGGGAAATCAAAATATTTTCTCAAAAACAGTACATTATTTCTTGCCTAAAATAGGTGAAATAACTCTATTTTTATAGACTTATCACAAGTCTAGGTGGCAGTGCTAGTGGATAGGCCAAAATCCCTATACGCTCTAAAATTTCGAAAGGTCCAACATACTTGGGGCTCAACTTTCCTTTCTTGCCAAAACATGATGTCCCTCTTATAGGTGACACCTTAAGGAAGACGTGATCACCTACTTGAAATTCTAAGGGCCTACGTCGTTTATCTGCATAACTTTTTTGACGACTCTAGGCAGTTCTAAGTCTTTGTCTAATAATCTTAACTACATCCACTGACTGTTGAACTAACTCCGGGCCAGTAATCCTTCTTTCTCCAACCTTGACCCAACAGACTAGTGTTCAGCAGGCGCAACCATACAATGCCTCAAACGATGCCATTTCGATGCTATATTGATAGCTGTTATTGTAGGCAAACTTGACAAGATGTAGTTGCTCTTCTTATCCTCCTTTAAAATCCAAAACACAAGCTCACAACATATTCTCAAGTGTCTGAATGGTTCTCTCGGATTTACCATCCATTTGCGGATGATAGACAATGCTATACTGGAGTTTCGTTCTCATAGTAGTTTGAAGACTTTTCCAAAACGTTACTGTAAATTTGGGATCTCGATCTGAAATGATCGTCACTGGCACTCCATGGAGACGGATCATTTGCTGCATATACAGCTTAGCGTATCTGTCCATTGCAAAATCCTTTCGCACAACGATAAAATGTGCTGACTTAGTTAGTTTGTCGACTATAACCCAAATAAAGTCATTACCTCATTGGCTCCTCGGTAGTCGCATCACAAAGTCCATCGTAATGTGCTCGTACTTCCATTCTAGAATCTCTAGCAGTTGCAGAAGTCCACCTGGTTTGCACTGTTGTGCCTTGACTTGCTAGCACATTAAACACTTGGCTACGTGCTTAGTGACATCTGTCTTCATACCATTCCACCAATAATATTGTCGAAGATTCCGATACATTTTCATGCTACCTGGGTGTATGTTGTAGTTGCTTCTGTGAGCTTCCAATAGAATCTCTTCCTTGAGTTCTTCATTGTTGGGCACGCATAACCATCCTCGAAATTTTAATATTTCGTCCTCTGCTTCTTGGAAATCTAGTTTCCTCTTTTTCGCGCTCTCTTGCAGAATCCTTTGAATTGATGGATCCGTCGATTACAATGTCTTAATCTTTGTCTGCACTTCCGGTTTAATTCTTAGGGTAGCTAAAAGACTAGAAAGATGGTTTATCTCGAATTTGTAGTCCAAATCTCGTACTTCTTCGAGAAGAATCCACTCTTGAACCGTTAATTTCGCAATTATTGACTTCCAACTGAGCGCATCTGGTACTTTGTTGGCTTTTCTCGGATGATAAAGAATATCGCAGTTGTAATCCTTGAGGAGTTCCATCCAACATCGTTGTCTCAAGTTCAACTCCTTCTAAGAGAATAGATACTTCAGACTTTGGTGGTCTGTGTAAATCGTGAACCTTTCTCCGCACAAGTAATGCTTCCAAATCTTTAAAGCGAAGATGATCGCTGCCAATTCCAAGTCGTGAGTCGGATAGTTCTGCTCGTGAGGCCTCAGTTGTCTAGATGCATAAGTTATTACTTTTCCATGTTGCATTAGGACGCAGTCTAGTCCCTTATAAGAAGCATCGTTGTAAATCTCATAACCTCTGGGACTAAACGGTATTGTCAATACTAAGGCAATAGTTAATTTTTGCTTGAACTCTTGGAAACTATTCTTGCACTTATCCATCCATTCGAACTTTACCTCATTCTTCAGTAGTTGCACCAGGGGCGTAGCTATTCTAGAGAATTTCTTCACAAATCGTCGGTAATAAATAGCCAGGCCTAGAATACTTTGAACTTCTGTCACTGTCGTTGGCCTTGGCCAGTTCATGACTGCTTCTATCTTTGTTGGATCCATCGAAATTCCCTCACAAGATATTACGTGACCAAGAAAAGTCACACGATTGAGCCAGAACTTGTACTTACTAAACTTGGCATAAAGTGCGTGTTCTCGGAGGGTCAATAGTACCATTTCAAATATTGTTCGTGCTCCGCTGGGTTCCTCGAGTACACTAGTATGTCGTCGATGAATACTATGACGAATTGATCCAAGTATGCCTTGAATACTCAATTCATTAAATCCATTAAAGCAGCTAGGGCATTGGTTAAACCAAACGGCATTACTGTAAACTCGTAATGGCCGTAACGTGTTCAAAACGTTGTTTTCGGAATATCCTCCTTCTTGATTCTTAACTGATGGTATCTTGTCCTCAAGTCTATCTTGGAAAATACCGCAGCTCCTTGAAGTTAATCAAACAAGTCGTCAATCCTTGGTAATGGATACTTGTTCTTGATCGTTACTTGGTTGAGTTACCGGTAATCAATGCATAGACGCAACGATCCGTCTTTCTTTTCACGAACAAGACTAGCGCTCCCCATGGGGATGCACTAAGGAGAATGAATCCTTTATCAAGCAACTTTTACATCTGCACCTTCAGTTCATTTAGTTCCAATAGAGTCATTCTGTAAAGGGCTTTAGAAATAAGCTCTGTTCCAGGAGCTAACTCGATGACGAATTCTATCTCTCTTTCGGATGGCAATCCTAGTAGTTCCTTCGGAAAAACGTTGGTAAAATCTCACACCACGGCGATGTATTCTAACTTTGGTCCTTCCACGGTCATGTCTACTGTGGTCGCTAAGTAACTCTAGCAACCTTACTCCAGCAGTTAGGCTACTTCGAGTGATGATATCAAAGGTATCAAAGATCTTCCCCTGTTTCCTACGAATTCGTAGCTAGGATGGCCGAACAGGTTGAACGAAATTACCTTACTATAATAGTCTACTGTAGATCATTGCTTTTTGAGCCAATCCATTCCAATAATGACATCAAAGTCATACATTGCTAAAATAGCTAAGTCTATTGTTTCCTTCTAACTACGTATCACTATCTCACACCCTCAACAACCTAAGATAGACAACATCTTGTCCTTCATTGGGGTGGAAATACTAAAGACCGTTTCTAATGGTTTCAGTTCTAGTCCCGTTAATTTGACAAACTACTCAGCTATGAACGAATGTGTGGCTCCTGTATCAAAGAGTGCGTAAGCAGCATGTTCATGTAAGGAGACCGTACCTGTGATCACAGCCTGAGAGTCCTTTACTTCCTCTCGGGTCACAGCGTACACTCTTCCTTGTGCTGGGGGTCAATCGGGGTTGTGCTGCGGTGTGGTTCCGGCTTGCTGTCCCACGTGCAACTATTGAGGTTGCATCCCTATCGATCGATGTGGCCAGTTTGTCACTTGATGGCCTTGTTGGCCACACCTGAAGCATGCTTTAATCTTAGTGGAGCACGGGGCTGTTCCGTGTCGCTTTCCATAAAGTCGGCATATGCCGTTCGGGGTGTACACCAGCTTCCTAATGCCGTTCTTCTTGTTAGGAGGGACGAAGTGTTTTTCTCCAGTCATCGGCCTCTTTCCGAACCGATGGTTGTCTCGAGTAGAAGGATACCGCAATCCAGACGTGGCTGCCTATTCCGACAAATCTCTCTCTATTAGTTGGCCCCGCTCGTATAGCTCATTGTTGTCCTTTAGGTTCAAGGGCACCAACTGACCTCAGATTTCTGGCTTCAGACCATCCCGAAACCTCCTTGCTCTGTCCACTGGATCCTCGATCATTCTAGGTGCATATTTCGATAGCTTTGCGAACTTAGCCTCATACTGGTCAACTGACATATGATTCTGACGAAGTTGTAGGAATTCGGTTAGCTTCCGCTCACGTGCGCACTCGAAAAAGTATTTTCGATTGAAAGCTTCAACAAAGGTATCCCAAGTAAGGACTATGCCTTCTGGCAAAATCCTACCTTGGGTGGCTTCCCACCAATTAATAGCGTTACCCTACAGTTAGTATACTGCCAATGTTACCTTGTCTTCCTCTGAGCACCTCAAGAGTGTGAAAGTTTTCTCCAGTTCCCTGATCCATAAGGTCGCTATCTTGGGATCACTCATCCTAGTAAACTTTGACGGCTTTAGTTTCAAGAACTGCTTAACCAACTTGTGCATCTATCATTCATTGTTCCCGTTTTCAACTATCGAGACATCATTAGGAGCAGCAGCAATAGCCTGATTCTGAGTCTGCTGTCCCATTAGATTTCCATGGTTTTTAGAGCTTGTAGAATTTTATCTAGTTGGAGATCCTCTTGTGCCCTTCCTCTCGCACCTACTTAGCCTCGGGCTACTTTTTTTTTAGGGATCCTTGGGTTTGGGTTATTCATCTTACAGGGATTCTAGGAAAAGCTCGCTTTATAATCCCAACACAAAGGTTAGGAATCCAGAAAACTTAGTCAAGAAGCAATCAACAATCACAAGCACGAGGTGTTTTCCTAACTAACTATTCCAAAATCCCAGCGCATCTTATCACTCCAGGTAATAATCATGCTCCAATACCAACTTTGAATGGAGCTGTCACTCCCTGATCCTATTTCTCCAAGGCTCGGGCTCGTGACTTCCCTACATTGGTTATTCAATTGCAACGTCCTAGGGGGTGTCGCTAACCCATTCTTTTATCTTTCAATTAACACATGCGGAAGCGAATACTATAACACCCATCCAATAACAATAACAGGATTACATAGAAAACATATATACAAAAGCACATCTTATTTATATACATCATCGACCCACATCAGAAGTTAATCTAATTACATGCCCGTTACTTAGGCCTTTTTTCCGATTTCGCCAAAAATAGAGGGTTCGAGGTTAACTTAGCTCCTTCTACCTATAAGGGCTATCTCCAAAAAGTGGCTTCCTCCACGCTTAGGCAAGCTATGGCTCGGGTTTGGGGCCTTAGTTGGGATCTAACTCTAGATCGCTCATGGTACCATCAAGGACATCCACCACTCTAAGTTCCCATGGCATTGCCCCCAATGTGCCTGGCAATCCATCAAAGCCTCAGAGAGGCTTGAATAGTTTCCCTCCAAACAATACATATCATGCCTTAAAACGATGAGGAACCAAGTCACTTAATCCCTCGTCGACCCAAATGGTTGTTATATACTCCTCATATAAGGTATCGATTCTCGGCATTACATACTCTACTACTTCCACTTTTTGGTCCATGCGAACACCAAAACAAACGAAACGAATGTCCATCACTAGAGGCCTGACAATTGTCAAACAACAACAAATGAGTAAATTCAATAAGTAAGATCTCTAAACCTCATATAGGAGAATACCTCCTCTCGAAAACACACTAAACATATGACTTAACAAGTAGATGGCAGATCAATAGCAAAGTCTTTGCTTTACCTTATCTATATTCATGAAAGAAAACATCATCCTCTCGACGTGCTAAGAACACAATCAAATAATCGCACTTGAATTCTTACCTCCCGTCAGCACTTATAATTCAAAAACATAATCATACGTGAAGCCTCGCTTCTAATTAGCATTCAACAATTACACAATATAATCAAGAACATTTCATATCACAAATTCATGCGCAATGCATATACACGTGTTCCGATTATCACGACCGCTTATGGCCACGACCGACACTCGTGTCGGTGGTCTTTCGAAATAACTGGGCATCGTTCCGCCTCATCGGGTACGGCAACGTCTCGACCTCCCTCGAAGATGGTATTCAATTAATAGCATCGTTCCGAAATTTATTCGCGAACGGCATCTGGGTCACAAATTATCCAGGCATCAAACCCCGTAGGGTAACATTCCACATAGTCGTATGGGTGGACAATCCATTTATGTGATCACACAAGCAATTCTTATCTTTCACTTTAGTCAATGCAAGAGTATTTAGTGCTCACACATTCGAACTTCTTTAGTCCTGCACATATAAAAAAGCTTGAAAATAATCACACGTGAACAATCGCAATTCTCCAACATGCGAAAATTCACATACTTCACTTACAACCCTTCCTTGTCAAGATGCACACAAGCAAAATGATTTATAACATTGGTTTCTCAACAATTAATAATCATCTAGCAATAATAGCCTTCTTTGCAATAAACCGTTATACGAGCACACACCCTTCATTTTTAATCCTCATGGCCTACCCATACCTCAAGAACACTCATCATTATATGGCAATTGATTAACAAGGATAGCATAACCCTCTTTACATGAGCAAACCATACAAAATGCACACATGAGCTTTCTCTTCCTAGAACAAGCAAAACAAGCATTAACACGTAGATCAAGCTCATATAACACTCAACCTAAGTTCGATTTGCGCAAAGTGACGCCCTATCCAAGGCTTAGAAGAATTACTTACTACACTGGATGAACTTAAGGTGACAACAAACGAACGAAAGGGCGACGGCGAAGAGGGGTGGTCGGCGGTGAGGATGGCACGGACGGCGTCATGGCAGCGTAGTGATGCAGCCGCGGATGGTGGCGGTGATGAGGGTGGTGATTGTGGTGATGGTGGTGGTGAGAGGGGTGGCCGAATGAGGTAGAGAGAGAGGGACATAAGTAGAGTGAAGGCTTAGTTAAATAAACTCTTGAAAGGGCCAATAAAGACCTATTATCTACTCTAACCTAGTTCTCCTTAATATACTCCCATCCAAACAAATACAAGACCAAGAGGCCATCTTGAAACCTTCATCACCAAGTCTCACACTTAAGCTTGCATGTCTACCAAAAATAGGCATATGCATTAATGAACCAAGGAGATTAATCAAGAAGCTAACTAGGTGGTCCTCCCCTTCCTTTCCCCTCCAAGTGGTGCCTAGCCCTTCCCCAAGCAAGATAAATTTTGGTCTCTTCTCAATTAAGGCTTCTAGAAGGTGTAATAAAGGCCAAACCATATGTTATTTAATTGTAGAACACTATTCATGCACATGGCATTAATGTGCATTTATCCAAAAATCAACCATGGGCTCAAAGTGGCAAGATGGGCTTGGATTGGGCTTGGTGGGCCCTCTTGGGCATCCAACATGGGCGTGAGGTCCATTGGGCTTCCGAGCTCGGCCCGCATCCACTTGTCCGAAGATTAACAGTCCACAGATACTTAAACCTTTTCCCGCATCTTAGACAGGGATCGGATTGAGGATGTCACGCTAATTAAAGTCTTTGAGTACACCAAGCAAAGGGCTTTTTCACTTCTCAAGGTAAAGCTTTTGCTTCCACGATCATCCGAGCCGGTAATTGTACATATATATAAATATAATTTTATTTATGACCACAAAGAAACTTAATAATAAGATCGATCTCATATTGAAAATAGTCGTAAATCCCCCTTTTCATGCAAAGTCTTGAGTTGTATGGGGGCTCACCAAATCACAAGATTACGACACTCTGGGAAGGACAATAATTGAACCATCTAACTAGGGGCAACCGCAGTAGTATTTCCTTCCTTCAATCTTGCACCTATTACTAATATATTTGAATTCGGTGAAGTTCTAGTGAAGGATCAATTAATCCCCCGCTGCAAAAGCATGAAAATACAGAGGAGTCTTTGACTCACGTAACAACATTTTATTTTCTTTAATAGAAAAAGAAAATTATTACAAAATCTAAATAAAATGCATCATTTCATAAAATAAAATAAAAATTCGCACAAAAGAAAAAGGAAAAACCAAAGCTACTCTTATATATTCTATCTATTATCCTTTCCCAAACTTTGAAATCACGTGTAAGTGCGTGTTTTTTTTTTCATATAGCTAGCGGACTATAAAGAGAGCACAAGTATTGAGTGTAAAGAGAAATAGCAAAAAATAAAAACAAAAATTATGGCATGGCAATGTGATTGTAATTTTATTTAGGCAAATCATTAAAGATGCTTAGTTTTAAATTATTTATTTCATTTGGTCATTCCGTTATTTGTATACAAAACAAAACTAATAGAAAATAATTTGCTAGTGATATGCACAACAAAGTTATATGGAGTCCCAATGCACAGTGACGGCGTTAATTGGAAGCTTTTTAGTGGAATTTATTGACCCACTTTCAGCAGTGGGCATTTCATCTAATATGTATGGTTCGGCTAGAATTAGTGTTGAATGTCAAAACTTCCAAGTTCATGCGTTTTTTTTTTTTTTACGGTAGTCATGCTCTGAATTAAGTGTTTATCGATGTTATGCATGAGCATATAGTAGTCAACCATACTGTGAATCTTTCAAATAAAAACTCTACAAAACTCAAAATCTTTCACAGCCTGTCTACTGCTCTATCCAATTTTGAATCGTTAAAAATGTATATTTGCAATCGGAGAAACATACCTTTTAGTTCGATTGGATGAAGCTTAATCCTTGCAAGTTTCGATTTCTTTCCGTTTAGATTGGTCTTGGAAACACGAAATGGCAACTAGAGGATCTTTTCTTTTCCCCACTTGATACTGAGCCCAGAGGCACACATGTGATTCGTGCGTAAATTTAGACGGTTTCCCTTTTAACTTTTCTAAAAAATATTAAGTGTATTACGATCTCACTAAATATTTTTTACCGAATAAATGGGTTCACTCCTGTTGAAGTTCCTTAATGTGTTGTCTCTTTCCCTTTTCCTTTTTCCCAAATTTCTCCATTT
This sequence comes from Metrosideros polymorpha var. glaberrima, assembly GCA_001662345.2. NCBI lineage: Eukaryota > Viridiplantae > Streptophyta > Magnoliopsida > Myrtales > Myrtaceae > Metrosideros > Metrosideros polymorpha. The sequence continues at coordinate 8,029,809 of BCNH02000002.1, read as the reverse complement.
ACCCATGGCGACCCAATTAGAGGTTTTTATGGGAAAGTGGAGAGATGGATTAATTTTGATCTATCATTCTTAATAATTACACCCTAAGTCCAGTCCAAAAACTCGCCACCCTCACGTTCGTCTGCCCATTGCCTCTTTATATTCACACACCGTCTTCGAATCACTGATATAGCCTTTTCGTCTTCCTATAGAGACCGAACGCTAAACCCTAAGTACGCCTCCTCTCTCGCACTTATGGCCCGAAAGCGCCCTCTTCCGTCGGAGGATCCACCACAGTTGTCTGAAGAAGAAGAGTCGGAGGCTGAGTCTGACTCCGACGATGAGGAGGCCGAGTCTGACTTCGACGAGGAGGAGGCCGAGTCTGACTCCAACGATGAGGATAACAAGGAGGAGCAGAAAACACCCACACAGCCCAAGTCCTGTCCTCCTTCGCCACCGCCGCCCCCGCAGCGAAAATCTCAGGGAAGGTCTTCATCGACTGAGTATGAAACGGATGAGTCCGAGTCGTGTCGCTACACTGTCAAGCCCATGGAGAAAATCGAGACCCGTTCCGCGAAGAAGCAGAGACCGGAGCCTTCCTCCTTGAAGCAGCCCTCAGCAAAGCGGAAGGTCCAAGTAGAGGACTCGAAGAACTCAAAGAAGGAGAAGAATGATGTTGCCGAGAATGAGTCACTGCAGAAATCTGGGAAGGAGCCGAAGAAGCCGGCGTTCCAAAAAATATGGGACGACAATGACGAGATAGTCCTATTGCAGGGCATGATTGATTTTCGGGAGAAGAAAGGTATGGACCCTTCTGCCAATACTCGTGCATTTTATCGTTACGTCAAGAAATTGCTCGGCCAAGAGTTTACGGATAGTCAGTTGGAGAACAAGATTTGGGTTCTGAAGAAAAAGTACAACACAAACGAAGGGAAGGGGAAGGATGGTGAGAATAGGGCCTTCTCGAAGCCCCATGATCAGAAAGTTTTCAAATTGTCTAAAAAAATTTGGGGTGCTAACAAGAACAGTAATGCGGGTGCAAGCGCCAAACAGATGCCTATGCCAAAAGCCGATGGTACCGCTAAGAAGAGTAAGACTGCTGCTATTAACAAGGTCGTCCCTACGCCCGGGTTGAAGTTGGAGAAATCGCCAGATAGGCCTAAGGAGAATGGTAAGCAAATACCAGCTGAACATATTGATACATTGAGCATGTTATCCTACGATAAAATGTTGGGGATTGGCTTGGATGAGGACTTTTTTTAAAAAGGGTGGGAGATGGTGGATGTGTCGAAGAAGGAGGAGTTCAAGCAAAGATGGAGGAACCTGCAATTGACCGAAATGCTAGTAGTGTCGGATAGAGCCTCATTGATTAGAGACCAAACCAATCTTGTTTTAGAGGCTGTTGGTAAGTAGGATTGGGGCTACCGGTTCTTTTTATGAATAGTAGTTTGCAAAAAATCTACATTATCGTTTGTTTTGTGGTGAAGGTTCTCTTTTTGGATCGTTTTGTAAGTTCAATGCATATGAACCTTGGATTTTTGCATGTCCACTTAAGTTTGATGGTATTCTCTAAATGCTTTGGTCGGTTACTAGTGCCTGCTATTGCTAGCTCTATTGGTTCACGGTCATGAGCAAGCTGGTCTGTTGTCATCCTTTCTCTAGACGCCAATGTCATGATCGCTTGTCTTGGTTTCTGAATCAAGTTATGTTGCTGTCAGTCTCCTGTAAATCGGGGTTGTTTGGTCTGTTTATTATCTTAATTAGCAAACATTTCTATCATATTGCTCTATCAGCCAACGCCTTGGGCTTTTAAGAAGGGTAGATATTTCTTAACATTCTAGTCCCATTATTTTGTTTGCATGAACATCCACGGATTAGAAGACATTTTTCGGATGCTAGCTAAGAAATTCACGGATTAAGTTCATCAAAGAGTTTTGGTTTCGGTACTATGCGAAATAGAATCCATCAATTAATTCTGCTAAATTTAAAGGACATTCGGAGGCTTTCATAATTTTAGATTTAGTAAGTCGCAAATTAATCACATTTTTTTGGAAAAACCATTTATTTTAGTGGTCTAATATATAACATATACTCCATCTGAAATAATTGTCTTGCTAAGTCAAGCTTTTCTCAACATTTTTCTCCATTCAACTCATGAAATTTGTTGTCATTCAAAGGGAAGAGTTCATAATAATAACATTAGCAAATGCTTAAATGACTTTTTTAAGAGTATGTAATTAGAAATCTTTTTTAAAAAATCACCACAAAACAAAAGGATAACGTAGATCAACCAAATTTGAATATTGTATAATATGTGCAAAGAACATGTAAACTGAAAGAAAGAGAGAACCGTTTTGATACATAAGTGATACATAAAAAATTCTAATTATCTTGTTTAATAAGATATCATTTGCGCTACCTAATTAGACAGTCAAAGAAGTACATTCCCCAAGTGTTACACCCCATAATTCACGGTCAAACTCCTTGAGTTTTTTTTTTTTCAATAAAAGCTTTTCCATTAACACATTAAACAATATCATTGAATTGTTGATGATTTTTAGAAACTATTAACTTTGATACCACATTTTATCATTAACTTTAAATTTTATTCTCAATAGCATCTGAATTGCTAGCAATATTATATTAGAAATTCTTAAGATTTTCTATATGATGCTTTCCTATGTTAGAGGTCATCTATATTTGTCAAGATTGCACGTATATCTCTCTTGATTATGCATATCTTAATTTGATTGCCTTATATAGCCATTTCATAAAGCCTATAAATAGGCTGATGTACTCTTCATTTTCATATATCGATATATATACAAATCCACATTTCTCTCTTCCATATTGATATTCTTAAATTGAATTTACTATGAACTATAAATGCCTCTTCTAAATTCATGAAATATTAATATTCTGTGGCTTAATGGTCATTTTCCCATTTCTTTGGCATTTAACCAATGGCACAATTGATGACCTAAGAAAATCCAACAAATTGCGCCCAATCCCTCCGTGCAAATATATTCAACTATCAAATTCTACTCAAACTGTTCTATCCTTCTCTCTTTTTTCTTATATATTAACACGAAATGATCATTTTAAAAATAAAAAAAAATGTAGAGTTCAATTGCCCTCGAGTAATTGTGGAGTTATATCAACCCCATCTTAATAATGGTTTAAGTAAAAAGAAATGAACCAAAGCCAAAATCCCCAAAACCCATAAAATACAATTTCATAATGAACCTCAAAGAAAATATTATTATAAAACAAAAAATATTTTAGAAAACATTTATTGATCAAAATATGTCCACTTTACGATACGTAATACTTACATCATATAGCTCAATAAATGATTATAAAAAATAACTTTGGAGCTCACTTTACAATAATGGTCAAGCTGCACTTGTCTTTATTACTTATTATTTTATCCAAGTTTTTGAACTCAAAGTAAGCTCATGCTTCTTTTAGCTAGGGTAATAGAAAGAGAGCACATGCGTCGTGCAAAAGAAAATAGTGAAATCAAGGAAAGAAATTACGTATCTAGATTGACTTTTACCTTTTACCAAAAGCCGATGGTACCGCTAAGAAGAGTAAGACTGCTGCTATTAACAAGGTCGTCCCTACGCCTGAGTTGAAGTTGGAGAGATCGCCAGATAGGCCTAAGGAGAATGGTGAGCGAATACCATTTGAGCATAGTGATACATTAAGCATGTTGTCCTATGATAAAATATTGCAAATATCTGGGATTGGCTTGGATTAGGACTTTTTGCAGAAAGGGTGGGAGATGGTGGATAAGTCAAAGAAGGAGGAGTTGAAGCAAAGATGGAGGAACCTGCAGTTGACTGAAATGCTAGTAGTGGCGGAATGAGCTGCATTGATTAGAGACCAAACCAATCTTGCTTTTGAGGCTGTTCATAAGTAGGATGGGGCTGCCGGTTCTTTTTTATGAATAATAGTTTGCGAAAAATGTGTAGGTGAAGGCTCTCTTTTTGGATCGTTTTGTAAGTTCAATGCATATAAACCTTGGATTTTTGCATGTCCTCTTAAGTTTGATGCTATTCTCTAAATGCTTTGGCCAGTTGCTAGTGCCTGCTATTGCTAGCTCTGCTAGATCTCGGTCATGAGCGAGCTGGTCTATTGTCATCCTTTCTCTCGATGCCAATTTCATGATCGCTTGTGTTGGTTTCTAAAGGAAGTTATGTTGCTGATGCATCACTTCGTCTCCTATAAATCGGGGTTGTTTGGTCCGTTTATTATCTTGATTAGCAAACATTTCTATCATATTGTTCTATCAGGCAATGCCCTGGGCTTGTAAGAAGCACAGAGATGTCTTAACATTCTAGTCCCACTAATTTGTTTGCATGAACATCCACGGATTTAAAGACATTTTTCGTGTGCTAGCTAAGAAATTCACGGTAAGTTCAATTAAAAGTTTTGGTTTCAGTAATACGTGAAATAGAATCCATCAATTAATTTTGCTAAATTTAGAGGACATTTGGAGTGCTTTAAATAATTTTAAATTTAGTAAATCTCTAATCAATCACATTTATTTGGAAAAAATCATTTATTTTAGTGGAATAATATATAACATATACTCAATCTGAAATAATTGTCATGCTAAGTCAAGCTTTTTCTCAACATTTTTCTCCATTCAATTCATGAAATTTGTAGTTATTCAAAAGGAAGAGTTCATAATAATAACATTAGCAAGTGCTTAAATGATTTTTTTTTAAGAATATGTAACTAAAAATCTTTTTAAAAAAAATTCACCACAAAACAAAACGATAGTGTAGATCAACGAAATTTGAATCTTGTATAATATGTGCAAAGAACATGTAAACCGAAAAAAAAAAAAAAAAAAAA
>BCNH02000002.1:7978042-8024957 GCA_001662345.2 Metrosideros polymorpha var. glaberrima | reverse complement strand
AAAAAAAAAAAAAAAAAAGAGTGGAGAAACGGGAGAGAACCGCTTTGATACATAAATGATTTATAAAAAAAATTCTAATTATCTTGTTTAATAAGATATCATTTGCGTTACCTTAAAGAAGTAGATTCTCTAAGTGGTACACCCCAAAATTCATAGTCAAACTCCTCGAGATTTTTTTTTTTTCAATAAAAGCTTTTCCATTAACACATTAAACAATTTCATTGAATTGTTGATGATTTTCAGAAACTATTAACTTTCATACCACATTTTATCATTAACTGTAAATTTTATTCTCAATAGCATTTAAATCGTTAGCAATATTGTCTTAGAGATTCTTAAGATTTTCTATATGATGCTTTCCTATGTTAGAGATTGTGACATCCCAAATTTTGACCAATGTGCTAAGATTGAATTCGATGAATTTTAACAACGAAATCTAATCCAACAAAAAGTATTGGGCGTTTCGTTATCAATATATCAAAATTTATCGGTAAATCTTATATTTTCGGATAAGTGACGGTAAGCCGAAAATTGAGAACCAAAGATACGTTACGGACTTGGTATGAACCGACGGACCTATTTTCTATTAAATTCGACCACCAAGAGACCCTATTATAGGAAATGACCGTTTTACCCCCGAAAACCCATTTTTAGCCTAATTAAAGAACCCATTAGATATCAAGCCCATTAGGCCCATTAAAATTCAAGCCCAAGCCCATGAATAGTGTAAGCCCGTATGAATAGTGCCGAGGGTGGAAATGACCATTTTGCCCCTTCTAGAAGAACTTGGACTTTAAGAGGCATTAATGGATGCAAAACAAGATGGATTAATGCTGGTCTTCTCTTTCTCTCTCTCTCTCTTTCCCCCCTTGGCCGAACACCCCTTGCCCTCTCTCTCTCTCTCTCTCTCTCTCTCTCTCTCTCTCTCTCTCCTCATTTTCTTCCTTTTTCCTTCTTGTTTCATCACCTTGCCCCCCACTTATCCGCCGCCGATCATCACCGTGCCGAGCTTGAGCCGTGTACTTGCCACCGTGAAACCGTGCCGTCCATCGCTGTGTAGCCACGCCCTCGCCACCCAAGCCGAGCCAAGCCACCACCGCACCGAGCCGAGCCACCGTCCATACCCATTTTCCGTCCACGTGCCGTTGCCGAGCAACCGCCGCCGCCGTCGTCACTGCCGCTATTAAATGGTGAGTTAACTCTCTAATCCTTGATTAGGTTGTTAATTGTACATAAGGTTAGATTAGTTAACTATGGTTAGATTAGCTAACTGTGGTTGGTTTAGTTAACAATGGTTGGTTTAGTTAACTATGGTTGGATTAGTTAACCATTGTTGAGTTAGTTAACTATGGTTGGATTAGTTAACCATGGTTGAGTTAGTTAACCATGGTTAAGTTAGTTAACCATGATTAAGTTAGTTATTAATTAGTATGCTTTGTGCTGGTAATGTGTGATATTCTATATATGCTTTGGTATGTTGTAAGAAGAGGATTTCCTTAGAAAGATAATTATTTTTATGAACTATTATTTCTTATTTGAAATAATGTAATTTTTAATATATAAATGGTGATTGGTGTGGTGTCGTGCTTAGATACCGAGTTTTATGCGTTGGAATAATCTAGGAGGCTTGAAAAATGAAGAACATGAAGTTTGACATGAAAAGCATGTTTGTGTGATCACGTGTGGTTTATTTATTGTATTTTTACGTGTGAAAATCGCAATAAGTTTGACGTATGAGCAAGAATCATGGCATGAGCACGTATTATGAGTGTATTGGCTAAATGAAAGAAGAAATGAGATTGGTATGCCTATATGCTCATGTGGTCACAAAGTGTATGGACCCCTCAATGGTGATTGGGGACAAAGCCCGATTTTATCGATGATATTATCGGACACCTAGCGGGGGTCCAAATGACTGATCGCGGTAAAGGCCGGATCGATTCTCCTTTATGGAATGCCATCTGCCTGCGGGGGAGGTCGGGGTGGGGCCGCACCTCGATCGACCAGGAGGAGACGTTGTCGTGCCTGATGGTTTTAGGACGATACCCAGTCATGCCGAATGACCGCCAACCTTTGGGTTGTGCCGTGGCCTAGGGAGGTTGAGAACCGCCAACTTTTAGGTTGTGTCGTGCCTGAGAGCGAGCGTAATCACTAGGCATAAAATTGGATCACACTTGGATGCATTGCGTGTGAGAAATGATGTTATGTGTTTTGATGTTGTGCCTCGTCTGATGTATTGCTTATAGAATGTTATAACCAATATCATGCAAGGTATGTGCCAAGACGAGATAAGAATGCATGTGATTTGTTTGTTACTTGAGATGAGTCATTCGAACCTGTTATAGGTTGTGTAGAGCGAGAGTCGCTAGCTATTAATCTGCCATCGATGTTAGGTCGCATGTTTAGGGTATGCTCTAGGTGAATCAATACCCTACATGAGGCTTAGGTTGTTAACTTACTAAGATTTTATTTTATTTGTTGTCATTAACCGCTTTTCAGACCTGTAGTATGGATATACATCCTGTATGGCTCGAGGTTCATACTGACCAGAGCCTCGAAATAAAGCCGTACCTAGTCCTTGGTGCTAACTGCCGCTACGAGTTTCATATTAGTACGATCTCGGTTGACGAAGATTTGAGGCGTCTGATGCCGTATCGTTTTAAGGCGTGGTTCACTTACCACGGTGATGTCCTCTTTGGTCCATTAAGGAGTTTTGATGGACCGGGCGGAGGTGGAGCTCCGGGCGAAGGAGCTTGGGATCCCATGGACCTAGATGTTCCTGATGGTGCTGTAGAAGATCCAGAGTCCGATTCGAATGAGGAGAATGATCCCGAGTCTCCTCTCGAGTACTACCTCTAGGTCGAGTTTAGAGAGCCGACTTTTGATGTAATCTCGTAGTATAGCAGAGATAAGTTAACTGGACCCCGGCATCTTTTTTATGGTCTCTATAGGAAGTCGCCACAGTAAGGGCTTATACATATACACTTTCTCGGGTCAATATGTATATTAATAAAGTGTGTTTTGGTAATGATATTTGGTCTGCTGTTTTTCCTGCTATCCCTGTTGTGATGTTTGTTTGGGTGAATATTTATCGTTTCCGCTTGCGTTAATCGAAAGATAAAATGAACGGGTCGACGATGCGTCCTAGGGCATCGCATTTTTAATGACCCAAGAGAAGAGATGTATTGGGATAGTCGCGAGCTCGAGGGCCGGGGCGTGACAGAGATGATCTATATTTATCAAGATGGCACGTGTATCTTCGTTGATTGTGCATATCTTGATTACATTGCCTTGGATAGCTATCTCATAAAGCCTATAAATAGGCTGATGTACTCTTCATTTTCATATATCGAAATATATAGAAATAGACATTTCTCTCTTCCACCTTGACATTCTTAACCTGAATTTACTATGAACTATAAATGCTTCTTCTAAATTCATGAAATATTCATATTCGGTGGCTTAATGATCTTTTTCCCATTTATTGGGCATTTAACGAATGGCACACTTGATGACCTAAAAAAATCCAACAAATTGCGCCCAATCCCTCCCTGCAAATATATTCCACTATCAAATTCTACTCAAACCGTTCTATCCTTCTCTCTTTTTTCTTATTTATTAACCCGAAATGATCATTAAAAACAACTCAAAAAAATGTAGAGTTCAGTTGCCCTCGAGTACTTGTGGAGTCAAATCAACCCCATCTTTAAAATGGTTTAAGTAAAAAGAAGTGAACCAAAGCTAGAATCCCCGAACCCATAAAATACAATTTCAAGACGAACCTCAAAGAAAATATTATTATAAAACAAAAAATATATTTTAGAAAACATTTATTGCTCAAAATAAGTCCACTTTACGATACATAATACTTACATCATATAGCTTAATAAATGATTGCTTAATTTAAATCTTGGCTTTAACCTTTTACTTAATTTAAATCTTCCGGTGCACGCATTTAACCCGCAATATGGTGATTTGTATATAATTTTTCTATATTGCTTTTATGAATATGAATACTAATTTAATTTTGGCGGATAATGAAAGAAGTACTTTTACTTATGTTTAAGTGCAAACAATTAGGCATATAACGGTAAGGATTTGTTTGTAATTGCAAATATCAATTTCAACTATTGTAAAGTCACTAAGATAACAAATTCATGGGATACTTGATAAAGTTGTTACTAGTTTTGCCTCATAAATAATAAAGACGTAGTGCATCACTATTGTCAGTTTATCAAAACATAAATTTTAGATACAGCCACATTCATCTTTGAAATAACTTTTTCCACAATGGACCAAATAGAAACTTAAAAATGATTGCTAATATAAAAAAGGAAATAGCAAAATATGTGAACAGTCTCTATATGTTCTCTCAATTACGAAATTTCCCTTGTAATATTAGTTTTTTTATCTTGTAAATAGACCCAAGGATCATGGATATCTGTGCAATAAACACTCATAAAAGGTTTCCAAATGTTTGATTCTCTGAAAATGCCAAGTGCTGTGGCATATCATAATTTTTCCCATCCGTTCCCGTTGTTTCCCGAAGTTTGATTTATAATCCATTTTCTAGGAAAATTATCATCCATTCCACTGTTAAATCCTATGTGGGACTGTGACGATATCAACACAAGCCGTGACGTCCCAGGGCATCACAAAATCAAAGCGGCTTAATAATTTTATTCATTTAAAACACAAGCGGAAAACGATAATATAAATTGACATTATAAAAAAAAAACATAACATGTAACTTTTTATTTATTTCTTCTTTTAGGTGCTGTTCCAATACACTTCAAAAGAGAAGGACAACTGGAGAAGTAAAGGTGTAATCTACTTCTTCTGCCAGCTACACAAAAACGTCATCTCCACGCCCTCCAAAAAGTTGCCGTGCACCGTCCTAAAAGACTACCCGCCAACGGTCTGAAAAACATGGAAAATAACAATAGTGAGATAAACTCAACAAGTAATTCAAGCCATGACTATTCTACTCAAATAGTTATATTACAATTAAAGAGTCTTAAAAAATATGACTTTCAAGCTCCACTATGATATGAATAATGTGATGATGTACATTAGAAGCATGTCGCCACTCTAGGTAACCACACTTATTCGTATCACTATCGATTTCTCTAAGGATCGATTTTCCTACAATATCACACAGCAACAAGCTTCTACAGTACCACACAGCAATAGGCATCGCGATTTTCCTCACCGGCTCCCACGGGGCATCATCAACGCACAGGCCGATAGTCCTCACCGTTACCCTTATAATGATATGTATATGCATGTAATGACGAGAATGCAGGTGCCAAATTCTATATTCAACAATAATCATAAAAATAACCCAATAATTCGTCATCAGCATATCCAAAATCATATCATCAGACATTTCCTTCACTACTCAGCACCATTAAAGTCAGTCTTTTCATTAATTCACCAACTTGTCATAACAGACATATAAAAATATTTTATAAGGTGAAGACGAGGCATACAAGCAATAAAACTAGCCATGCGAAGGTGTTTTCGTGTCCGCCGTCTCTCACGTACGGAATTAAATCACACGGCCTCATCATGTCTACACTACTCCAAGTCGATAATTTCACCTCTGAAAAGACTAAAGCCTCACGAACATCAATATGTTCGACTGCAAAGCCTCACGAACATCAACATGTTCGGCCACCATCGAACTTTCCGATCCCACAAAATATCACACTTTTCCAACATTTTAACGACAAACGACCACATCGTCACAATTACTTCATTTCAAAGTTTTCGCCAACAATCACACGTTCCATACGACTAGCAATCGACTCTACGTCCAACGTTTAAAACATGCTCCACCTCTAACCACAATATAAAAGGTTGAAAAGAAGATAAATGGCGAGACTACTCACCGTAGGTTTTGTCTGTGACTCTAGATCCTTTGCTTCCTCGAGATTCGCCGACATCCGAGCTTCACGTAAGAAGAGAACAGGCAAGTTTTGAGGAAATAAAAGATGAGAATGAGAGCAAAAAACAAAAAAAGAGAGAGCACAAAGGATGAGGGTTCGGCCAAGGTGAAGTAAGAGGAAGAAAGAATAGAAAGATAAAGAGAGAGCTCTTCTTAAAGTCAAGGTTAATCATCACTTACAATTAATGGGACTCCAAGTTTTATTAAAAACACTCTAATGGACTTCAAATCTTATTAATTGAAGTAAGACAAAAAAAATAAATAAAGAAGGATAGAGAGAGAGAGAGAGAGAGAGAGAGATTGGCGTGAGAAAAAAAGGGAGAGAGATATTGTTTTGTCTCTAAATCATAAATGCAAACTCATAATTGGACTTCAAACCTTATCAAAGAAAGACTATAAAATGATGAGGTAAGAGAGAGAAAATAATCTTGACTTATTTTCTTAAATTGAAATTATAAGGAGAATACATTATAATGCCCTTTTCCAAAAATACCCCTATAAAGTCTAAAAATTACAACATTACTAAAAATTTATTTTTTCTTGTTAATAACCACCATAGATCGAAAACAATTGGCATTAGCTCTTCTAGGCCCTTTAGGTTACACGCCACATCAAACAGAGAAAATATAAAAAGTTCGTGCATCTCAAAACCACAATCATTACGAAACCAATAATTTACAGCAAGAAAGGTAGTTAAAGCATGCATGAATCATTCAAAGACTATCGTTCATCAGACATTATTAAATAAATGTTGACACCTATTTTTGGCGGTCCGGTCTTTGTTTTAAATTTAATCTAATGGCCAAATTAGCATAGACACAAAAATAATAATAAATAAGATTAGGAAAATGTACAATTTCAAAATAATAATAGAAACAAATAAATAATAAATAAATGATAATGATAATAATAATAATAATAACAATAGAGTAAGGATCAATTATTTTATATAAAAAAAATGGCTCGAGCCGAGTCGCCCGGTCCACCGAGCCTGAAAATTATTGATTGCATACTCACATGATCAATTTTGCTTGTTAGTGGATTCAGCTTAAAATCAACCAAGATTTCTCGCAAAATATTTTTGAAAATTAATACAAAGGGTATCGAAATGGTGTTAGATTAATACAGCGTAATTAAGTTCCTGAATCTATTAAATCTCTGGTTCGCAGAAATAAAGTATTCTCCCACACTTTACTTGGGTGTCTAATCCACCCTGACTAATTAGTGGTAGCTCCAAAAAGTAAGAAAATTTCATGTTAAAGCGAATACCAAGTTACAATTAGTAGGGCTTGGAAGAGCCCGTGCTAAACACAATTGATTGTCTTGTGAGAGAAACCTTTGTTCCCATTTAATAGTCCATTAGCTTTCTTTTGGGTGGTTCACCTTTGAGAAAGTCACGACACTCATAAGGGTCTTGTTCCAAGGCTTCATATCAAGGAGATGTTTAATGTCGCCCCATGAGGCTCGAGTTATTTTTCTTTACTTGTTTTCTTATTGTTATATTTTGCTTGGATTTTATTTTAAATTTTGTTGTTGTAGGAGCATCTTGCATGCCACTCATATTTAAATGTGTTAAAAAAATATAAAAATAACGAGAAAGATTGCATGTAATGTCGTGTAAAATAGAAAAGGAACCAAATTTAGGTGTTAGGATAATTTTTAGCGTAGACAAATCCCAGTGCCCCGAATCTTTTGTTCTGTTGACACCCAAAAATAATCCTCGTGGGCTGCAACAAACCGATAGAGCCCATAAGTTATCAGATAAGGACAGTTACGGTTGTTGGGGTTCAGCATGAGTCAAGACTCGAGAGATAGTGTGACACCAACATCAGACAAGTTACCGAATAACATGCTGATACTGGGCTTCAACCGCCTTGGGGATAAAGAAATGATGTTACTAACTATTGGGGATAAAGCAACAGTGTAATAGTTACATGTTAGGGATTTCAGTTGTACTTTCTTATTATTTAATTAATGGTAAAGACATATTCACTCATTTTTTCAATTATTTTATATATGTGAATGATTCCATAAGATTGATTGTGACTGGACCTATTCTTAAGACGTTAAGAATATGTGTAACAGGTTCACAGTTAAACTGAATCTTTAAACTGTTCCCGATCGATAGATCATCAAGTGGATATTAATGATCCTGTTGAGACTGGTATGTTCATAACTTCACAATTAAGTATTGGATACTTAAGGGAATGACGAGTCACGAGTCATTGGGTATTGCGACACCCGAGTTAGAACACAGGTGCTTGTACAAAACAAGTTCACTAAACGTGACACGCATTGAACAATTAGCAACATGGAAGCTTTTAGCATGGTCAATATCTAATCGTTCATGCTCTGATCTTGTGTAAATAATCCTTAAACCTGAGGCACAGTATTGACTTATGTGTTGGATGGCTATGGTTCACAGGTGCACATATTGACGGTTCGTTGATCTGTCTATGTACTTGATGGTCATAGTTCGTTCACATACGAAGTTACATGTGTGTGCAAAATGGAATCTGTCTCATTGTTAAAAGCAAGGTACAATAATGATGTCCTATGTGATCTAATCATGACACTACATTAAAAATCCTCGGTCGGGGTTGCAACCGAGAAAAAATTATTTATTTCTCGTATAAAGTGTATATCGATTAGGTTTGTGCATATGATCAAATTGGTGGCTTGACAAATATTCCATGGTTTTTGTTCGATCGGGACATACTAAGACAAAGGGATTGAATTACACTGTAGCCAAAGCTGACAGGTTCATTATGTTCTTAAAGTATTCACACTGTCTGGGTAGCCATAACATATTGCTAGATGATGTCAATCATGGCTTGTAAGACCTAGAGATTGATCGGGACAATCAATTCTCTTGGAAGTACTAATGTGTTAGTGTAAGTCTTACTACCAGCTCAGTATTGAACCTAGGGATGTCACATACCACAACCAATTCAAGATAACGTTGAGCGGAAAGGACAATATTGCAAATATGTTTGCAATTACGGCAATCGAATTGAGTTGAACTTAAATTAAATTAAATGAGATTTTATTTAATTTTTTGGTCAAAGACACTTATGCATATGATGCACATGCACACCCAAAATGGAAGTATATTGATGTGCCAAAAAATGCACACATGTTAATATATATTTATATATAAAAATATATTCATATATATTTATTCAAGTCTTCGGACTATATCATTGCCACAAAAGAAAGAGATGTCCCCCTTTCTTCATCCTATACTTCTCTTCAACTTCTGAATCCAAAATCTTTGAAGAAACATCGATAGAAATTCAATTACCTTCACATAAGGTTAATCCAAGTCGGCATTAAACCCTTAATCAAAGAAGGATTGAATACTTCAATTCTCCCAATATTGAGAGATTCGCGTCTCCTCAACTATGAGCAATCCATTCTAGGGACTGTAGAGACATCTCTTTGCAATGGTCCCATTCATTTCGATTGTTCTCCCGACTTTTCAATCTCACTCAAAGATAAAAATATCCTTAAGTCTTTAGTTTTACAAATTAAGACTCATAATTACCACATCGCCGAAGGTTCAATACCTTTAGCTTTGTTATACAAAGTCCATTATAAGGCCATGTTATCGGCTTTTGGAAGTAAAGCCTTTAAACATCGCACCAAAGGTGAAACCCTAGTTATTCAGACTGATATTACTAGAGCCAACACCATAATCCCCAAGACCATCAAATGGGATGAAGTTTCCCTACCTGAACAATGGGAAATTGATAACCCTATTTCGCCTTCTATTGTTCAAAACATTGATCCTTCCCATATCATTCAGCATCCTGAAGGAAAGGTCACCATACAATTCGCAAGGAGATCTTTTGACCTTAGATCTCATCCCTCTTTTAGTACTTCCTCCAGAAAATCTGTAGATCTTCGTCCTAATCTTCCCCCTATCATCACTATTTCTGCAAGCAATATACCTACTTTTGGACACATAAAAGTAGAAAAACCTGGCCCTAGTGCTCCACCACTTAAAGTTAGTGGGATAAACACTAATTCTGGTATTGCCCAACCTATATATCATCAAGAGCAAACGGGATCAGAATCCCCAGAGCCCACTCATTCTCAGATGGAGGATGATCCTGAGTTCAATATGCTCGAAAAAGATTTTAAACCCAACAAAGTCTTTTTGAATGATGAATTCAATTCGGCTGAAAATATCGATATTCGAAATTGATTTTTCAGTCATTTCGGTGATCAAGCCAAATCTATTAAAGAAAAATATTATGAGTTCATGTATCAACATGGATTTCATATATTCTTCCTTGAATGGTTTGAAGAATATTTTCTTAATACTAAGGAAATATTCGTCCTGGACAAACAATTCAAATGGAAATTAGACGATGGACAAATCATTGAATCTAATCATCCTCCTCTCCGAAAGCTGAAGTTATCTCATCGAGATAAGGAAATTCCCGCTTCTTCTTTCAAATCCTCTGAATCAGAAGCCGCAGGAATTCAAAAAATCATTGAGCAAAACAATTTTGCCAATCAACATATTCACACCATAGGAGTCCAGCTGAATAGGATCGAAAACTCGTTTTCCCATCACAATACTCCTACCAATCATTTAACCCCTTTAAAACCTCCTCTCTTTAAGACCTTTGAACTTTCAAAAACCTTTAGCAACGAATTTGTGAAACCCTTAAAAGTCAAAAAGAAGGCCATTAAATTAGGAAAACAGACTAAGCCTGTTGATGAACCATTAGTCATTGAGACTCCTAAAGTAGGAAATCTCAAGATTAATGATAGTCAGATTCTTGTTCTGAACAAAGATTAATCAAATCTCTTTGAAAGAGCCACAGAAACTATACTATTCTAGAGCAACACCTCCGGATTTAGTAACTGAAGAATCTTTCTAACGTGTACAAAACAAATATTCTTCTAATGCCATTTATGAATGGAACATAGATGGCATTTCTGAACAAAATTTGTTGCACATCCTCATTCAAATGGTGATGCTTGCCACAACATACAAGACATCGCCAGAAACAACTGATGAGCAAACGGCATACCTTTTAATTGTTGGTTTTACTGGCCAATTAAAAGGATGGTGGGATAATTACCTCTCTGACGAACAGAGGAATAACATCCTCCATGCTTGTAAATTAGATGATAATGGTCAAACAATGTTTGATGATTATGGTCAACCCTTACAAGATGCTATCGGCACCCTCATTTATTCCATCTCCCAACATTTCATTGGAGACCCTTCAGCTATTGGAGATCAAAACCAAGATCTCCTTTCCAACATGAAATGCAAGTCCTTAGGCGAATTCAGAGAATACAAAGATGTATTTCTTCAAAGAGTCCTTCGTCCAGATTGCAACCAATCCTTTTGGAAAGAAAAATTCTTAGCAGGACTCCCTATCCTTATAGGAAATCAAGTTCGTGAAAAAATTCGCGAACAATTCGGTGAACAAATTCCTTATGATAATCTCTCCTACAAAGAACTCATTTCTTATTTTTACAAAGTTGGAACCAAACTTTGTAACAACATCAAACTCCAAAAACAACTAAAGAAAGAAAATTCCCAAAGGAATACTTCTTTAGGTGATTTTTGTTCTTAGTACGATCCTTCTTACAAACCTTCCAAGAAGAAGAGTAAGAAATGTTCAGGTACCTGCCCTCCTACCAAAACAGAGGACAAAACCAAAAAGAAATTTAGAAAATCCAAAAGGAATTTTCAAAAGAAAAATCATTCCAAGCAAGAAATAACAAAGAAAAATACAAAGGATTTCACTTGTTATAATTGCGGGAAAAAGGGTCACACTAAAAGGTTTTGCAAATTAAAGACAAAAATCAACGAGTTAAATCTCGAAGAAGATATTCTTGAAGAATTAAACAATCTCATGGTTAATTCCTCTGATGAATCTTCAGATTTTCCAATTGATGATGAAAGTTTTGAAGGCCTTTAAATCAATGATATTGAAACTTCTGACCCTGAGTTAGAAACTTCCAAAAAACAGGAAAATTTGGAAATCAATGTTTTAACAAAGAAAAAATTATCCTTGACACCATTGACCAAATTTCTAATTAAGAAGAAAAGGAAAATTTTATTTACAAATTCAAACCTTCTTCTTCTTCATATGAAAAACCTTATAATCTCAGCGAGATTTTGAATAGAGGAAAGAAACAACAGTCCGGACCGACGACTCTTTCTGATATCCAGCATGAGGTTTCTCAACAGAAAATTGAGATTCGAAATCTCAAACTCTCTCATATTGAACTCCAGAAAGAAATTCTAGAAATCAAAACTAGAATTTTAAAAGGAAAAGCTAAGGAAGAAATAGAGGAAACTTCCTCTCTTCTACTCCCTCCTAATAACAACTTCCTTTTAATACTTTCTGAAATTACTTCAAGAAAATGGATTTTTGACATATGCATAAGAATTGGCAAAAATTTTGTCTTGAATACCACTGCTATTTTTGACACAGGAGCAGATTTAAATTGTATCCGTGAAGGTTTGATTCCAACCAAATTTTTTTATAAAACCACGGAAACTTTAAAATCAGCCTTAGGAAATCATCTTCAAATAAGATACAAACTTCCCAAAGCTTTTGTCAGCAAAGATAACATTTCTTTAAAAACTTCATTTCTTTTGGTCAAAGACTTGAAACAGAATGTTATCTTAGGCACTCCTTTCATATCCCTAATTCAGCCTTTTAAGGTAACCAATAATGGCATTGAATCCAACATCAAAGGCCACACCATATTTTTCAAATTCATTTCAAAACCTCAAACGAGGAATTTGAACATTCTTCAAGAGCATTCTATTTCCGAAATTAACTGTCTCACTAAAAACAAAGAAGATCATCTTCAATTTTTAAAAGAAGACCTTGAATACAAAAGAATAGAAAATAATCTTTCTACTCCTAATATCCGTCTCAAAATTCAAAAAATGGAAACAGACATGAAATCTCATATCTGCTCCACTCTTCCCAATGCTTTTTGGTCAAGAAAGAGACATGAAGTAGATCTTCCTTATGAATCGGGATTTTTTGAAAAGAATATCCCTACTAAAGCCAGACCTACTCAAATGAACCATGAAGTCTTAAATTTCTGCCAACAAGAAATTCAGGATCTCCTCAATAAAAATTTGATTCCCAAAAGTCAATCCCCTTGGAGCTGCTCTGCTTTTTATGTAAGTAAGAATGCAGAACTAGAAAGAGGAGTTCCCAGACTTGTCATTAATTACAAACCCTTGAATACTACATTGAAATTGATAAGATATCCAATTCCTAATAAGAATGATCTTCTTAATAGGCTTCACAATGCAAAAGTATTTTCAAAATTTGACATGAAGTCAGGATTTTGGCAAATACAGATCAAGGAGGAATACAAGTATAAAACTGCATTCACTGTCCCGTTCGGACAATACGAATGGAATGTTATGCCTTTTGGCCTAAAAAATGCTCTTTCAAAATTCCAAAGAATTATGAATAACATTTTTAACCCCTATTCAGAATTCATCATTGTCTACATTAATGATATTCTCATTTATTCCTCTTCAATTGATTCTCATTTCAAACACCTGAAACATTTCTCCAAAATTATCAAATTAAGCGGATTAGCTTTATCTCCAACAAAGATATTGTTATTCCAAATCAAAATCATATTTTTAGGTCATCATATTCACCAAGGAACTATTTTGACTATTGAAAGGTCGATTCAATTTGCAAAAAAAATTTCCTGATGAATTAAAAGACAAAACCCAGCTACAACAATTTTTAGGAAGTCTTAACTATGTTATTGATTTCCTTCCAAATCTCAATTTAATCTGCAAACCTTTACATCAAAGGTTAAAGAAAAAGCCTGTTCCATGGACTTCTGTACACACAAAGACCATCCAAAAAATCAAATCTTTGGTCAAAGAAATCCCTTGCCTTCATTTAGCTGATCCTTCTGCTTTCAAAATTGTTGAGACAGAAGCTTCAGAATCAGGTTATGGAGGTATCCTCAAGCAAAGGCATAATGACAGAGAGCACATTGTTCAGTTTATTTCCAAACATTGAAATGAAACTCAACAAAATTACTCTACTATAAAAAAGGAAATTCTTTCGATTGTCCTTTCAATCACCAAATTTCAAGGTGACCAATTAAATCAAAAATTCCTTTTGAGGATTAATTGCAAGTCTACAAAAGATGTTCTTCAAAAGGATGTTTTGAATATTGCATCAAAACAAATTTTTGCCAAATGGCAAGCTATACTTTCTGTTTTTGATTTTGACATTGAATTTATAAATGGAGTTTCAAATTCATTACCAAATTTTCTCACACGAGAATTTCTTCAGGGATCAACACCATGCCTCCCAAAGACAGAGGAAAAGCCAAAGCACCTTATCCTGCCAAAGTCCCTAAACCGAGAAAATTAACACCAATTTCCAGTTGGTTACAAGCAGCCCAGTCGGATTCTCCTTTACCAACCAATAAGCCACTCACAATTAAATCAGAGCAAGCTTCTGCTTCTTCTATGAAACCAAAATTTAATCCAGACCTCCCAATGTCAAAATTTTTATCCATGCTCCCAAAAGAAACAATTGAAGAACTACAGAAATCCTTCGTCAAGGAAATTTCTGCTCCTGCCCAGGTACTTTCTCCTTCACCAATTAAAAGGATTTCGAGTGAGGTGGTTATTAAGTCCAAGGCAACTCTTCCTCAAAAAACCAAATCCAAATTTATCCACAAAACCAATTTCGATAAAATCATTACTGTCGAAAAAGGATTTTTTCATGACAATCCAAACGTTTTTGCCAGAAATATGTTTGGAGAAGATCATTTCTTCACTCCTTATGATTTACACAAAATAGTTGATTACTATGAGAGAATTCTGATAGAAACAGAGTCAGTCAACTTCAAACATTTTTCTGCAGAATTTAAAAAAGTAAATTATTCAACTGTCAAAATTAAAAGGGTCATACACCCTTCAGAATGGGATCCTCATCCCACCTCAGCCATCAAATTCAATGTAAGGCTAACTCAGTCTATTCCATATAGACCAAGCTTTACATACTTTGATTATCAGCAAGCCTGGTGGAACATCTTCTACCGACAAAATTTCCTCTTTAGCCATACTTGGCTATTCTACTTCGAAGAAAATTTTAATTTATTTCAATTACCATTCTGGTTCTACAGATGGTGGGAATCTTTCGGACCCCTTCCTGAAATAATTCTTGATTTAGCCCTTCTAGGATTTCATACATTCCTAAGAAGGTTTAAACCACTTTCAACAAAAGGATCCTGGTCATCAACCATGGTCTACTTTGTCAAATTCAGAGTTTCTTAAGTCTTCGCTTGAGAATTTGACTTTACTAGATCCACCTTTGACCAAAAGGTTTTTATCTTGATTAGACGCTTCAAGGTAAAATTGTGGGATAGATACAGATTTTGGGGTAAGATCTCTGAAGACGCTACTATACAATGGCTAAAATAGAGAAATACTCCTGAAAATACGCCTTTTCTGCATAACAAATCTTTCACCCTCTCCAAGGCTGCAGCTACCCAAACGGAAGGAGAATTTTATGATATGCTCAAACAGGCCGTAATTGATTACGAAGAATCCCAAGAATCTTCACAATCTTATCACAGTGGCAACACTAATGAAGATGACTGCTATGGCATTGACATCAATTTAGCAGCAAATGAAGATCCTGAAGATTGATTCATCCATCAAAGGTTTCGCAATAAAACACTGTACACTGTAGCAATTTTACTGTACACTATAGTAAAATCATTGTACACTGTGCACTGTAGCAACTTTTACTGTAGCAAATAGTGAAAGTCTCGCTTTTATAACCCCATTCAGTCTTCAAGCTGAAGACAGGTTCCAATTTTTAAGAAGGAAAGAAGAATCCAGTCTCTCTCTTCCGGAAACACTAAAGCTTCACAATTGAACCCAGATCTTCCTTCTATATTCAACTTATCCAGAGTCTCTTCTCCTATCGGAGACATAGATTCAACCCTTCTTACCTTCTCATAATCTTACCTGGAAACCCAGAGGACCTTCCAGTGATAGATTCACCCACTTCATTCATATCTTCATCCGAAGCTGAGTTTCTCGAATACCTCTAGAAACCCAGAACTAGTAAGTTTCTAGTCAGAAACCCAAACCCTCGGATCCCTAATTAAATCTTCAAAATTCCAGATCTAGTAATGGTCTGTGGATTTTAAGATATTTTGCACTTGTATTTAACTTTCTGCATCTGTAATCTTTCAGTTTGTTTAATACAAGCATATTTCCAGTCTATTTATTGATCTAAGTCTCAAAAGGAAGGCAAAGCCTCTACTGGTGGTTACAGATCTTGCATCTCTTATTCTGTAATTTATTTTGTTAACAGATCCCACAACCGTAAGGTTATACCTACAGCTATGGTGGTTTGGTGCATGGATCCTGAACAGGATTGTTTATTTCATTTATATCTCTTAATCTTCCGCTATATTCGTAATCAGTTCATTTTAAATATATATAGAATTGTAGTACTCTGTTTTTTTTTGTTTTCGTTCCTGTATTTTGCCTATTTATCGCAATTGAAGGACACATTGATTTTGAATTAAGCTTATCCAGTATAAGACAATCCAAACGCAGACGTTTGAAATAATTTCTCCCGTAATCTTTTTCCACTCCTTTTCTTTGTTCCTACTGAAATCACAATAGTTGGCTACTATCTTTGCATAGTACCTAAGATCCTGCGTGCTTATGTATATATGAATATATATAATATATATTTATAAAAATAAAAAAAAAAAAAGGAAATGTGCACAAATGCACACGGTCAGCAACCGTTGGACACGATCAGCAACTGCTGATCGTGGGCATTGTGCAATCAGCAACTGTTGCTGATCACACATATAATTTGCGATCAGCAACAGTTGCAAAGGGTAATGAAAAATTTGCAAAAGTGTGTGCTGAAGAGAACTAGAGTGAAAAATAGTTTTCTCTCTTTTGTGGTTGCCGAAAATAAAATATGAGAGAGTACGGAGTCCACAAGATTGCTAGCACAATTGAAGTGGTGCTTTTCCGCAAGCTCGTTCTTCCACTCGTCGAAAATTGGTGGTGTGTCTAAACCAGAGGTCCAACATTTGTAGGGCTCGAACTAAAGAACATCTAAACCAATCGCTTCGGGTACGCTATGAGAGGTAATTCGATCAACCCCGTTCGTAATTCCGATTTTTTATTGAAACGCACGAACAACGCCACTGGAGATACGTATATATGTTTTTATTTCCGCTGTGTATATGTATAATTTGCCTATGCATGTTACGTGAAAAGACAACTGTGGTATCAGAGCCAATCCTTAGGCAAATTCATGCATTTCCTTGAATCAAAAATTCGTAGATTATTTAATTTTGCGTTTGGCTTCTGCAAAATGATTCACGAATGTGAATTTGAAGGCGACAACGTTGTTCCCGCTTGGAAATATGCATGTGAAAATTGTTTTTACCGCTTTTAATTTCTTGACGCGGTTTGCGTTGCGACCATGAATTTGATTCAATGCATATTTTTTTGGTGCCTTCCAGAGCTTTAAATTTTGAAATTTTTTGCTCGTGTGGAAAGGTGATGATCATGGAAAAACCCCTCATTAATGTGATTGATGTATGGATGAATGTATGATGATTACAGGTATATTTTTTTTGGAGTTGTAATTATTAAATGAAGGCTGCGCCCTTCCTTTTATTTTTCCACGTAATATTTTTTTTTAGTAGTATAAATCTGAATCCTTTGAAAAGTTCAAGGAATTTAGGGCTGAAGTTGAGAAACAAACAGAAAAGTCAATTAAGACTCTTCGATCTGATCAAGGAGATGAATACCTTAATATTGAATTCCTGGACTATCTTAAAGACAACAGCATTTTATCACAATGGACACCTCCTGCGACTCCAGAGCACAATAGTGTATCTGAAAGAAAAAATCGCACTTTATTAGATATGGTGCGATCTATGATGAGTTACACCGATTTGTCTATATCCCTTTGGGGATATGCCCTTGAGATAGCTACGTATTTACTGAATAAAGTGACGTCCAAATCTGTTCCAACTATGCCCTATGAGATATGGCATAGTAGGAAACCAAGTCTTAATCATATTAAGATTTGAGGTTGTCCAGTTTTCGTCAAGAAGCTGAAAACCGATAAATTGGAGGCTAGATCTAAACAATGTCGCTTCATTGGATAACCAAAAGAGACTATTGGATATTATTTTTATTTTCACTCTGACCAAAGAGTTTCGGTTAGCAGGTATGCTTCTTTTCTGGAGAATCAGTTCGTCTAGAGATGTGGTGCTGGGCGAAAAATAGTCTTACAAGAAGAAAATAATAAAGTGCAAAACAACCAAGTTCAGACACCGATCTCTGATTCAGTGGAAGCTTTTGATACACAACTTCTTAGGAGGAGTGCGAGAACGTCTCGTCCACCTATTCGTTATAGGCACTTGGTTGAAGATATTAAACCACTATTTATTGTTAATAATAGTGATCAACCTAGTGATCCTAATACCTATGAGAAGGCGATGTCGCACATCGATTCTGGTAAATGGCTAGAAGTCATGAAATTCGAAATGGATTCAATGTATTCCAACGAAGTTTGGACTTTGGTTGACCTGCTTAATGGTATTGTACCAATTGGCTGGAAATGGATCTTCAAGAAGAAGATGAACGCTGAAGGTCAAGTTGGAACTTACAAAGCACAATTGGTGGCAAGAGAATATCGTCAAAAAGAAAGGATCCATTATAACGAAACTTTTTCACCTGTAGCCATACTAAAATCAATTCATATCATGTTGGCTATAGCTGCACATCTTGATTATAAAATATTCCAAATGAATGTCAAAACGGCTTTTCTAAATGGTTTTCTCGAGGAGGACATCTATATGGAATAACCACGGGGTTTTGAATCCAATGGTGAAAGTCAGAAGGTGTGTAGGCTTAAGAGATCCATTTATGGACTCAAACAAGCCTCCAGAAGTTAGAACATTCGTTTTGATGAAGTAATCAAATCGTTTGGCTCCATCAAAAACCCAGATGAATCTTGTGTATACAAGAAGGTCAGTGGGAGCGCAATTGCGTTTCTAGTTCTGTATGTTGATGATATTTTTTTTATTGGAAATGATATACCAATGATATCATCAATCAAACTATTCTTGTCACAGAAATTCTCCATAAAAGATTTGGGAGAGGTAACCTATATTTTAGTATAACGATCTATAAAGATAGATCGAGATGATTAATTGGCCTCTCATAGTCTACATACATAGACAAAGTATTAACATGTTTTAACATGCAATGTTGTTGATACCAAATTTTTGGTCAATTTTTTTTATTTTTCATAAAAATCATGAAAATCAAAGTTAGAAACCTTGGCCATGACCTAATAACTAACTTTGGCAAAAAAAAATAAAATTGTTTTTAATTTTTTAGATTTTTTCGAATTTTCCTTCCACATTAAATTGAGTCGAAATTTGAAAAAATATCAAACGAGATTGGAAAAATGTGAAAAAGTAGTCATTCATCTTATTTTTCTCCTAATTGTACTTTTGCATTGTCAATTTTATAAAATTCCATTGGGAATATGCTTTTCCCAATTTTTGGGTAATTACCTTCCCTAATGGAACAAAAAACTAATCTAACCATTTCTAACCCTTTTTAAGTTTGGAGTCCTTCGTGACATTTGACCAAGAGGCTGTGAATTAAATGTTGAACCAGCCAATTTTATAATTCAACAACGAAATTCGGTTTTCCCCAATTTGGGTACATTCTAGAACATTTTCAGCCCAAATTGGGTATTTCGATCAAAGAAATGAAATTGACTCAAATTAAACATTACCCTAAGCATAATCAGCTATAAGGAATACATTGGTGGTGTCAATTTTGCAAGAGCAGGTCTGCAAGTCTCTGAATTTTGCAAAAATGAACTTGACCCGGTTCGGGAAATTTGGGGATTTTACATGTAGACACAATATTAAATCCAAATTTCTTTATGATTAGATCCTAAAAATGCTTCAGAATTATGGGGAATCGTCAATTTTGTGGGAAAACGCTTGATTTGAGCTTAACTTCGGTTTACAGATCAAACCGGGTTTGTCGGGTCAAGCCGACCCGACTCGGCAGACCATTTACTGTTCATCATCTTCTTCTTCAGTTCAGCGCACGCGGAGGAAGGAAAATGCAGAAAAAAATGAAAAAAAAAAAAAAAGCCAACTGGAAATATAGAAAGGAATCTAAGTTTGTTAGAGGAGGGGATAACGGATTGGGGGGTTCCAAAAAAAAGATCGCACAAGGGGTTCAGGTTTTGGATCAGAAAAATTTCGGTTAGGGGGGTGGCAAGGGGAGTTGCAGTGAGAAAGGAGAGTTCAAAGAGGATTTTCTGGGGTCCCCATTTCTGTTTGCGTCGCCCCTAAACGTCGGCGACCCCTACTCATTGCCAGAAACAGAAAAGTCGCAGAGAGAGAGAGATACAGAGGGGGGAGATCGCCAGAAAAAAAAAAAAAAAAAGTTGCAGAGGGAGCCCTCGAGTTGCAAAGAACGAGCCGAACCTGTAGAGAGGAGAGAGGTGGTCTGGTAAGGCGACAATCGCTGTTTTCCGATGACCAGCCGCCACAGCCATTGCCGCTGGAATCCAGTAGCTTCACTCGCCGATGAGCCAGGGTTATTGCATTTCCCGACACCGTTTGTGGACGAACGTGGAGCCAAAGTTTGTGTCCTCGCCGGAAACGCTTGCAATTCCAAGCCGTTTATGTCAGTTTTCTATCCCATTGCTTCTTGTTTCGATGTATGGGTATATGAGCGAATTTAGACGTTTGAGTAAAAAAATGTGGTCGTCGGCATTGATTTCGGTGGCTGGAATCTTGACTCCCGATCTAGTTTCGATCGCCGGCATCAATCCGGTGATGGTCAATGTTGGCCGTGATGGTCAACGAAGGCGGCGGTCATCGCCGATGGTTCGGTGTTGGCGATCGAAGAAGATGAGCTCTGGTGTAATTTTGAGGCCGCAGGCAAACTTGCAAGTGAAGTCCACTGGGAAAAGTCGGTCCAAGGAAGAAGATGACAAAAAAAAAAATAGAAAATAGAAAAATAAATAAAAGAAATAGCAAATAAAATAAAATAAAAAGTAGAAAAAGGAATGAGCGGGAAACCTGGGAGGGAAAGAAGATTCGAATAAAAAGAAAAGAAAAAATGAAATAGTAAAAAATCGGATAATAAAAATAGGGAATAAAAATATATATAAAAGAAAATATAAAATTCAGAAAAAATATTGAAAAATCTAAAAAATTCGGAAAAAAATCAGAAAAATCAAATAAATAGAAAAAGACTAATCTAGACTTTCAGGGTTTGAACTTGACCCCTCTCGGACCAGGTTCCTAAACACGGTCCGAGTCTCGAAAAAAAAAATTCGAAAAAATCAAATTCGAGTCAAAGAAGCTATTAGAGCTTTACAATAGGATTTTTGATGCATTTTATTTTTAAAGACAATACATAAGATGCTGATTGTGCGTTTCAATTTGATTTCATTTGATTGTCATTTGCTTTCCTAGCCCGGTTAGGATAGAATGTTAAATAAAAATTGTTTGGACATTTTAATTGATAAATGGTCGAGTTTAGGTACCGAAAGGGCATTAGTTGGATAGCTAGTATAACAAAGTCTCCGAACCTAGAAAATCTCTGGTTGCATAAAAATCGAGACTACATTCTCGCGTTTCAATCGGTTTCTAGTCAACCACAAATAGACTAGTGGTGACTCCAAAATAAAATTAGGAAATTTTACTATTTTTAGAGGTGGTCGCAACAGACTGGCGACTCTGCTGGGGAACACTTACAGGACTTAGGCCTAGTATACTCGACCCATTATCAACTAAATGTCCAAATAATCTCGCTTGTTACCTAACCCAATTTTTGTGACAGGTGCGTACACGAATCTCCAAGTATGTCCGCTAATAAACGTGTTAAATGTTGACACGGGTTGGGAGACATAAGGGGAGTAGTGAGTGAAAACAATTTGTCTTGCAGGTGGTGTCAAGAATGCATGTTTACATGAGCAATATTGAAGTGATGATTGATATAAATTGTCATGCATGATTTTAAAAGTTTTAGCACGACACTTATCACACACATCTTGCGGCTAAAACCTAGGTTGCGCCTTAAGAACCCTACTAGGAGGTGTTAGGTATGGAGCGGATTATTGGCCGATTGCCAATGGGATAATCCTATCTGACCCCGCTTGTTGAAGCAAAGTAATATCCCACACCCTCCTTTGGGCCGATTGGCCATTGGAGTGGGTTCCCTTACCTTGTGGATCGGGGACCTTGAACCTTTAGCACATTCCCTATCCTTAGGTATCGAAACCTCACTGGTTCATGTGCATGTCTATGTGCCTGAAGAAGAAATCAATCGAAAAAAAAAATTCTTTCCCGACACCATTGTGAGTATGGTTGTTTTCTTGCCTTATTTCTTTTATGCTTTTCATTTAAGTAATTTACTTTCCAAAATAAACAAGTTGGTGATTAACCTAAATGCCCCTATAGGAAAGATTAGATAGCACCCCTGGATCATGATCTAGTTCATATCACTAAGTTCATACACTGGCATGAGATTTTGGGTCGGCGATTAACCCAGTTTGAAGAGGCTAGTTTCTCTCTATACGGGATCTTGATGGTAGCACGGCGCTGCCGTTTCACTTGTGCTAAGGAAAACAAGAATCCGTCGCCAATCACCTTGAAGAAGAAGCCATCCGAGCGCAAACCAAAGACTACCAAGGTGCCGTTATCATTGGACACCTCGATTTTGATTCCCGAAGTCAATGTCTCGACCATCGAAGATACGCTAGAGGTTACAAATACATCGACGTATCCTGACATTCCAACCTTGGCTCATGAAAATAACATCCTGACCACCGAAGGAATAGCTCCGTAGTCGTCATGTATGAGCGGGCCCGAGGTGCTATCGCTAGGATTAGATTTGTCATGTTCTGTCATTTTTACTCTTTGTAGTAGAGTAGACATGTATAGAATTTTCTTTCAATTTTCATGTAATCATACGCCTCCCATGTTTCTTATCATAGATGTTGTATCAGGATATGTTCCATCGATGTGGTACCCGACTAATGTCATTCGTGTTTTATTTTTCTGAACATATTGGTGAGAGATGATAAAATGGGGCATTTTTCTTAATCACCAATGTTATTTCCCTTACCAAAGTATATTTTCTCGTGGCGAAATCTTAACTCAAGACATCATTTAAGTGATCCTTTACCACTTGGTGACATCTTGTCTCGATTTCACCAAGAAAGAATATAAAATTAGAGGGGTACTTTGTATATTTTATTTTTCAAAGTAACCCATGGTAAATAGCCAAAGTGTTTTCGCGCGCTTTAGATTCAATGGGAAAATTAGACATTCAAGTCATCTATATTCCCCCGACTTAAGCTCCTAGCACAAGTGGGGCAAGATGGATTAGAGGGGACCCAAGCTACCTTAGGAAGCAAACGGCCTCGACTCGGATGATTAACTCCCCGTTGAGTTTAGAACATAGTTGAAGTACTCTTTGTCTTTTGAACAATTAGTCAATTCTTTGGATTGTATGAATTTTTTTTATTCGCATTCATCAAAGTTGAGATATTTTTTAGAAGATTGATCAAAAGTGATTGCCATGGGTTATATTCCTTTCATAACATGGTTTTCCATAAAGAATATTGGCAAGAATTTCTTACATAGGACGAAGGCCTATGTAAATTTTCTTATTCTTATTACTTGTAAGAAAGCACGATATCGAAATGACTCATGCTTTATGTTTTCGTTTTACGATTCTAATTTTGTTGTGTTGTCGAACCAAATTTCTTAAAACACGGAACAAAAAAAGAGTCGTATAAGAACTTGTTTACAAGCCAGGATGGAGCGAGAAGATATCGACATACGTCTGGCCAACATGGAGAGTCAAACAGGGCAAATGGCCATGATGATTGCCAAGATGAAATCTTTCATGCTGGCCGCAAAAGAGACATACCCGACAGCCCCCTCTTCTAACAATGTAAAACAAGCTAGAAGCTCTTTAGGAGCGGAGGAGACACTTGTTCCTGATAAGGGCACGGATGAAGGAATCCCTTCTAAAACCATGCCTGTGGTGATTAATCTAAACAAGGAGAGGAAAGAAAATCGGGTTGCACTCCCTTGAAAGACAAAGAGGGAGCTAAGAGACTGGCAAAAATCGAAGAGTGCTTAGCCAGCTAGGGATACGAGCTTCACCAATTTGACAAAGTTTCACCTTATCCGAAAATAGTGGTGCCAAAGGATTATAAGGAGCCCGAATTTACACATAAATATAATGGTACTGGTTGTCCCAAGGCGCATCTCAAATATTATCTCCGAAAGATGGTACGGTATTCAAATAATGCTCCGTTATTGATTCACATCTTTCAAGAAAGTCTGATTAAACCGGCGCTGACTTGGTATCTGGATCTCGACATCGAGAAATTTAACGAATGGGAAGATTTGTCGGTGGAGTTCTTACGTTAGTATAAATTTAACACTGAAGTACCCCCGACAAGAGAAGATCTCATTAGGACCAAAAAGAAGAGGGATGAAAGTGTTCGTGCATATGCTCAGAGATGGAGATCCTTGGCCTCCCAAGTAAAATCGGTTATTCCTGAAGAAGAGTTGATAGAATTATTTCTCAAGGCACTCCCATACGAATTTTATGATAAGATGCAAACTTTAAGATGTCAAACTTTCGCACACCTCGTGAAAGTCGGTGAAAGGGTTGAATAAGGGATGAAGGAGAGGCGTCCAACCGAAACACCTCAAAAGCAACAATACCCAGCTAGAAAGGAAAAGGAGTCCATCGCGGAAATTGCATTTGTGCAAAACCCACCAAATCCAAGTAGCTATTCCAAGTCAACCCTTAGGCCGGCTAACACTTCATGGGAAGCACGGAGGACTTTTGAACCAAGAAAGAAACCCCCACTTAGGCAATTCACTCCACTCCCTCGTTCTCTATCAAAGTTGTTGCCTATACTCATTGAGGGTCGAATAGTTGCTAGGGAAGTGCCTACGAATAATGTTCGGAGAGGTCCAGGTTATGATGACACACAGACTTGTAGATACCACATGGGTGGGAAAAGACATAGCACGGACAACTACATGACACTTGAGATTAAGGTGCAAAACCTTATTGATAAAGGCATGCTGAATTTTGAAGAGCCCGAACTAAATATCCACCAAAATCCCTTACCGAAAAATCAAGGGATTAATATGATATTTGAAGCTGGGAGACAAGAGGAGCTAGACTTCTTGGTGGACATTACCAAAGTGGAGAAGATTCAAACATTGGCAGCATCTTATCCCACGGGTCATGAATCTCAAGGTCCAAAAAGATGGCATGTTTAGTCAAAATGATGAATATGGGTATAATCAGCGATGTCGTCAAATCAGAAGGATATGGAACTATTATGTTCGTTGACTTATCGTTGGATTATTTCGCTTTGAAGAACGATCAAGAAGCTTTCTTAGAGATACCACACAACTATGTGATGAATGCCAAAGTAACCCCATGTTGAAATCCAGAGAAAAAGATAAACTTGAATTGGAGCTAGAAAAGGCTTATCAAGGGGCAAAGGAAACTTCGAAGACGAAGGGATCAAACAACCTCAATTCAATATGAATGAAGGACCTCTCCAATATGAGTCCATAAGACAGGTGAAATGTATTTGTTTCAATGAAGCATTTGGCAATCATATAGTGACATAGAATCTTTTGGTGCCCATTGACAGGAAGCCGATGAAAGCCCTCAAGCAAAAGTACAAAGGAATGGCGGTATAGTTCCTATTTGTCTTGTAACATTACAACAACGTATTTTAATATGTTGTATTTGATTTTTATAGGGATCCGCGGCTATACTGGACAGATAAGTGCCCTCTTTCTCGATCTTTTCCTAACGTGTTTCATCTCTTATCCTCCATAGGAAATGTTGACACTTGAAGGACAAATGCAAATGAAGGGTAACGTTATATCATTCTCAATTCCTCATCCTTCAAAAGGTCCCCGAATTGACATGACTCTTTTTGTTCTTTACAGGGTTGCTAGAGCTGCCACGAGGCAAGTAAGTACCCTCTCTCCCTAAAAAAAGAAAAGTCAAATTGAAATCAAATGGAAAATTTTCATCGCAAGAAAGAATTTTTAATATTTTCTTAAAAACGAACACAAAATGAAAATGTCAGAAAAGAAGTAAACTTTTGAAAAGGATTTCGAATACCATTTATATCCAAAGATTGCTTCTCTATTTGATGGATCATTCCTCTTAAATCAAAATTCCTCATGAAGATTAATCTATTTAGATAATCTTGACAAAATAGGAGAGGAATATGTCAAGCTTGCCAATCAAAAGTACTTAGGATGAAGAACGGCAAACCATTCCCAAACACGTACCATAAACACCTTGAGAGTCGAGCACAAAAGAAAACTCGTGTTATTTAAGGACAAGAGATTTATTCGCAATAGCACATGGATCAAAATGGAAAGAGGCATTTCTTTGCTCTATCCTACACATTGTAGATGATCATAGTAAACCCATTTGAGCCTTTAAATGTGGAGAACTTTTGCAAAATAGCCCTGTCAAGAACCACCTCACACTGAGGCAAATATGGAGGTTTCGGTTGACATCACTTGGTGAAAAGATGAAAAAGGTTTCTTTGTTTTCACTTGCATCAATCTTCTTGTGATAACTTTCAGGTGAACTCGAATGGAAGTTCGAAACATCCAAAGATGAGGAAGAGCATTCAATTCTCGAACCTAAACACTTATATCTTTTGCTAAGCCAATTTGAGCCTATTAATTCATTTCTTGAAATCCCAGTTGGTGATTGTCTCCCTACACTGGGGAAAGGCAAATGATTTACCAGAAGCGAGGACCAAAGACAAGAGGTCTCGAGAGTCCATAGTGCTCACAAGCAGAAAACTTCTGGAAGTATATTGCATAATTTTTGAATGGCAAAGCCAAAAAACATGGAATGAAAAGATGTTCAAAGTTGGAGGGCATAATAAATAAATAAATAAAAGAAGAAAAAGCCAAAAAGGTTGCAAAAATATGGCAAGCTCAAGTGCAACCAAAGAAAGGAAACTCGAAAGTGCAATCGAGAAAAATGCCAAAGCGCAAATGACTGAATCAAAGTCTCAAAGATAATCGGAAAAGGGGCAAAGCTCCCTTATCACAAAGGAAAGACAACGAGATGGACTCTCGAGACTAGCCAAATGCTATTAAGTTGAATTTCAAAGAAAAATTGGTAATGATGCCCATGATAATCACCAACTCTACAAACCCTTGATACACTTTTTGAGCCTATCAAGCCTTTCATTTCTTAACCTAATACCAAACCCCGCATTACATCCCTTATACAAATCTCTTCAGATTTGGATTGTTTGGACTGACAAGAGAGTTTCACAAAGAAAAGTTATTACTTGAAGAAATGGAAACAAGGTAATCTTATCTCGTCCTAGAGGTTTCTTGACTTGTAAACCCGGTGAAGATGACATTGATGAATATTTCGTTTCATAGCCACTAATGCTTATCCGTTGCTAAAACATAACCAAACTCACATTATGTTCTTATTAGAAGACCTCTTCGATTGATCAATATGTGCTTATTGTGAATGATTCTCGAAGCCTTCGACACCAGTGAGGTGAGATATATTGAGCGTTCAGATTAAATTCCCACATTAATGGATGGGGACAAAATAGTTTTTTTTCGAGAGCATGCGAGAAGCCCTTTTCGATGAAGGAACTTTAGAATTGGCATGCTTGATAAACCATTCCCATGAGTCAAGAGTATCTTGACGAAGATAGATCTCCTAAGGAAATCGAGGATAGAAAGACATCCTCCAAGTTCAATGGCAATTTTGTGATGATACCAAATGCTCCTTGAACAACTAAAACTGGTTTGTTTTGCTCAAACAATCGAGGCTTTCCTATGAATGACAATTTTTGCGATATTGTCTCTCATAACACCTATGCAAATGACATTGATTTTGTCAAGAATGTTTATGCTTCTAATACATTTGATTAGATATATTCCGTTGGATTCGCCCATGCGATCTCGATATATCCCTATAATGTTTCCCAAATGATTTTGGTGAAAGAATCTTAATCCATCTGTTGATTGATTGATGACTTCGCTTGGTACAACTTCGTTACCATAGCACTTGTTATAAAACATTTCGTCAAGATGTGCAGTGGCCGTCTCAAACTTTTTTGAAAGAGTAGGTACGGTGTGCTTTTGAAGCCCGGAGCCTTGCGCGGTGTGCTTTTAAAGCCCGAGCACCATTTCAACCTAGCGAACTTTTCGCAGTCCTAGAGCCTTCTTTCTTGCACGGTGTGCTTTTGAAGCCCGAAGCCTTGCACGGTGTGCCTTTGAAGGTCGAGCACTATTTCAACTTGCCTCAGAGTCTCTTTCCTTGCGTGGTGTGCTTTTGAAGCCCGAAACCTTGCGCAGTGTGCCTTTGAAGCCCGAGCATCATTTTGACTTGGCGAGCTTTAATAGCCCCAGAGTCTTGTTCCTTGCGCGATGTGCCTTTGAAGCCTGAGCACTATTTCAACTTGCCTCAAAGTCTCTTTCCTTGCACGGTGTGCTTTTAAAGTCCGAAGCCTTACGCGATGTGCTTTTGAAGCCCGGAGCCTTGCGCGGTGTGCCTTTGAAGCCCGAGCACCATTTCAATCTGTTTGCCCTAGAATCTCCTTCCTTGTGCGGTGTGCCTTTGAAGCCCGAGCACCATCTTAACTTAACAAGTTTTCGCAACCTAGAATCTTCTTCATTACATAGTAAGTTTTTGCAGCCCATGACTAGATGATACCATATCGATTAGGCGATTCTCCAAGGCAAAGATTAGGTAAGTATCTCTCTCTTTCACGTTTTCTCTGTGCGTCAAAGTTTTATCACATTCTCCCCGTGAATTAAGCGAAGAAAGAAATTTGGCTTAGATAAGAGTTTCAAAGAATAATCTCGAGTCAAATGTTGTGAAGATTTTTCATTTTCATTCCCAGCTAGGTCAACCAAAACTCAGGTATCGTTTTGTTTTTAAGAGCAACCTCTATCGAACTCACTCTCAAAGAGGAGCAGCTGTTAACACCGGATTTTTGGCTAATTTTTTTTTATTTTTCATAAAAATCATGAAAATCAAAGTTAGAAACCTTGGCCACAATCTAAGAACTAACTTTGGAAAAAAAATAAAATTTTCTTAATTTTTCAGATTTTTTCGAATTTTCCTTCCACATTAAATTGAGTCGAAATTTGAAAAAATACCAAACGAGATTGGAAAAATGTGAAAAAGTAGTCATTCATCTTATTTTTCTCCTAATTGTACTTTTGCATTGTCAATTTTACAAAATTCCATTGGGAATATGCTTTTCCCCAATTTTTGGGTAATTACCATATCCTAATGGAACAAAAATCTAATCGGACCATTTCTAGCCCTTTTTAAGTTTGGAGTCCTTCATGACATTTGACTAAGAGGCTGTGAATTACATGTTGAACTGGCCAATTTTATAATTCAACAATGAAATTCGATTTTCCCCAATTTGGGTACATTCTAGAACATTTTAAGCCCAAATTAGGTATTTCGATCAAAGAAACGAAATTGACTCAAATTGAACATTACCCTAAGCATAATCAGCTATAAGGAATACATTGGTGGTGTCAATTCTGCAAGAGCAAGTCTGCAAGTCTCTGAATTTTGCAAAAATGAACTTGACCCAGTTTGGGAAATTTGGGGATTTTACATGTAGACACAATATTAAATCCAAATTTTTTTATGATTAGATCCTAAAAATGCTTTAGAATTATGGGGAATCGTCAATTTTGTGGAAAAACGCTTGATTTGAACTCAATTTCGATTTACGGATCAAGCCAGGTCAAGCCGACCCAACCCGGCAGACCATTTATGGTTCATCTTCTTCTTCAGTTCAGCGCACGCAGAGGAAGGAAAATGCAGGAAAAAAATGAAAAAAAAAAAGCCAGCTGAAAATATAGAAAGGAATCTAAGTCTGTTAGAGGAGAGGATAACGGATTGGGGGGTTCAAAATAAAAAAGATCGCACAAGGGGTTCGGGTTTTGGATCAGAAAAATTTCGGTTAGGGGGGTGGCAGGGGGAGTTGCAGTGAGAAAGGAGAGTTCAGAGAGGATTTTCCGGGGTCCCCATTTCTGTTTGCGTCGCCCCTAAACGCCGGCGACGCCTACTCACTGCCAGAAACAGAAAAATCGCAGAGAGAGAGAGAGAGATACGGAGGGGGGGAGATCGCCAGAAAAAAAAAAGTTGCAGAGGGAGCCCTCAAGTTGCAGAGAACGAGCCGAACTTGCAGAGAGGAGAGAGGTAATCTGGTAAGGTGACAATCGCTGTTTTCCGATGACCCAACGCCGTCCAGCCGCCACAGCCATTGCCGTTGGAATCCAGTAGCTTCACTCGCCGGCGAGCCAGGATTATTGCATTTCCCGATGCCGTTTGTGGACAAACGTGGAGCCGAAGTTTGTGTCCTCGCCGGAAACGCTTGTGGTTCCAGGCCATTTATGTCAGTTTTCTATCCCGTTGCTTCTTGTTTCGATGTATGGGTATATGAGCGAGTTTAAACGTTTGAGTAAAAAAATGTGGTCGTCGGCATTGATTTCAGTGGCTGGAATCTTGACTACCGATCTGGTTCCAATCGCCGGCGTCAATCTGGTGATGGTCGGTGTTGGCCGTGACGGTCGACGAAGGCGGCAGTCATCGCCGATGGTCCGATGTTGACGGTCGAAGAAAATGAGCTCTGGTATAATTTTGAGGCCGCAAGCAAACTTGCAAGTGAAGTCCGCTGGGAAAAGTCGGTCCAAGGAAGAAGATGACAAAAAAAAATAGAAAATAGAAAAAGAAATAAAAGAAATAGCAAAGAAAATAAAATAAAATAAAATAAAAGGTAGAAAAAGGAATGAGCGGGAAACCTGGGAGGGAAAGAAGATTCGAATAAAAAGAAAAGAAAAAATGAAATAGTAAAAAATAGGGAATAAAAATATATATAAAAGAAAATATAAAATTCAGAAAAATATAGAAAAATCCAGAAAAATCTAAAAAAATTCGGAAAAAATTCATAAAAATCAAATAAATAGAAAAAGACTAATCTAGACTTTCAGGGTTCGAACTTGACCCCTCTCGGACCGGGTTCCTAGACACGGTCCGAGTCTCGAAAAAAAAAATTTCGAAAAAATCAAATTTGAGTCAAACAAGCTATTAGAGCTTTACAATAGGATTTTTGATGCATTTTATTTTTAGAGACAATGCATAGGATGCTGATTGCACATTTCAATTTGATTTCATTTTATTGTCATTTGCTTTCCTAGCCCAGTTAGGATAGAATGTTAGGTAAAGATTGTTTGGACATTTTAATTGATAAATGGTCGAGTTTAGGTACCGAAAGGGCATTAGTTGGATAGCTAGTGTAACAAAGTCTCCAAACCTAGAAAATCTCTAGTTGCGTAAAAATCGAGACGACATTCTCGCGTCTCAATCGGTTTCTAGCCAATCCCAAATAGGCTAATGGCGACTCCGAAACAAAATTAGGAAATTTTACTATTTTTAAAGGTAGTCGCGACAAATTATCCAAAAGAGGATTATTGCCTTTTAGGCATAAAATCCGTCTTTCCAAAGAGATGTGTCCCAACACTCCTGAAGAAAGAGAGCAGATGGTGAAGATACCTTACGCATCCGCTATTGAAAGCATAATGTATGCTATGCTATGTTATGTACAAGACCTGATATTACACTTGCTGTAAGCTTTACTAGGAGATATCAGTCTGATCCAGGAGAAGAGCATTGGATAGCAACTAAGAATATTCTTAAGTACTTACGAATGACTAAGGATTTATTCTTGATATATGAAGAATGAGAGTTTAAGGTTGAAGCTTATACTAATTCTGATTTTCAATCTCGGATCCTAATGATTATAAGTCAACATCTGTGTTTGTCTTTACACTCAATGGTGGTGCAGTTAGCTGGAAGAATTCCAAACAAAATATAATTGCTGATTCTACCATCGAGGCAAAATATGTAGCTGTTTCTGAAGCGGCAAAGGAAGCCGCTTGGATGAAGAAGTTCATTTATGAACTTGAGTAGTTCTTTCCATTGAGCAACATTCTTTTGTGATAACAATAGGGCAATTGCTCAAGCTAAGAAACCAAGGTCTCACCAGAAGTCCAAGCACATTGAGAGACGCTTTCATCTCATCAAAGAAATTGTTGGGAGAGGTGATATCGCCTTGCAGAAAATTACCTCAGTGGATAACGTAGCAGATCCCTTTACTGAGGCCTTACCTCAGTCGTCTTTTGAAAGACACATTGACAAAATGGGTTTGAGGTTCCAAACAAGTTGGCTTTAGTGCAAGTGGGAGATTGTTGGATGTATGCCCTAAAGCAACAGTGTAATAGTTACATGTTAGGGATTTCAGTTGTACTTTCTTATTATTTAATTAATGGCAAAGACGTATTTATTCATTTTTTCAATTATTTTATATATATGAATGATTCCATAAGATCAGTTGTGACTGGACCTATTCTTAAGACGTTAAGAATATGTGTGATAAGTTCACAGTTAAATTGAATCTTTAAATTGTTCCTGGTCGATTGATCATTAAGTGGATATTAATGATCCTGTTGAGACTGGTATGTTCGTAACTTCACAATTAAGTATTGGATACTTAAGGAAATGACGAGTCACGAGTCATTGGGTATTGTGACGCCCGAGTTAGAACACAGGTGCTTGTACAAGACAAGTTCACTAAACGTGACACGCATTGAATGATTAGCAACATTGAAGCTTTTAGCATGGTCAATATCTAATCGTTCATGCTCTAGTCTTGTGTAAATAATCCTTAAACCTGAGGCACAGTATTGACTTGTGTGTTGGATGGCTATGGTTCACAGGTGCGCATATTGACGATTTGTTGATCTGTCTCTGTACTTGATGGTCATAGTTCGTTTACATACGAAGTTACACGTGTACACAAAATGGAATCTGTCTCCTTGTTATAAGCAAGGTACAATAATGATGTCCTATGTGATCTAATCGTGACACTGCATTAAAAATCCTCGGCCGGGGTTGCAACCGAGAATAAATTGTTTATTTCTCGTATAAAGTGCATATTAATTAGGTTTGTGCATATGATCAAATTGGTGGCTTGACAAATTTTCCATCGTCTTTGTTCGATCGGGACATAGTAAGACAGATGGATTGAATTACACTGTAGCCAAAGTTGACAGGTTCATTATGTTCTTAAAGTGTTCACACTATCTGGGTAGCCATGACATATTGCTAGATGTCAATCATGACTTGTAAGACCTAGAGATTGATCGGGACAATCAATTCTCTTGGAAATACTAATGTGTTAGTGTAAGTCTTACTATCAGCTCAGTATTGAACCTAGGGATGTCACACACTATAACCAATTCAAGATAATGTTGAGCGGAAAGGACAATATTGCAAATATGTTTGCAATTACGGCAATCGAATTGAGTCGGACTGAAATTAAATTAAATGAGATTTTATTTAATTTTTTCGTCAAAGACACGCATGCATATGATGCACATGCATACTCGAAATGGACGCATATTGATGTGCCCAAAAATGCACACATGTTAATATATATTTATATATAAAAATATATTAAATATATTTATATATAAAAATATATTATATATATTTAGATATATATGAATATATATGATATATATTTATAAAATTAAATAAATAAATAAAAAGGAAATGTGCACAAATGCACATGGTTAGCAAGCGTTGCTGACCATGTGCGTGGACACGGTCAGCAACTATTGCTGATCGCACATATAATTTGCGATTAGCAACAATTGCAAAGGGTAATGAAAAATTTGTAAAAGTGTGTGCTGAAGAGAACTTAAGTGAAAAACAGTTTTCTCTCTTTTGTGGTTGCCGAAAACAAAATACGAGAGAGTACGGAGTCCACAAGATTGCTAACACAATTGAAGTAGTGCTTTTTCGCAATCTCGTTGTTTCGCTCGTCAAAGATTGGTGGTGTGTCTGAACTAGAAGTTCGACATTTGTGGGGCTCGAACTGAAGAACATCTGAATCAGTCGCTTTGGGCATGCTACAAGAGGTAATTCGATTAACCCCGTTCGTAATTTCGATTTTTTATTGAAACACACGAACGACGCCACTGGAGATACGTGTATATGTTTTTATTTCCGCTGCGTATATGTATAATTTGCCTATGCACGTTATGTGAAAAGCCAACACTAACATCATCCCGAATATCTCGAGAGGAGTTTAAATTCAAAATAAGAACCGCTAGGATGGTTACTCGTGATGTCTAGCTATAAATAGCCAAAAAAATGTTGTTGTAAAGGATTTGCACTCAATCAATGAAAGAACACTAATTCATTTTTTGCAAGTTATCTTCTTTATTTGCATTACCTTTTACTCGCATTATCTTTTATTTGCACTTATTATTTTCTTTATCGTATTTTTTGCTAATTGGTACCGAATACTTCCTTTATGAATCGTCACAAAACCCAATACACATAAATAAATAAAAAACCGGAGAGCCAACATTCAGTAAAAGGTGTTTCATTGGATACCATTTTTGGCAAAACAAGTTCATGGAAGGAAAATGAACTCCCGCGCTTTACTAGGCCTATAATCTGCCATGGCAGCTTCTAATGAAGAACTAAATGACATAATAAATCAAGTTTAAATCAACATCGCGATCGGTAGGCTTGAGAGAGCTCAAGCTAAGCGTGAGCTCTATCTCGTGAGAGGAACCATTGGTGCCTGCTTGACAATCCGTTAATCCATCTCAAGGAATCTAACTCACCCTCGGGAGGGTCACGGTACTAGACAAAATAGTAGCAAGCAACGGCATAATCCCCAATCCTAGCCATTTAGTGCAACGGGAATATTTTTCTTTAAAATAAAAAGTAAAAACTTTTGAAATTCTCGAAGAAAATACATGAGAGTATAATGTGGGAGAATCCCTCGATTCCTTTGAATTGTCATTCTAAAATGACTTTGTCATTACGGAATTAGCTCGAATAAATCACAAACCCTCCCCCCAAAAAACGCCATAAATGATCAATTGCCTACAGAGAAACACTTTCAAAATCACAGCACTTGATTGGGGTTGGATTCTCTCGTTTGTGTACTACTAGCAACTGTGTGATACATGGTGTGCGACAATTCGCTCAGCTTCCCAAACTGCCTCTCGTAAAACTCCAACAGCTCCAACCTGAAAATTCTCACACAACATATGATATGAATATATATGTGTGTGTATATTGACCAAAATTAAATAAATAAATGACTTACCAATAAGCCAAACATTGGAAGGGTGCATATTTATCATAGATCTCCTTAAGGTCGCTCTTAATAGTCTTTTTGGTGCATCTTTCCCTTGCGTGTACCTTTTGTCAAAGAAATAGAATGCATCATCCATTAAATTATTCGGAAAGGTGGTTTTTGTGTACGACATGTATTTTATGTTTGAAATTCACTTTTCATACATGTTTTAAAAACCTGATTGTTTCGCTATCCCACGGAACCTCATCGTAAAAGCCGAGGCACATCAAAACGCTAGCCCGCGCGAAATATCCGACCCCGCTTATGCCCTTGATCAATATCCTACATGATGCAGCGTCTTGCACTCCCTCGTATCTGTCGATCTTGAGCTTCCCCTCCTCTATTTCCATGGCAAGCTTGAGAATGTAGTTGGCCCGGTACCCGAGTTTGCACTTGCTCTGTAAGTAGTCGACATCAAGGTTAGCGAGTTCCTTGGGGCTCGGAAAGTTCCCGAGGTCAACTTCTTCACCTTCCATCTCCGCCGGAACCGGGTTTGCTCCATCCTTCTCTCGTCTTCGTTTCTTTCTCTTAGAGCCTTCAATCATGATCATCCTCATCTTTAAGTTGTGCCAAATGTACTTAGAAGAAAGTCATGCTAAAATAGTATTCTTACCTCGAGTGCTTAGCTCTAGCTGAAGTGCACATAAAGCTCGGGCCATCTCTAGGGTCCTTCTCCATCTATGACAATGTTAGGTAGGACCCAAATCAGCATCGTCGACCCTTAAATCGTTATGTATGTGATTTGGATGGCATGACGAAAGGTCACGAACTGTAAGCGCGACAAAGTCGATTTTCTTTAATATGATTATGGAATATCAAATATGATTATGACGAAGAACAAGGTATGAAAACAAGGTGAACCTCTCACAGTAGCATACATCGGATATTGTTCAAAATCAAGGGCATCTGTTTGTTTCGTGTGATTCAGAACAAAGTCGGACCTACTGATGAATTTGGAACAGAAACCACTATCCATATGTCGAAGAGCTTATGAACACTGAAACTCAATGTTAAGCATATGAAGAGAAAGCGAGGGATCATACAGTTTTTGTGGTTTCTTATTCAGGTTATCATCTTCTTTGTCCAACCTCTAAATGTTTAACAAAGCTAATTCGTCACAAATGTTGCACAGGAAGAGAACTAGACTTCAGTACTTAACTGGCAGTTGCAAAGGAGTATAGATTTGACGACATCTTCGAAGAGTGAAGGAGAACGAAAAACTCGACCGAATCCTCTATCCTTTGCTTCCGGATGCACTTTATGGAACTCCTTCACGTTCCGCTCGTCCTTCCCCGACAACCTTAACATCCGAATCACTTGTTCCTAC
Source organism: Metrosideros polymorpha var. glaberrima (assembly GCA_001662345.2). Lineage (NCBI taxonomy): Eukaryota > Viridiplantae > Streptophyta > Magnoliopsida > Myrtales > Myrtaceae > Metrosideros > Metrosideros polymorpha. The sequence goes on along the minus strand of BCNH02000002.1, from coordinate 7,988,290 downwards.
AATAATATATATCCATGTTCTTTCGTCACTAGTCTGCACGTAGTTCGCGCGCAGAGAGAGAGAGAGAGAGAGAGAGAGAGAGAGAGAGAGAGAGAGAGTACAAAAATCGCTTGCTGGTCTTGGGAGGAGAGGCATCGAGCGCGATGAACTCGGATGAGCAACAATGTGCTGCTGGGACTGGGAGGCTGCGAGATAGACACCCCAACAGAGGACGACAAATCCGCAAGACGGAGAGGCCGTCGCAACGTCTTGGTGGAAGGAATCCAACGGTTCGGTGCCATCATGAAGAATCCATGGTTGCACACCGCCTTCTCTAGATTGAACGTGGAAGGGTTTTCTTCTAAGCGCAACTGGAGATCGCAGCAATCTTCCATGTCCAACATCAACAGAAGGAAAATAGAACGCAAAAATGAGGAAGATCCTTAAAATGCTTATGAGTGACTCCTCGTTTGCCTCCATTGGGAGCGAGAGGACGAAGTAAAATTGAATGCAGACAGACGAGGCGCTCTTCTAGGAGTCCGCACAGAATATTTATTATTGACAAGAAAGAAAAAGAGACAACGGCATTGAAGAGCTGTATCCAAGCGAGCACGAAGATTCATAATAGCCCCTGCTAAATACTCAATAAATAATGCCAGATATTGTACTAAATTTATGAGTATTTATGGATGCATCGGTTGGTCGCTTCGACAATTTCTGTAAAGTTTATCTAAGATTAATTTGATAATCCATGAGGAGAATTAGTACTTTAGAGAAAAATCAACTTGACGAAAAACAGTCAATTTTAGATTTTGTGACAGTTTGATTGTTTATTATAAGGACAAATAGGTGAAATGCACTTGCAGGATTGCAACTCGTAGCACCATGGAAATTCATGTAATTTGTACTTTCTTTCTATGAAGTTTTTAATTAAGTTAGTAGTTAGAAGATATCTATATATCGATATATGATATAATAAACTTGTGTCATGTATTAATTACATTGCTTGATGTTAATTGATTGTATTTTAGCTAATTGATTTCTATTTTTATCTGATTAATCTTATATATATATATGGGTTTTTGTCCATTAATGATGTGAGAGGTTTTGTAATTAGTGTTTTTTATTTAAGTACGTTGTTATATCTATTATAACAATAATATTATTATTATAAAGAGAGTTTTTCTTATATCTTATGTCTATTATTGTGATCAAAGGATCTGCTTATATCTACTATCAATTAGCGTCTTCTTATACAAATCATTATGATTACTATAATATCTCTATTATAATTACAAAGATATTTTTGTGCATTAATGATGTCAAATTAATTAATGAATATCTCATATACATAAAAAAAAATGTGTCACTACAAAAAAATAAGGTTTTAGCAACGGCATTTGCCACGAAAAATTTGGAAAAATTCGTCACTAAATGAAGTTGCGATGAAAATTGCAACGAAAAAAATTTTGTCGCCAATTCAGCGTCGCAAAATTTAGTGACGAAAAATTTCAAAATTCGTCGCTAATTTGCGACGAACCACTCACGTGGCAAAATTCGTCGCTAATTTACCACGAAATACATACGTGGCCAAATTCGTTGCTAATTTTCCACGACCTACATACGTGGCAAAATTCGTCGCTCGTCGCTAATGTGCCACGAAGCTATTTAGCGACGAAGGTTTAGCAACGGCATTTGCCATGAAACTTGCAATGAAAATAGCAACGAAAATAATTTCGTCGCCAACTAGGGACACAAATTTTAGCGACGAAAAATTTTAAATGTTGTCGCTAATTTGCAAACGCAAATAAATTCTTCTCTAATTTGCGACCAAAACAAAATTCGTCGCTAACTTGCGACGAAAATAATATTCGTCGCTAATTTGCGACAAAAAACAACATTCGTGGCTAATTTGCGACGAAAATAAAATTCGTCGCAAATTAGCGACGAAAATGAAATTCGTCGCAAATTAGCCGCGAAAATAGAATTCGTCGCTAATTTGCCACGAAAACAAAATTCGTCGCAAATTAGCGACGAACACAAAATTCGTGGCAAATTAGTGACAAAAATAAAATTCGTGGCAAATTAGCGACGAAAACAAAATTCGTGGCAAATTAGCGACGAAAACAAAATTCGTGGCAAATATTAGGGACGAACACAAAATTCGTCGCTAATTTGCGACGAAAATAAAATTCGTCACTAATTTGCCACGAAAAGAAATTTGTCGCAAATTAGCGACGAACACAAAATTCGTGGGAAATTAGCGACGAAAATACAATTCGTCGCTAATTTGCCACGAAAACAAAATTCGTGGCAAATTAGCGAGGAAAACACAATTCGTCGCAAATATTAGCGACGAAAACAAAGTTCGTTGCTAATTTGCCACGAAAATAAAATTCGTCGCTAATTTGCCATGAAAAGAAATTCGTCGCAAATTAGCAACGAAAACAAAATTCGCCGCAAATTAGCAACGAAAATAAAATTCGTGGCTAATTTGCGAACGTTACCGAGGCCTATTTGCAACAAATAATTTCGCTGCCAATGTCATTGCAAATTAGCGACGAATTTAACAAAGTTTAGCAACGACATTTGACACGAAAATTTTTGTCGCTAATTCGGCGTCACAAAATTTAGCCATGAAAAATCGTAACTTTCACTGCTAAATTGCAACGAATGCTATTCGCAAAAAGAAATTGTAACTTTAGGCACAAACGCTATTCGTGAAAAAAATCGTCGCCAAATTAGCAACGACAGTAGAGATGAAATTTGAAATAATTAGTAAGTAATGAATTTTGGCACGAACATTGTACAGGAAAGAATTTAGCGACGAATTTTTTTTAATTTTTTAGCGACGAACTTTGCGAAGAATATGTCTCTAGTTTCACGAAAGTCGACATGCCATGCACTATTTGACAAATATTTCATGCTTCCATGAGATTCAGAATACAATAGACAACACAACACATGCTAATTTTGTTAACCAGCCTATCAGAAGATACAAGCTACTTTAGAAAAGTAAAGGAAAAATGAACTTTGTAGAAGCTTGACGGTAAGAAGGAAAACATAAAACTCACAACAAAAGTCTAAAGATTGGGTAATATCACATAAAAAGATGAGTCTCCCACCTTTACCAAATTGTCCCTAAAGTATAGTTACCATGTCTCTACTATAAAGTTTACAATCAACATTGAATCCTATAAGATCAACCATCCTCAAATTGCGTTCCTTCAAGCTCCATATGCGATGCATGACGAGTGCGCTCATATGGGCCAAAAAAGAAGCTATGATGTCTTCAAGCATGCTGTTTAATCAATGAAACGACTAACAAAATCATCATCATCAGCAGCAATCTCATCATCATTGTGTTGCTCATCATTGTGCCCATCACCTATTTGATTAGTGGGAGGTACAGGAAGAACCTGATCGTGATTGAGGTTGAGGTGTCGCAAGATCAATTGCGTTTGAGACTCTAGAGATTTATATCGCTCATTGACTTGTCTGATTTCTTCATATTTCTGTGACTTGAGTGATTCATATTGATGTTTGACCATTTGTATTTCTTCGTCCTTCTCTAAAAGTAAATATTTCAATTGGCTCATTTCTTGGGTCATTTGCTCCTCATGTCGTGTCCTTGTTGAAACAGCCGCATTGGAGGATGAAGTTGCAGCAGCTTTTGTTTTGTATACCCTTGACAAGGATCCCATCCCAAATATTTTTCCTCTTTTCATTTCACCCGATGCCTCTACCCATAATGCCATATTGTCAACTAATGGCTCATACGCAGCAACACCATCACCATCACCATCACTATCACCACCACCACCACCAGTAGTATTCATTAAAAGTTCATCATATTTTTCCTAGATTAACAATAGAGATGAAAATAAAATAACTTCATATATATAACTACCATAAATATTAAAAGCATTCATGATTTTCATTCTAGTTTCCATAAAGTCCAAAGTACAACTTTACATACCTTAATAGCTTTTGCTCGATTGCCAGTCCATGTCTTATCTTTTTTTTTAAATGTGCGTTCAAATGTAGCTATATATGTCGGTTCCGTCCCCAATTCACTTGCCTACAAAATATAAACATAAATGAGTAATCGAATTAAATTAACTTACAACATGTTTAAACAGATTTACTTACCATTCTTTTTTTATGCTCCCCGATGTTGATAGATCCCCCAGCATATGTGGCAGACCCTTCACTAGAACTAGAAGCTCGATTCTTCTTATTCTGTTCACTCATTTGCTTATTCTTTTCAGTTTCCCAAGTTCTCTTCATTTCTATCCAATTGTCACCTGTAATAAAATTTGGCTTTACTTGACTTCTCTTTGCTTTATTCATCACATTTCGTACGTGATCACCGACTTTCTTCTTAAAAATTCTTTTAACTTCATCATCTTCCGTTTCATCCCACATGAACTTCCGCTGTAATCAATAGAAAAACAACTGACTTTATTTACACCGAACTTAGTTTGTGAGAAAATAGAAGGACAAAACTTACCTTGAACTCATTCCACCACAAATCCTTTACTTCATTTGGAGCGATGCTGTAACTAATCCACTGCCCCCTCCAATAGTTATTAACTATTTTATTAAGTTGCCTCACAACATACATAGCATCCGTGAATCTACAAACAGGTCAAACGATATGGATAATGTAACGGTGAAATGAAAAGGAGATGTAAGTAAATGCATATGGATAATTTGCAATAGAAGAATTCGGAATTGAAAAAGAGGAACAATGTGTTCTCTCTAATTTGTTTATCAAATTTGTATCAAAATATCGAAAGTCTCCTTTATGAAATCGTAATATCCCTTTTATAGTACATAAAAAGTACTACAATTGCCCTAAAATAACAAAAATTGCCTAAAAACTCATCAAAACGATCCCGAATTTGCCATCCCTCAATGCATCAAATTCAGTTGACATCCATATCTAAAACCCAAAGGAAGGGATGACCCCAAATATTACATATACTTAAAAAAATGAAGTACTTACGAATCTCCATATGGGCATATCATGAATCGGCTATCTTCTTCATCTGTGTATCCCTCATCATTCGAGTATTGCATTGAAGGAGATTCAGTTCGCATCTGTCCAAGTTGTACCCTAATATGTTCTTGAGGGTTAGAGGAAGGGCCAATGTGTCCATGTTGTTCATCAGCATGTAGTGGAAAGGAAGGTAAAGAGGAAAGGGATGGGGACGAGGAAGGGGAAGGAGCTGGTCTTCTTTGTGAAACTGCACCACGCATGTGACCTCCACGTTTATACTGACAAGTAGGAAGGTTAGACAAATATCTCAAAAAATTTGCAAGATTTATTAGGGACATATAATGACGTACATCATGAAGCTTACCATTTTGTTTCAGAGATAAACTTGAGAAAATGAAACAAACTTGCTTTCGCCTATGATAAATAGCAATCTCTGGCATCATTGGTAGTCTAGCACAAAAAAAATGTTTCAGTATACTCTAGTTTGCATTCAAGACATTGAAGAGTGCAACAAACAAGGTTTGAACACGCAATTTTCTGGTCACAATAGGCCTTCTTGCCAGAAGCTTACTGCACTACATTATTTTCCAACGAAACTAGTGCTTAAAACCATACTATGCTTCCCGATCAAAGTGACTAGTTGAAGCACTTGTTCCCTGTTATAGTAACCTTGGGATTCATAACACCAAATGAACATTCAAAGCATATCTTATATTCACATGAACAAATCAAGCAAAGTTAATTCAAGTAGATAATGTCTGAGTACGCGTATTTCCTTGGAAACAACAAATTAGTCCTTTGGTGTCTGTCTGTCCACATTCTGTTTTCTGTCCAGTTTTCTGTCCACATTTTTTAGACGTCGCACATTCCACGTTCTGTTTTCTGTCCACATTCTGTTTTTCTGTCCACGTTATATTTTCTGTCCACATTTTTTAGACATCGAACATTCCACGTTATGTTTTCTGTCCACATTCTGTTTTTCTGTCCAGTTTTCTGTCCACATTTTTTAGACGTCGCACATTCGATGTTCAGTTTTCTATTTTCTGTTCAGTTTTCTGTTTTCTGTTTTCAGTTTTCTGTTTTCAGTTCAGTTTTCAGTTTTCAATTTTCTATTCCATGGCGACACCATTCGTGGACTGCAAAAATATAATCGTTTCTGTTATTCCAATATGTCCATACTATCACTTGTGCGAAGAACCACTCGAACCTTGAACTAACCACTCGAACCCACCCAACCTCACAACATCTCATCTCAATAATCAGATCAGATTGGAATTCAAAACATTTCGAAATAAGAAAGGAATGCACCTGTTTCAGATTATGAACTAACCACCTGTTTGGTCAAGGATGACACCTTCTTGATCCTGGAAACCAGCTTCAACGGATTTGCTGCACAAATCCAGAAAAAAACCTTAAAACAAACAAAACTAAATTTCTCTGATTGACAATAACAACCATCTAGTGACTTCAATCGCCGAAAATCCAGACCAAACACAGAATAGTCGATTTACGCAAAGTATGAGGGTGAGGGCGAGCTGCGAGGGCGAGGGCGCTGCGAGGGAGCTGCGAGGGCGAGGGCCAGCTGCGAGGGCGAGCTGAGGGCGAGCTACAGGCGGGCGAGTTGCGGGCGAGCGAGCTGAGGGCGAGCGAGCTGCGGGCGAGCTGAGGGCGAGCTGCGAAGGCGAGCTGCGAGGGCGAGCTGAGGGCAAGCTGCGGGCGGGCGAGCTACGGGCGAGCTGAGGTCGAGCTACGAGGGCGAGCTGCAAGGGCGAGCTGCGAGGGCGAGCTAAGGAAGAGCTGCGAGGGCGAGCTGCGGGCGAGCTGAGGGCGAGCTGCGGGCGAGTTGCGAGGGCGAGCTACGAGCGAGCTGAGGGCGAGCTACAGGCGAGCTGAGGGAGAGCTGAGGGCGAGCTGCGAGGGCGAGCTGCGGGCGAGCTGTGAGGGCGAGGGCGAGCTACGAGGGCGAGGGCAAGGGCGAGGGGGCGAGCTGCGAGCTGCGAGGGCGCTGAGAGCTGCGAGGGGGAGCTGCGAGGGCGAGAGGACAGCAGATGGTGAGAGTGCTGTGAGACCGAAAGGGTGGGTGAGGGTGAGAGGATAGAGGACAAACAGCTCTTTCAAAAATGTCCTACACTACATCAGGTCTAAATTAGCCACAAAAATTTTTTGTCGCTAATTAGCAACGAATTTAGCAACGAAGGAAGTTATTGTCGCTAATTAGCAACGAATTTAGGTAATTTAGCGACAAATCAATTAGCGACGAAACTCATTCGTCGCAAATTAGCGACGATAACTTCATTCATCGCTAATTAGCGACGAATTTAACAACGAATAATTTAGCGACGAACCAATTTCGTCGCTAATTAGCGACGAATGAATTTATCGTCGCTAATTTGCGATGAATTTAGCAACGAATGATTTAGCGACGAACAAATTTCGTCGCTAATTAGCGACGAATGAAGTTATCGTCGCTAATTAGCAACGAATTTAGCAACGAATGATTTAGCGACGAATGAAGTTATCGTCGCTAATTGATTCATCGCTAATTAGCGACGAATGAAGTTATCGTCGCTAATTTGCGACGAATTTAGTGACGACCCATTGCTAATTTTGCAACGAATACGCTTGGGCGCTAATTAGCAATGAATTATTTTGCGACGAACCATCTCCGTCACCAATTAGCGACGAAATTAGTGACGAAATATGTTTGTCGCCAATTTATGCACTTCAGGTCGACGAACTCGGAATTGGCTGAAATTTCATATGCTACATGGAAACAGGCCGCTGGACGCAACACATTGCTATGCAATAATGTACGTCATTTTTTGGGCATCCGGGATCATTTTGATGGTTTTTTAGGCGTTTTTGTTATTCTAGGGACATTTTAGTACTTTTTACGTTTTTTAATTTAATAGGTTTAGCACCTTATAAAATTGATATTACGATTTCAAAAAGGTAGACTTTTTGATATTTTGATACAGATTTGATAAACGAATTTAAGAGAACACATTTTTATTGCGTTTCGGCATTACAATTAGTGACGACTTTTTTGTGACGAATAGTGTTCGTCTTCATCTTCACCTTCGTCTTCGTCTTCGTCTTTATCTTCATCTTCATCTTCATCTTGATCTTGATCTTGATCTTGATCTTCATCCTCATCCTTTGTCTCAAAATCAGATTCTTCAAAATCACCTTCTAAATTTGATTCGCAAATTTCAATTGGATCCACATCTATCACCACTCCACATGGATCTCGTAAAGTTGGATTGTTATATTCCTCAGTTTCAACCGTGTTACAAACTCCCTCTTGTTGATATGCTGTATCTTTCCAGTGTTCTTCGATTTTTCTTCGTGCTTTGGTTTTACATATAGCCCACCAATCAGCTTTGTCACGTTTCAAACTAGGATATGATGCATAATATACTTGAATTGCTTGTTGTGCCAAGACAAATGGTTCATATTTCATATACCTTTTCTTGTGATTTATTTCAACCAAATTAAACTTCGTATGCACCTTCATTCCTTTGACGGGGTCGAACCACGTGCACTTAAATAATACAACCCGCATTAATGGTCCAGGGTACTCTATCTCTATGATTTCATCCAACAAGCCATAAAAATCATCTTTTGCATTGCCACCATTGGATGACCGAACACACACACCACTATTCATTGTGGCTTTTCCCATTCCATATTCTTGAGTGTGAAAATTATACCAGTTTATGAAATATGCTAGCCAACTTCGTACTCTTAAATTTGGACCCCATGACAGATGATATAGCAATCCTTGCTCTTCAACTTGATCATGATTATTATGAACCTAAGGTCACACACACAAAGTCAATAATATATATTTTAATAAATATCAACAACTTGGTTTTGGTCCATACGCAACTGCTCCACTTCTGGACAGTTGAGTAAAAGATATGTATGGGCTGCCCGCCATTCTTCACCTGTTAAGTAACGAAACTTACATGCGTCGCTTGGTCGACCAAGATAATTGAAAATAGAGAATGATTTGCGATTGGGATCAATTGGGCCCTCATCATTTCTTCCTGCTCTCCACCTCTTGCACTGCACGTGTGGCTTAAAATAGTATGATGCAAATGTTGTCACTTCTTCCACAATATATGCATTACAAATTGAAGCTTCAACACATGCCTTATTCTTCACTTTTTTCTTCAAATGATATAAGAACCTAGTTGCAATAGAAAAAAGTTTATCATAACATAATATATAATGAAGTAATTTAAAATTTATTCAAAAAAATATTTTACCTCTCAAATGGATACATCTATCGAAATTGGACGGGACCTACAACTTTGGCCTCATAAGGTAAGTGAACTAAGAGATGCTCCATTGAATCAAAAAACGATGGAGGAAATATCCTTTCTAAGTTGCAAAGAATGATTGGAATATCTCTCTCTAGTTTCTCCATGTGTGATGCTTTTAACACTATTGAACAAATATTATGAAGGAAATTACTTAACTCTATAATGGCACCCCATACAAAGTTTGGTAGAAGTTCCTTGAAAGCTATTGGAATTAGTCTTTCCATAAATATGTGACAATCGTGACTCTTCAAACCTGTCAACTTGCATTCATTCAAATCAACACATCTCCCGAGGTTCGAAGCATATCCATCAGGAAACCGCACAGATTTCAACCATTGACAAACAACCCGTCTCTGCTCCTTGTTCAATGTATAAACTGCTTCTAGTGTTGGCCGATCACAAACATCTCTCATATCTTTTCTTGCATTCAAGTTGTCTTTTGTTTTTCCAGTGACATCCATCACAGTATTTATGACATTGTCGAAAACATTCTTTTTTATGTGCATGACGTCAAGATTATGATGAATAAGATGGGTCTTCCAATATGGTAGATCCCAAAATATACTGCGTTTAGTCCACTTTTGTGTACTTCCGTACGCAATAGTTGTGCCATGAGGGTTTTCAACAACAGTTGGAAAGTCATGCACTCGCTCCCAAATTTGATTACCGGTCAACCTCAATGGTGGAGGTGTTCTTTCAATCCTATTTTTGATGAACTCTTTTTTATTCCTTCTGAATGTATGATTTATCGGCAAAAATTGTCTGTGACAGTCAAAATAGCTGGCCTTCTTACCATGTTTTAATCTGAATGACTTTGATCTCTCCATACATATCGGACATCCTAAGATCCTAGCTGTACTCCATCCAGATAACATTCCATAAGCTGGAAAGTCATTTATCGTCCAAAGAAGAGCAGCCTTCATTACAAATGTT
>BCNH02000002.1:7939362-7958951 GCA_001662345.2 Metrosideros polymorpha var. glaberrima | reverse complement strand
GCGCCCTGGGACGTCGAATCTTATTGACCATTGGACAAGAAACAGGGATGGTCGCGTGCTCAAGGGTTCGGGGCGTGACACTATCGATGACTCTTAACAATGATTGGTGGCTCCCACTAACTTTTGTCAATTTACAAATTTCATATTTAGCCTCTTATACAAATAAATAAGTTAAATTGTTATTCTTTTCATACTCTTCCATTTAATTTCACATATCTTGCGTATTTATTCACCCCATTCCTAAACATACAAAGAGAAACTCATCCATACAAGTCAAGCGAACATAACTTTCCAACATCCAATCATTGAAACTTCTTTATACGTATCATAAAATTCAAATTGAAAATAACAACCAAGTCAAGAGTAACAAGAAGATTATCCTAACTTAACACTTAGAGTTTTCACTTATTTCGAAAATAATTTGAGCAAAAATTAAAGCTTTAACTTCCTTCAAAGAAAATAACAAAGATTACAATTTTGTCTTAAAAACGACAAACCCATTTATGAAGAGTAGTGGAAATTTAATAATTTACTTTGTCCGAACTCGAGAAATTTATATCAAGACTATAGTAATAAGAGCATGGGACTTTCGCTTTTACTTGTGAGTATTGAAGATGAACGATTTCATAAAGAAAGTGGGTGTTTGGAAGTGAATGGAAATGAGATTCTCACTGTGAGTCTTAAGGACCCACTTCTTTGGCCATGGCAAGGCTTTAAGGGCATGCATGACAATTTCTGTTCTAGAAGTCAATTTTTGGAAAGAAATTGATTTTTCTATTTTTATTTTAGAAATCAATTTCTAAGAAAAAAAAATATGTTTGATAACGACACAAAATTTCTATTCCCAAAATAGAAATTCGTTTAATAACAACATAAAATTTCTATTTCCCGGCATCCCGCATCCAGCGTCCGTTGTCTAGCGTCCGGCAGCCCACGTTCAGCGTCCATCAGCCCACGTCCGACGGCCCACGTTCGGCGTCCGTCGGCCCGCGTCCAGCGACCGCGCGGAAGGTGGTGGGGGCGACCGGTGGGCGATGACGACGATTGGCGGGAGGTGGCGTCCGGCGGCTCACGTTCGGCGTCCATCGGCCCGCATCCGGCGACCGCGCGGAAGGTGGTGGGGGCGACCGGTGGGCGATGACAGCGATTGGCAGGAGGTGGCAATGATTGGCGACGAAAGGTGGTGGGGGCAACCGGTGGCGATCGACAGCTACCGGCGGGTAGCAAGTGGCGGTGGGCGACAATGGGTGGTGAGGGCGGTCGGTGGGCAAGCGGCGAATGGCCGGCGGCGGGGGAGCGAGCAAGCAAGCGGCGAGCGACGACAACGGGGAACCATGAGAGAGAGGAGAGCAAGTTGTAAAGAGAGAGAGGAGAGGAGAGAGAAAATTTCTTATTTCTGATTTCTGTTTCAAAAATCAAGAAGCTGAAAATTTTAACTTCTGATTTCTGTTTTAGAATGATTTCTGAAATAAAAAGTTGTTCCAGAAATAGAAAATTGAAATTGCGTTACCAAACGGATTTCTGTTCTAAACATGTTCCAGAATGATTTCTGGAACAGAAATTGTGAAATAGAAGTGTTGTCATGCGCACCCTAAGAGTAAATTGTGAAATTAAGTAATTAACCAAAGTTAAAAATAATCATTACTTTGAGTTCATAAATGCTAAGTGGTTCAATGGAAATTCTTCAAGTGGCCTCTAAGAAAGTAGCCATGACGAGCTATTTGGCTTGAAGAAGAATGAGAGCTTCATTGGCTGCAAATATAAATGAGTCATCAATTGCATTTAAGGAGACAAGATTAACAATGATGATGTAAGGCATGACATCATGGCATGACACCAATTTCTTGGCTAAGCTCAACGTAAAAAGAGAAGTGGCGTAACTTCCATAACAAATGGGGTCATCTAAGTATTTTTTCCAAAGAAAATATTTTAATAAGTACTAAGAAATCAAGTAAATAGGTACGTAAACAAGAAAATTAGTGTCCATTTTAAATATCGATAAATCCAAAAAATATTTTAAACACGTCAAAGCGTTCCTTAAATTAACCGATCACATGAAAATATCCGAATTAGTAAATCTCAAATTTGACACTTATTCGATACGAAAACTCGGATCATATCGGTCTCCGTTAACAACCTACGTGACGTTACGTGTCTCATCGCTACTTTAGAAAATTAACACAAGAATAATATACGACAATTCAACTCTAACGTAATCGTTTACGAAAAACTACAAACATGACAAATACGTTTCGGCCTCCACATTTACCACGCAAATCACCCATCCATTATTTTCGCTCACGACATTTATCGATTACGAATTCCTACGCATTATAAATAAATGCTGGAATTTCCCGAATGTCATAATAAGAACCAAAAGTAGAGCATCGTAGAAAAGCTAGACTCCATGTTGATACTAGGCAAAATTTGATCATCTCCAACAGAGCTCGAGATTGACTTGTTGAAGTGTCTAGAAATTGTTAATATAGTATTTGAGTCAAGTTGATAAATTTACCTTCTGTTTCTCTCTCTATCAGCTACTCTATACAAAATGCTCCAGCAACTATGTGCCATTCTATACCCAGTATATTTCTGACAGAGCACAGCTAATCTTCAACATCAGAGTCCTGAACAACTCCATTTTTCCTCATCCTCTTGACTGGGGGAACAGAATTACCTTTCTCACCATCAGAACCAGATTCATCCGCAGACAAACGAGACCCCGACTCCTGAGAAGTGACATTCTCCTCTCCTCTATCTTCGTCAGAAGCATCACGTGATTCGTTTTCGTGTGCTGCAGAATGAGAACAGCCAGGTTCAGGGTCAGGATTGTCTTCTTCCCCAACTATACTGGTGGCCTCTATAATTTTAAAATCCCGGGAAGTGCTGCGCTTAGCATGCCTAAGCAAGTTCACTTTAGTCACCTTGCTAAGTCGGATTAAGTACTTTTCATAATCTTCTATATGAAAGATCAGCTCGGGGATGCAGCGATTTTCCCTTTTGATCTTTCCCACCAATCTCCCTCTATTAGCATTTTCTTGCTGATCCTGCATTTTAAGTCATCACATAAATCACTCGAACACAAAGAAAACATTAAAAAAGAACTAGAAAAGAAATGCAAATGATGGCTCGAGCCTGAAACAGGAGAGAGTGGCAATACATAGCGTACTCACCTTCTGCATTTCTGCCACAAAATTATAGAGTTGAAAAGTGAGATGCTTGCAAGTTAATTCAACAAGTTTCTGAAATCTAGTGCTTGGCAGAAGTTGCTTGGATCTTTTAGGGGCAATCTGAAGTTTTGTTATCTGAGCCAACTGCTTGTACAATCTTGTAACCATTCTGAGAAAATGATCTGCTTGAGGGTCTGCAACCATTTATCACGCAAAGGAACAAAGTTAAATGGAAAACTTGGTACAACTTTCACCCCCCAATTAATGAAGTGCGATCTTACCCTTCAAGGTCATCAAAGCAAATGATGATAGCACTCTCACCACAGCTTCATACCTAGAGAACAGATTGTCCTCCAGTACCAATTTAACATCAAGAGCAAGTTCTCCTTCATTCGTTTTATTTCTATTTTGAGAGGAGAGAGAAAGTTCCTTCAGTTTTCTAATGGCCCAATCCACATCACATATGACTGCTTCAACTGATTGCAGAATGCAAATAATTACTGCAATGCTGGTGTATTTGTTGACGACGGGATATGATTCAGACATCTCCACGGGATCATCACTTGCTGCCCCTGTAACTTTGCATAACTCCATAGCCACATCTTGAGCAAAGATCAAATCATCAGGAGGCGAGCTTAGTCGGACAGCTAGTAATACGAGACTCCTAGCAACCATGGAATCTTTGATTCCGTTGCTTTTGCAGATCTGTGTAACCCAGGATCCATGAGAGTATCTCAGTTGGCAGGGCAACTTGTTAACAATCATCAACATATTATCACAGAGGACCTGAAAAGAACATACTTCATAGCTTAAGAAAACAGCACATGAAATCAGCAAAAGACTGATGAGAGAGAGAACTTGCTTTTTACCTCAGCCTCACGAAAAAATGAAATTGCAAGAAGCTCGGATAACAGAGGCTTCAGGATCTTCACAATGAATATCTCAATGTTTTTTATTTTTGGATCATTAATCACGTAGGTTGCATTTTCACCATCAACACCATACTCAGTTGTGCAGGCTGACACCAAATCTTCAAGCAGCTGGGCGAAATGAGGGCCCTGCGAATAAATCATTAACATATCCTTGAGGCAGATAAGTGCTTGATGGAAATTCTCTCTTTGACCTTCAATCCCACTTTTGTTCTTTTCATTTTGAACACTCAATTGGACTGACTTAAGCAGAAGTATCAGCTTCAGCAATTGGGGTCCCAGAATCTTAATGTCACCATAGATAAAAGTCTTTAAGGGATCATCCCCCACTAAAACAGGGCACGACCTGACATGACAAAGCAGAATATTCAAGACAAAAGATATAATGTTTGAGCAGCTTGTGTTCTTGCTGAAGGATGATTGGCCAAGACTCTGGGAGGCTGCACTAGCATTGGAAAATCCAGCATTGTATAACCCTATTGCTGTCTGCAGTAATTGATTGATTGTTGCAGTTGCCAAGAGAGGTATCTGTTCTTGAGTGAAGGTGGTGCAGCCAGAACTAGTATGGTCAGGAATATCATTTGTAGTAGTTCGCACATTTGCCTTTCTTAGTCCATTACTGTGCCTTGGTTTGCCTATATGTTTCTCCACCAAGTAATGGAATTTAACGAAGTCCATTAGCTCCTTTTCAAGTTCTACCCTCTTATCACCTGTTGCTTTCTCCAATTCAGTGGCTATGGTGTTGAGCACCACCTCTGTTATACCCAGTAAAATTATGGCGCAGCTTTTGGTTCTCTCTTTCTCAGAAGACCCTGAGCCTGAGTCAACTTTCTGACCAAGAATGACTGATCTGACAAGGTAATGAACACATAGTTATGAAAATGCAAAACTTCTCCAGCCAAAAACTCATGCAAGAGAGGAGACAAACCTTTTTCACTTATATTGCCTAGACTCTAGAAGTACAAGTAACCCCTTGTGGAGATTTCAAATCAGGGTCACAGGATTAAGAAATTCCATGCACTTTAATGATGAACTGAAATAAGGGTTTTAGAAAGAATAGGAAACATATCGAATGAAGCTGGAACAGAAATAAATCAATCTCTAGGGTTTAGAAAACCAAGAGAAATTGGAAGCATAATCCAGCTTACAATAGGTTTTAAGAATGATTAATAATGACTCAAAGCAACATCAGAATCTCACCCCTTAATCCAGTTTAAGATCTCTTGATCTCGGCAATTGAGCGTCACTAAACAGTCACATGTCAATCACGACCTTCTAAACTCTAGAAGACAATCAAATACTGAAATAAAACAAATAAACAGAAAAGTCACATAAGACAAACCCATAACAACTAAAAATTGATTAACCAGATTAATATTCAACTTACTCAATGTTCCTGCCTCATTAAACCTAATAAACAAATTCAATCTTGACCAGGGTCTCAATTCACTAGAAACTTTATAGCATTCTGATTCTTATTGATCTCATGATTACTACAAACTGACAGTCATGACCAGTACAACTGTAGTGCCATTAAGTTACTGAAATGATAGAATGTCAAGTTCAGTACAACTGTATTGACATTAAGTGATTGAATTCCAATTTTGGTAAGTGATCTTCATTCACCAAGCTTCAAATGTGGGAGGACTAAACCTGCTACAAGCCCTATGTAAACACCATATGCTGTCGTTAACATCAGTATGAATGTGGAGGGCTACTCCCACTAGAAGCCCAAGGACAAGCAAATAAACAAAGATCATTCGTAATTTGAGTAGAATAAGAACCACTAAGATTGATAATGGTATATCTGAGATTTTAAATTATATACTTGACTTCATTTTAAAATTAGAAAGCATTTAGGTCTCTTTTAAGCATATAGGTTTCTCAGATTATACTCATTTTAACAAAGGCTGATTTAAGGACGCATGCTCCTCCATCTCTGCTAAGTAACTGAAGCCACTAAGCAGCAAACTAGAATAATTAGCTCCCAAAAGCATATTTACATAGCTAGGATCCCACCCTCTCTCTCCAATCTCACGAGTACTTTAAACATTTGATCCCAGTTAGAATTCCAATTTTAAAGGTGAGGATAAACCACACTTCTACCAATAACCGGGGACCAAAATGTAAGGCTTGCTGTACATGCAATGTGGTAAATTAAGTAGACCTTTAGCAACCCAAAAAACTATGACCACTAAATTTCATCAGTGGCTGCACTCTCACTCTACCAGCAGCGGGTCCATTAACACGAGAACATCATCACATCCAATACTCAAACTACTCAAATATCATAACCTTCATCACCTCAACCACTCCAAACTGCAAACGTCGTCGCAACTCTACTATTGCAAGACTCCATCCTACTCGGACAACACAAACACCAAGACTGCTAGCCTAAAACATCACATTCTCCTTCAGCACCGCCATTTTTCCAACTCCACTCCGGCACTCCAACACATCTAACATTATCACCATCCATCACAATGTTGTCTGGATCCATTGCAATTTCCAATACTATCACTGCACTATTCTCACAATTGTCAGCTTGCTACCTTTAATACACCAGGATTACTGCCATCCAACAGCCTCCATCACCAGTCTCTCCGTCAATCCAACTCCATCACAACATGTATGGCGAAACAAAGATCCATCACAATTATCAATACCAGAACATCACCGTGACCAACATCATTGCCTCAACCACACCACCACACTGTTATCTCGTATGGTGGAGGTGATGGTTGATTTGTGGTCCGTGATGGTAGCATGGAAATTTCAAACCAACAGCAGACATACCAACAAGTGGCCAAGGTGGTACCAGTGCCAATGGTTGCAATCTGAAACAGTGGCATGTTGATGCGGTGGGAGAGAGGTACAGTAATGGAGGTGGTGATGGTAGAACTTAAAGTGGAGTAACGGTAGTTGTTGCGATGGCCATGAAGAGATGGAGATGCTAATGGTGGTTGTCATGATCATTATTACTTAGAAAACTGGACAAGTTGGTCGTGCAATAACAATCACAGTACTGGACGTGGAAGTGGAGGTGGCACTACAGTGCCAGCGGTGGCATAGGTTGTAATGGTGGGACCATGTGATGGTGATGACTGATGACACTATCTCCTCTCCATTATAAACTGCAGCAGAAAAAGCATTTAATCCAAGTGAATTGATCGAGTGGGTGTCAGCAGGGTTTAGTCTAAGGTTGTTTGATTATGGATCATGTATGACGGACATGATCCATATCTCATTAAGTGGAAAATATGAGTTGGAAAGGTTATATAGGTGAACCCTGCATGCAACCCGCACATCCCTGCTCTAAACCATCCATTTGCCACCTCTAATCAAAGGGCACCTAAGAATTTAAAGCTCCTCAAATCCTCCTAAGATGTGTATTGAAACTTTTACGAGATCTCCCCTGCTTCATGCAAACTCCAAACACTGAAACAGCCCGACAATAAAGAGTTTACCGACCTTCCAATTTTTCAGCTCTTAAAAGCTTCCGGATCTTCAGTAATGCTGTGGAGAATGAATCCCACGACAATTTTCTTCCAACCTGCAGTAACTTAAGAAATTAACATCTCCACTGTTGACATTGCTGTCGTACACTTAGCAGCTCCATTCGTCAGTAAAAATACCTCATCTTGTGAAAGGGAAAACCCAAAACATGTCCATGAAGTATCTGAAGACTTTTTAAATTGACCATGCGGTTGAAGGAGAAGAATCCATGATACACAAGATAGTAGACTATCCAGAGGCTCCTCAATGACAACTTTGCCATTCTCCAAGCCAACACAAGAGGTTAATTCAAGTTGACCATCAGCGTCCTGCAAAAAGTGTTTAGTATGAGAGAGAGAGAGAGAGAGAGAGAGCACATTATGACAGATTTGCAAGAATCTGACGTAAAAAAGATAGGAGCTCAACAAGGATTAGAACATTGCATGGCGAGGATAACCGCTAAAGAATTTGAACTAAAATAGACGCATTCTATTGAAAAGGGAAAAGATGCTCTTTAAAAATTGAATAAAGCTTTTAAAGTCCAGATACGTTGTTTAGACAGATTTCCAAATCATTACACGATAGATTTTGAAAAATCATCCCTTTAGAGCATAAAGAGTTGCTGGGAATGTTTCTGCCAACAGCATCTTAAACTATGTCATGAAGAACACAGAACAGTCATAAGCACCATAACAAAATCAAAGTTCGAGTTGGTACAAGTTAGAATTAGATAGGAACTCCACAAATTGTGCTATGCACCACTGCTATCAAAACTAATAGGCGCGGTTTTACTAGCTATAGAATCAGTCCAACACAAAAGGCAAAATCAAGCATCCCAGAAAAGGCCAAACAACTAAGCTTGATGCCACTTCTGCAGTACTATATGTTCAAGGCAATATATCGCTGAACTCCTAGAAAATTTCCTCAAGCAACTTTACAAGTTCATGCAAACCAAGAAGCTACTTCTAGAAAGGACATGCATCAGTGCATTTTCAACAAATTATGCAGGTTAAAGATTGAAAAGAATCATGAACTCAACAAAGTAGGTCAATTGAACAGGTTTGACTTTGAGACTTTCAGCACTACAGGGACATAATTTAATAAAACTTAATTTCACGTTCCGAGAAAAATTAGACACTTATACCTCTTTATAAAAACGTAGGAAATGAGGCAAGAGAAGATCAAGGACCGGCCTAGCAATTGATGGGTCCACTAGGACAAGCTTCACGAGTCCAGAGTACATGACTCTCTTTACTTTTGCCTGAGCACAGCAATCCAACTTTAGTTAAAAGTGTAGTCAAAGGACAAATGAACTGGAAAAGAAAGTAAATAACTCTCGGAAAACCAGAGGATTATTTCAAAAGCCAACACCTGCTGATAAAGGCATCTCTGGAGCAAACCAATCAGCTCTTGGTAGAGAGTTCCACCCGTACAGCTTAATGCCTCAGCTTGCTGGCTGCAACTGGCTTGGCTTGACGAATCTTGAAAGGGAAGACTGTCATTAGATTGTTTATCTACCAAGATGAGATCAAAAATGGCACTTGTTGCTGCAAGAAGAATTGTATCTTCTCGTCTAAACATGGCTTTGCGAATAACTAAAATCATATAATCCTGCAAGAGAGAAGCATATATTTTCAGCACTTATATCTCAATTCCGAAAACAATGCATAGCTTATCAAAGAAAAATTATGAATTTGCAATGAGACCTAAACACAGGTTGTATATCAATTAGTTGCTCAATATTTTGAGAATCTACGAACTAATGTTGAGAAAGTAGTATCATCATCAACCCTTGCTCAGGTCAACCTAACAATGGTGTCAGTTCTTAAGGTCCTTATGATCTTGATCCATATTTATGACACATTTTTCCTTTCTCAGAAATGATCTTCAAACAAAATTCTATAGCAAATTTATCCTGCTTTCTCAAGATAACAAAAGCATGCTATTTTCCAAAGAGAAACATGGAAGTGTTGCATACCAGAATATCTCTACTGAATTTGATAAGTGGTAACAGGGAAGCAACAAGACAAGATGCAACCTTGCCATCCATATAAGTAAAGTAATCTAACAACTCCTTCAGCCGAGAAACATGCTCCTTGATAGCGTACGGAAAATTCCGAATCAGGTGACCAAGTAGTCTGAAAATGAAAACTTAATCACCATTCTGGAAAATTTTGGAAATAGCTATCACTATTTTGTGACTGTTACCTAACAATTGACATGCTCTGCTCAGGCTTCATGGAAAGGATCCGGACTTTGCTTTGCTCAATTATCTAATAAATAAACGAATTGGTTTCGATTAATTTTAGTCATACTAATATGAAAATGTGCTGCGGCATGAAGATCATTATAACGACACATGAAATATTCAGTCACAAGCAAGTGCACCTGTACTCATACAGCGCATGTGATGCAAGACTACATCCAACAAATCAAGCATAGCAACAATCTATAAAAGAGGTAAAAAAAAAGAAGTTACAGCAATTGCACTTCATGATAATTAAACATAATGAGGCAGACAGTCCTCTGTTCTTGGACTATAAGCAATTTGCTAAGCTTCGTGCATCCCAAAAAAATGCGCAAGTAAATGTAAATCCATAGCTCTTGGATCTAACAAGCACATAAAGAGTATAGCTCAATCAATACAGCAAGTAGTACCTAACCAGCATCAGCAGATTACAGATGTTAAAGGGAACAAGGATAACAGTACCTCTGCTTCATGAAGTTATGAGGGCAACCTTGGGCAAATCTATATATTGCCATGTGCCAACACACAAGAGTAGGAAAACAACTCTCAAAAAGTACAGATATTACAAATTGACACAATGGAAAGAAGAAACAAATTGGGAAAGGAGCAGGGCAGTTCTCTAATGTGCTCCACCATTCCATTCTTGCAGGACTTATTTTCGGTTGAAATCATGGAAAGATTTTAGGACTATATAATGGAAATCATCTGCACCGTCCCACAGAAGATTAAAAACTCAAAATATCTCCTGGCTGCACAACTGACGATATTATGCTTGAGTAAATATTGTCTGCCAATACAAACTATAAATTACGCAAGTCAATCCGTGTTTTTTCTTGCATGCCACGTAGAATCAATTGCCTCCATCACACTAAAAGAATTTAAGTGGCCAAGAACAAGACTGCAATGAAGAGACAAATCAGTGTTTACTAAACAAGGTATACATAATGCCTCTACATCCACAAAAATCCGCTTATTACGAAGCCTTCTTGCATAGTAGACCTATGCACGTGGAGAAAGCCATGGATGCCTAAGCACAGCGGTTAAGCTACATTTACTGTGCATTGAATACGTAAAAAGGTAAGTTTTGCATGTGTAACCTTTTGTTGAGTACTACCAACTTGATCTAAAATCTTAAATAGTTAGATAAAGCTATCTTTATTTATTTAAATACCACAACATTCCCGCAGACTTTGGTTGGGATTCTACCTAATACTAAAGCAAAAGACTCAGTTTCACTACGGTGCCAAGATGTTACCTTGACCAAGCCACTACCTATGAGTCGCCAGCTCATTCTTTCTACAAGCAAGTTGTCCAGCCTTAGTAGTCTCCTCCAACTTCTTGGGAGCTTACCTGTGTCCTGCTCCATTTCACACCCTTACAGGCTTTCTTTTCACCCGTCCCACATGGTACTACTTCACTGTCGATGACCCATGAGTATTTAGTCTTGCAACGTGGTTATGTTATGAAGGCGAGTGAGGGGCCTAGATAGATTTCAACACAGAACTTCTCTGACAATAATAGCGTATAAAAATTTTGTGGAACCAATGCCAATTTGATCTAAAAGCTTAAGCTATTAGATGAATGCTTATTTTAATATTCAAACATTAAAATGACTTGTTTAATTTCTTGTGATGCGTGATATTATTATACTTTCCTCATCTCCAAGATCTTGAAAAGTGCTGTTAGCATTAGGTTTGGCTTTGAATTTCCAGCCAAAAAAAGAAAACTAACTTAAATTTTAAGAAATGGTGAAAGGATGTAATGTGACTTAAATAATGCAGTTCATATGAATCAAGAACGGAGGTGTTCAACATTTGAAAAAAGAACTGTTTTCAGAATCTACAATTTCAAGAAAAAGCCATACCCTGATACTTCTATATTTATCAGTGCTGAAACAGAGTGCTAAAGGCACTGGTTAAGCTACACATATATAGTTGTTTCAAGACATTAAAGACCAATAAAGTGCAATAGTTTCACAAGAGTAGACACCTAGCATACAAACTTGCTTTCTGTATTTTCAAAGCATATTTAATGTAATTTAACGAGTTCCCTAAGGGCACTTACTAAAGTCCTATACGTATAGATAGAAATATATGAAGAGGGAAAGAGAGTGTGTGAGAGAGAGAGACCTAGGTGCACATACTAAAAATCCTGTACACATAGATAGATAGACATTTGTGGGGACGGGGTGAGAGAGAGATGCATCAATGAATAAGAATTTGCATTGTATCACTAATTATCCCAATCATAGAGCCAAATTTTACAGCATGCTTTGTGACACTTGTCGCACGACACAAATTCCATCCAAATCCCTAAGAGGTTCTCATGCCATATTCCATGTTAGGCTGACAAACACAGCAAACCTATACGATTCCAGTTTAAGAACTTCCACTAGAGTAACAATGCTAAAAATATAGGTATATATGCACCTACAATATGCTATTACAAATTAGAGTGCACGCTTTACTTTTATAGTGCTAGGACGCTAAACCTGATTTACATCTTTATATGAACCATAATATTTTGAAATCATTAAGGTTATCTATTTATATGATTAAACCAACCTCGCTCCTCGCCATGTCATGAGCTTCAAATAAATTTTTCAGCATTTGTATAGCAAGCTCCTCAATACATGATGAACCATCAGAGTAGCAAAATTTCTTTTGATTTCCCGGTTGCACCGACTCTAGTAAAAGGAAAGCAAGTTGCAAAAAGCTTGGCACCATATGCTCCCGCCCATAGTTAGTCTCGTTTACCTTGATGACAGAAGTAAATTATGTCAGGTATCCATGAACAAATAATAAGCACCGTGGCCACTATAAACCGAGTTAAGATATAACAAGAGGAGAAGAAATTACTGCTCTGATAACAGCCTTCTCCACTAATTTGAACCCTTGCAGAAATTCGTCTCCTATCTCATGCTGGAGCCATTTGCAATCTCTGAATAAGAAAAGGTTCAAAATTATATAATGCGAGAGGAATAGCATTTTCTACTAGGAAGAGCAGTACTTCTGCAGCACTCCAAGCCACCACATAGAGGGAATTAGATGGCCCTTGAATATCTTATCAAACAATAATCACTTTTATGGGAGACACAAAAGGCAACTACAGTGGCCTCAACTGAACAAGACAAATACAGTGGATGCACAATGTATAGACGTCCCTCTGGCAGCCTCTAACAGTTTAGCTTCATAACTATATCAGCAAAGTTAACATCATATCTCTAATTTTACCATTAACAACTAAAGAGTAAAGAAAAAATAGGATACAAAATCTAACTAGAACTCCCAGTCATGTTTAGAGCCATTAATCTGATTTTAGATACTTATATATATTGTTGTCATTGCTAGAAAGCAACTACAGTTGATGCAAGTGAAGAAGACAAATACAGTGGATGCACAATGTACAGACATCCCTCTAGCAGCCACTAATGGCTTAGCTTCATAATTAAATCAACGAGATTAATATCCTATTTCTAATTTACCACTGAAAACTAAAGATTACAGAAAAAAGAGGATACGAAAACTAATTAGAACTTCCACTCATGCTTAAAGCCATTAATCTCATTTTAGATAGTTATATATGTTGTCATCGCTAGACAATGCATTCAGGGACCAGAAAGTTTAGATGTCTCTAGCCTATGCTTTCACAACACATAACCCTGTGCAACAGAATCTAGACAGCTGCAAAAGTTTAGCTAGGTCGTACACTGCAAACTTGTAATCCCCATATGAAGTGAGAATTGCCTTTTTGAGGATCTCCAGAGCACTCTCGCTGAACCTCTTGATTCTAGCAAATGATAGCATGACAGCCACAGCAAAATGATTAAGAGCCCGACTATCAGATTTAATTAGCCCCATAACCTCTTTCCCAAGGGAAAAATCCTGCTTCACAGCAAAATTCATGTGAAGCAACACGGTCCCTTCAACTTGCCTAAATATGGAAGCCCCCTTCTTCGACTCCATTTCTGACCCGAAAAAAGTCACCAACCCTTCAACCACCTCCCTTTTGCAGAACCCCTTTGATGCCAAAACCAACAAGTGATAGACCAGTGAGGGCAGATCCTGAAAGTCCAAGTCTCCCATTCCTTCGAACACCTTCTCCAAAAACTCCCTCCCTCTCCCCTTATCCAGAAAGACAAACTCCCTGACTAGTGAAACCAATTTCAACAACAACCCTTTCGACCAGACAGAATCCACTACTCGATCAATCACAGAGTTCACAAAATCAATCCCTCGCTCGACTTCATTCGAATTGCGAATGAGGTCAATGCACCTGGGCAAAAGATCGAGCAGCTGTGCATCGTCTAACGTGACCAATTTCGGAAAACTAGAGAGGATCGATCCCACCACTGATTGGACGTCGTTGATTTCTAAGACATTGAGGAGAGTGCCGAAGAACTGGATAGTCTTGAGAGAGTTCGCGTCGTGCGGGAATCGGCAAGAAACAAACAAGTCGATGTAGGAGAGGAGCAACGAGGAGAGGAGAGGAGAGAGACTAGGGCTTTGCGGGGAGAGGGAAATGAGGGAGAGGAGAGAGAGTGTGTAGTCGGAGACGGCGAGCGAGGGGTTCGGAGAGTCAGTGGCGCGTGATTTGAGGTGAGAAACGAGAGTCGAGTGGAAGCACGGAGAAGAGAGTTGCGGAGGGAGAGGAGAGGAGGAGGAGGAGGAGGAGGATGTTTGCTGGAGGCGATGGAGGTTTTGCGCGATGCGGATTATGTCGGTGTCCGTCAACGGCGGCGGTTCTCCGGCGGCGGCGGCCATTGTAGTAGCAGCTGCTTCTTCTGAGTTGTTGTCTGTGCTACGAATGGGAGGGAAGTGATCAGTTCAAGAGGCCGTTTCGGGCGGGAAAGTGGAAACACACCTAGAGTAGGAGGCAATCTCATTTATTTGGGAAAAAAAAAAGTAATCTTATAACAGTGATTTACGACGGTTGTTAAATAAATTTTATTTGCAATAATTTAATTACAGGTTATAAATTGTGTATAATACCAATAATCAATACATTGAAAATTGTAAAATTTCTTTAATTGATTTGTTGGGGTACTTCTTAATAAAATCATTAAAAGAAAAAAAGTCACGAATTTATTTCACTTTTTCCCCCTATATTTATCTTAGACTTTCAAAAGACCTTAGCACATTTTTTTGTTAAATCTCTTCAAAGCCGTCTGACATTCAAAAATTGGCACAATTGTGCGTCATGTCCTCTCACGTGATTCATTGTCCGTGAATCAAGGGCCAAATCAGCCATTAAAAGGTTTATAACGGGAGGAGAGTGGTGAGAAAATAGCTCGATATAGATTATGTTGATAACAAAAGTTTTTTTTTGGCTTAATTTTTAAACATTTAAAACTTTCATAAGCTTGTTGCGAATTTGATGTATGTACTCATTTGTATATTTGCTTCGTGCCCCCACAGAGAAACTATTCGAGCTCCATTTTTGGTGTTTGAATGCTTATTCAATTGGATCAACAAACTGATCTAATTAAGTAATTGTTGCATACTAAATAGGGGCAATGATGGAGTAGATTTGAGTAAGGTAGGGCAAGTAATGAAGCCGAACTTCATTACAAAGACGGGTCGGGCCAAGCAATGGATAGTCAGTTTGAGATTTTTCAACGCAAGATCATTGTCCCAATTCGCTCATCCTCTATTAGGCACAGGGTTTGGACGTGCATAGCAAGCCATTTGGCCCTAATAACCTCTA
Source organism: Metrosideros polymorpha var. glaberrima (assembly GCA_001662345.2). Taxonomy (NCBI): domain Eukaryota; kingdom Viridiplantae; phylum Streptophyta; class Magnoliopsida; order Myrtales; family Myrtaceae; genus Metrosideros; species Metrosideros polymorpha. The sequence continues at coordinate 7,943,403 of BCNH02000002.1, read as the reverse complement.
AATAACCATCTTAAGTTCCTTGGACAGCTTTCTCCCCACGCCACATTATGTTTTGTCCTCAGCTACTCCCCCCTTCGTGATTTTTTTTTTTGTCACCATTTACTGATTTCCATCCTTTTGCTTTTTGCACGCTTTCTTTCTTTCACTAGGTATCCTTTCCACATTGATTAACTTCCTCGGTGATGCGCGTATCCGTGATGACCTTCAAACGAGCTCGATCTTCTTCGAAATCGGCTTTACGCACCAAAATCAAGAATGCCTCTCGGGATTTCCTTGGGCGGATCCTCCGATGATTTAGCGAGTGACGGATCGAATAAGAGGAGAGAGAATATTTAGGCGGGAAGATTTCTATGTTTGGAAAAAATGAGAGTTAGTTATGATAGATTTCCCTAGTTTGTTCATCTTTCTATTCATAGTAGTTGTTATGACAGATGCAGAAACTAGAACGAAATTGAAATTGAGAAGAATAAAGAACACACAGATTTACGTGGAAAACCCTTGCGGGAAAAACTACGGCGAGAGGAGAAGCAAAATCCACTATGATTACAAAAAGCAGCGTGAAACCCTCAGATTATTTTTCTGTCTCAACTTTCTTAATCTAATAATTTGAAAAAAAGAATATTTATACTGATCTCAAACCCTAACGTTGGCCCAAGCCCATAAAGAATTAAAGACATACTCAACAAATCTCCACCTTGACTTGAATTCTACATAAGTAATAAGCAATCTTCTCCTCCCACCAGAGTAAAACTCAATTGCAGCAGACATTAACCAAATCCAATCAATACTTGAATTTGACAACAAGCAAAGGTTTCATCAACATATCAGCTGGATTATTTTCTGTACCAATCTTCAAGACATTGATATTGCCATTAGCAAGAATGTCCCGAATAAAATGATACCGTACATCAATGTGCTTTGTCCTCTCATGATACATCTGATCTTATATGGTACTCTGACTATCACAATGGACAATATTCACACCATCATCCACACCGAGCTTTTCAAATAAGCCTCTTAACCATACAGCTTCTTTAACAGCCTCTGTACTAGCTATATACTTTGCCTCTGTAATAGACAAAGCAACCATATGCTGTAAAGTAGCTTTTCCAACTAACTGCACAACCTCCAATAGTAAAAATATACTCAATCAAAGATCTCCTCTTATAAAAGTCACCAGCATAATCAGAATCGACATATCCTGTAAGAGCGTCACTAGTTTTCCTAAACTCTAAACCAAAATCAGAAGTATCCTTCAAAGATCTTAAAATCCACTTCACAACTTGCCAATACATTTTGCCTGGGCATGATAAATATCTACTTACCACGCTGACAGCATGTGAAATATCAGGTCGAGTACAAATCATGACATACATAAGGCTACCAACTACACAAGAGTATGGAACATGTGACATATTTTTTTTTATCTCCTCATCTGTTTATGGACATAAACTAGCTGATAATCTAAAATGAGCAGTAAAATGAGTGCTTACTGGTTTGGCATCTTTCGCACCAAAACAATCTAACACCTTCTCAATGTAACTTTTCTGAGAAAGATACAATTTTTCCCTTGTTCGATCTTGCCGAATTTCCATGCCTAAGATTTTCTTCGCTGCACTTAAATCCTTTATCTCAAATTCAACTCTCAACTGTGCCTTCAAATTCTGTATATCATATTTTTCTTTTGCTGTAATTAACATGTCATCAACATATAATAACAGATAAATAAAACAGCCACTTGAAAGTTTGCGCAAATATACGCAACTATCATATTTGTTCCGATAATAGCCAAGTTGCACCATAAACGAATCAAACATTTTATACCACTGTCTAGGTGACCTTTTATACCACTGTCTAGGTGATTGCTTCAAGCCATATATAGATTTTTTCAATAAACAAACATGATTTTCCTTACCTTCAAACTGAAAACCTTCTGGTTGACCCATATAGATTTTCTCTTCAAGTTCACTATGCAATAAAGTTGTTTTCATATTGAGTTGTTCTAACTTTAAATTATGCATAGCAACTAACGCAAGAAAAATCCGAATGGAGCTATGTTTAACGACAGGTGAAAACATATCATTAAAATCAACTCCATCAATCTGACTATAGCCCTTAGCAACTAGATGAGCTGTGAACATGATATCTTCAAATTCAGGAATACCTTCCTTTCTTTTGAAAACCTATTTGCAGCCCATAATTTTCTTTCCTTTTGGTGGCTCGACAAGCTCCCAAGTCTGATTCTTTTCAAGAGATTCCATCTTTCATTCATAGCAACTAACCACTTTGCTGAATTTTTTGAAGAGACAGCTTTCTTATATGTTTTAGGCTCAATATACTCTATTGATTCTACAACTGAAAGAGCATAAGCAACAAAATCAGAATTATTATATTTCTGCGGAGGCTTCACTGTCCTTCTTGGTCTATCTTTGGCAGTAGAATATCGTTCTTCTTCAGGTTCTTCAATTTCTATATTATCAGTAGATGATTGAACTGATTGCGAAGTAATTACTTCAAACTCCACCTTTTCCGCAGCACTTTTCAAATTTTCGTGATGAGGAACAAACGATTCCATGCTAATTGTTATGACAAATACAGAAACTAGAACGAAATTGAAACTGAGAAGAATAAAGAACACACGAATTTACATGAAAAACCCTTGCGAGAAAAACCACGGGGAGAGAAGAAGCAAAATCCACTATAGAAATTCAGGGATTATAAAAGGCAGCGCGAAACTCTCAAACTATTTTTCTGTCTCAACTTTCTTAATTTAATAATTTGAGAAAAAGAATATTTATACTGATTTCAAACCTTAACGTTGGCCCAAGTCCATAAAGAATTAAAGACATACTCAACAGTAGTCAATCTCCGAACCATCGCTTTTGACCTGCCACGTGGCACAACAAACTCATATTTAGAGACTGTAAATATTTTAACTGTCATTTGTAGTTGGTATATATAAAAGAAGTAAGTTGCTACCCCTCCATTCTAGCTACGTCTCAATAATATTCAAGCTTCCAACTTTGATGTTCTTTAGAAGGATTCCCATTAAATATGTTCTCTAGCTTTAGGCGGCTTTTGAGTGTGAACCTTTGATAACTCCCTAGACTCGAATGTTGGGAAAAGTGTAAAAAAAATTCTAAACCTATTGCATTGGTGCCAATTTAGTCCTAAACCTTTTGAATTTGTGCCAATTGAGTTCTTCTAGCCAATTTTGATCGGAAATCAATAACATGGAAGTCAGCTGTTCGCCGGCCGTCCTACGTGGACATTTTAAATATTTTTAAATAATTTTTTGGTTTTTCTTTTTCTTTTCTTTGCTATTTTTCTCATGGAGGCTTAAGAGGGCCGGCAACCCTCGCCGGCCAACCCCCGCTGACCACAAGCGAGGGCGTTGTAGCCCTCGTGGGGTCTGGGCGAGGGCACAACACCCTCGCCTGGGGCTAGGCGAGCTGCCCTCGCCGGATCTAGGCGTTGCAGCCTTGCCCAGCCCTAGGCGAGGGTGTCACGCCCTCGCCCAGACCCCACGAGGGCCGCAACGCCCTTGCCTGGCGAGGGCATCAGGGTCCTTGCCAAATTTAGGTGAGGGCTCGCGGCCCTTGCCAGCCATAGCAAGGGCCTACAAGCCCTTGCCCAAGGCTGGCACTAATTGCTAGCCCTTGCCTGTGGCCAACGGGGGTCAGTTGACGATCCTCGTCAGCCCCCTTAAGGCCCCATAAGAGAAACAACAAAGAAAAGAAAAGGAAAAACTAAAAAAATATTATAAAATAAAATAAAATATTTAAAATGTCCACGTAGGACAGTTGGCGAATGGCCAGCTTCCATGTCATCGATTTTTGGTCAAAATTGGTTGAAAGAACTGAATTGGCACAAATTCAAAAGGTTTAGGACTAAATTAGCACTAATAAAATGTTGAAAACTGAATTGGCATCAATGCAATAGGTTTTGTCACACCCCGGCCCTCGAGCGCGCGACCATCCCAATGTTTCTCTTCTCTTGGGTCATTAGAAATGCGACGTCCCAGGACGCGTCGTCGACCCA
>BCNH02000002.1:7867215-7935735 GCA_001662345.2 Metrosideros polymorpha var. glaberrima | reverse complement strand
TTTAATAAAAAAAGTGAAAATAAAAAAAAGTTTGGAGGTAAATGTGTTTTTTTACTTCAAGTGAGGTAAATGCGTCATACAATCCTAAGGTTTGAGGTTTTTTTTTTAATGATTTTTTTCCTTTTTATTTTCACTTCTCATTTTCCTTTTTACGCTCGCTGGACGTCGGCCGCCGATCCTCGAGCGCCGTTTGGTAAACTTGCCAAAATTAAAATAAGAATAAGGATGCGTTTGGTAAATATAAATTTTGATTCTTTGTCAGAATTGATTCTCGAAAGAATAAATTCTTGCCAGAATAAAAAATTCTGGCAAGAATAGAAAACATGCAGGCTCTAAGATTGCCTGGATGCGGACAAATGACTTTTGAATCTAAAATTGTTGGTATCTCACCCATTTAGTAAACTTATGTTTTTACCACAATAGTTGCCCCACGCCCTTCTAATGCGAAGCATCTTCTTTTAGACCCCTCATTTAAGTCACATCAAGCTATAGCATGCTCTGCGGTGGCTTTGACCAACCCTCTATAAGAGTCAATTAAATTCCAATGTGAATATGGTCCTAAGTCCACATTAATAGCCCACTACTTTCTTTCGTCAACTTTCACTTATTTTGTCAGCTTGAGCAAGCTAGGTGCTTTACTTGAGTAAAGTCAACACTATACTCTGACGGGTTGAACAATTTGCCATTTTGAACAAGCTGACAAATTGCCGGCTGGTTTGGTGGGAGGCAATATTGGAGAATTACTCCTAAAAGTGAATAACTTGTTTTTTCACTAAAGTGGAACTCAGGTGACCTTTTGGATATTTGTCATAGGTTTTTTTTTTTTTGGGATACGTTCACGATAAGTCCGCATTTGAATCTTAAAACTTGTAAAAAGTTCAAACAAGTCATAAAACTTGTCACAAAAATGTATTCGAATCCTAAAACTTTTAAAAAGTGGAATCAAGTCTTAAAACTTGTCATATTGATCAAATCAAGTTATTTTTGAAAGTTTTATGACTCATTTGTACTTTTGTAACACGTTTTAGGACTTGTTTAAACTTTTTGCAAATTTTAAGACTCAAACGCACTTTTTTTACAAATTTTAGAACTTATCGTGAACATATCTTTTTTTTTTTGTCGAAATATTTCCCATAGGTTAAACACATGCATATGCCCCTTTCTTTGCGAAACGAGAGTCATGCTCTGGCCATGTCATATCAATCATAATTTCACACCATAAAAAAGATATTAAATTTCAAAATGAGGTCACGAGGTTGGTAGAGTTTGTATCAATATTCGTATTATTGATTATTTTAAGTGCTCCGCGTTAAATAACTATCAAATCATAAGAAACGTAAAATATGAAAAATATATAAAGGAAGTTAAAGTGAGAGTTATTCCAAACAAGCTCTTTAACATTAAACTTCCTAAATCCCACTGCTTTTCTTCAAAAATAAAAGGAAATATTTCAATTTTAGGATTTTTTTTTTTTGTTGAGAATCTGGTTGAAGATTGGAGTTAGTGTCGAGTAACATGTTATCCTCGAAATTTGAACAAATGAGCAAACCGAAAGTTTTTAATCTCCCATTCTCTTTCATGGCCAGAAAAACCCTTTTTTTCATTTGATAAACCAGTTCGTAGTGAAAAGGAAAATGAGACATGAAAAGTAAAAATTCTTGATAATATAGCAAAGAGTATCGAAAAAATTCTAAACTATATCCATTGTAATGCCAAAACTTCCAAACTTATACCGTGTAATGAGAATACTTCTCGTCTACCATCCAAAGATCCTAAGCTTTGTCCACCGGTACAAACATAAAAAAAACCTAAACTTTCTCTAATACAATCCCAGCGCTCCAATTTTTTTTTTTTTCGTGTCATGAATACCCAAACTTATACCAGCAATAGAAAAAATAAATGATTTCCATCCTAGATCTGTCCAAGACGGTCGTGCAAAATTCAATTTAGCGGCTTGTGTGGACAAAAATGGTCGAACGGAGTAGATGTGGATCATTAGTAAGGTGAACGGCTTGAGGGTATTTTTGTCATATTGGTACAAAATTTGGAAATCTTTTGATCACACGAAAAAGTTTAGGAATTTCAGCGACGCAAATTTTTTTTAGGGCATCAATGTCACCATAGATATAGTTAAGGTTTTTGGTAACATAAAAAAAAAAGGGATATGTTCATGATAAGTCCTAAAACTTGTAAGGAAAATGCGTTTGAATCCTAAAACTTACAAAAAGTTTAAATAAATCCTAAAACTTGTCACAAAAGTGTATTCAAGTCCTAAAAATTTCAAAAAGTGCAATAAATCCTAAAACTTATTATATTAGTCCAATCAAGTTCTTTTTAAAAGTTACATTTTTTGAAAGTTTATGACTTATTTGCATTTTTTTTGACAAGTTTATGACTTATTTGATTTTTTTTTTTTTTTTATAGATTTTAGGATTTAAACGCACATTTTTTTAAATAAGTTTTAGGACTTATTGTGAACATAAAAAAAAAAAGTTTAGCAGGCGCGAGTCATTATCGGAGGAATTATCTGGTTTGTCCCCCGATCAAACTCTCACCATTTGATTTGTGACTCCCCCCATCCACATTCAATCTCTGTTTTCTTGAAAGGGAGAGAGAGAGAGAGACAGACAGAGAGAGAGAGATGGGGAGTTTGGGAGCGATTCTGAAGCACCCGGGCGATTTCTTCCCGCTGATGAAGCTGAAGATGGCGGCGAGCAATGCCGAGAAGCAGATCCCTCCGCAGCCTCACTGGGGATTCTGCTACTCCATGCTCCACCAGGTCTCCCGGAGTTTCGCTCTCGTCATCCAACAGCTCGGCACCGAGCTTCGCGATGCGGTGAGCCCGGTTGTTTTTTTTTTTCGAGAAATTTGGACGATCGAGACGTGAATTACGGTTCGTTCGTGGGGATATGTGGATGATGCGTGAACAGAATTGCGGATCAGGGGATTGGGTTTTCTGCTGCATTGATTTTGTTTTTGGAAGCGTATTTTTGTGCTTCTGTGGACTCGTGATCGCTGAATTTATCCGTTCGTGGTGTTTTAAGCAATGCCATGATGACTTTGGATGCATTGGCTCTGCCTGTTGCTGTTGAATGGAACGAGGTTGTTTTCTGTTTCTCTTTTTTTATCTGTTGGGGTCAAGTGAATTTTTTTCTATGGCTTGGCAAACAGTGCATGTGATCGGGAAATGTGAGGAAATTTGTCATATCGTAATGGGAGGAAATACGAGAGAATCGGGACAAAAATTGCTAATTCTAGACTACCTGCTGAAGACAGCAGGCGCAACGGCTAACATGAAGTCGATGATCAATAAATATGCGGCAAAGATGAATTCGAGTACATTTCTCTGTACGTTGTGGCTCGAGTGGTGTCCCCTCACTTACCGAAAGGCCCTGGAACAGTTTAATGAGGCATTCTAGTAGAGAGTCAATGCATGATCTTGATGCAAGACAATGACGTTAGAAGGAGTATACCAAGCGTACACTTTTCTCTCTAATATGTGTGAGTCCCCATGAGAAGACCACAAAACATGTCCATAGTTCAGCACAAGCCCAAGGTTTCCACGATTTTGGCATTTAGTTGATGGGAGGAGGTTCCTCGAGTCCATCCTCCTCCTCCTCCTCCAAAGGTTTTACTGTTTTAGTATTATTATTTCTGCATTCCTAGCAAAATAAAATACTGGTTTTTCTCTCTCCTTTCTCAAGAGAGATTCTGCAGGAGGGATATATCATGTGTTAATGTTTGGAATGATTCTTGGCTGGACTGGCTTTACTCATACTGTTTAATAGCATGCGCATGGCGTGGCACCTGGAGATCCAACAATTCTGATGAACTGGATATAATAACAATTTAGTCATAGAAGATGACACACGTATTAGTGCACTAGCTCCTGGAACTGATTTTTGTCTATTCCTAGAAATCAGAATATCAGCTGTGAAAGTACATATTATTATCTAACCAATTTTAAATTGTCATTGGGAGCTAGTTACTTTATCTTAGACGACTGGTTAAATTCAAAAGTCGTAGAAAGCGCTATAGGCTCTTATGACATGAACCACATCTAAGTATGATATTGACTGGAATTGCGTGATATTAGTGTTGATGCCAATGCTGCCGTCATCCATATATTCATGTGGTTACTTCTTGTTTTCTTTGGATACTTTCTCCTACCGACTTCTGTTGTCTGCTAATCCAAATGCAAAACTATGAACTGTTAGATTAGTTAATGCAAATGCCATTAGTAGCCAATGCAAATTCCAACGGAATTATTGGATTAGTTTCTTGCAATGTGTTTTTGTCTCTTCAACTTTTCTTTCTCATTTTTGCAGGTGTGCATATTCTATTTGGTCCTGCGAGCACTTGATACAGTTGGTTCGTCCCATAACTCTGTATTAATTCTCTTTGTCTTGCATTTGCAAGATATTACGCTGTTTATAAATTATAGTGTCTGTCCTAAATTACCGTCATTCCATTTTGGGGACAGTAAACCTTAGCGGTCGTTTATCAAATTGATTTCAAATGTATCTATCCAGTTGGCATCTCTACTTTTCCCTTCAAACTTCTGCATAACAGGAAAAGGAAGTGGAGGCTTTGAGGCTACATTTCCTGTCTGTGTGTTTTTAAAAGCGAAAGCCTATGCCTCTTCAATTCTTGATAATTTTGTGTATTTTTTAGCTATGGGATGTTGCAACACTTATCTTTAGCACTTTTGGTTGGCTAATCTGAGCCAGCTGTCCTTTTTCTGTCAAAGACTAACCATAGCGTGAATGCATTCAGAGTTTCCTTGTTATGCTGATAACATTCATGGAAATATTAGTGTAGGTCAGAGCGAGTTCTTCACATCTAGACTTCATTTTATTTATCACCATTAACCATCATAAATGGAAGTTGAGCATGCTAATGCTCTAGTTGTTAGTGCCCCTGCTAATTTATTGAATGAAAAACATTGACGTATAGTTTTAATCCGTTGAATAATCTATAAAAAATCAGTTTTGAGGATCAGTCCTTTAGTTCCCCTGTCTAATTTTCGTTAGCATCGTGTTGAATAATCGTTTCCAGCTCCATAATGACATTAGTATGTGATTTGGTGCTGGAATCTTATTTCTTCTAATGTACCCTTTTCAGAGGATGACACAAGCATACCTACTGATGTCAAAGTGCCAATCCTGAAAGCTTTTCATCAGCATGTATATGATAAGGAATGGCATTTTTCATGTGAGTAAACATGCTATTCAGTTACCTCTTTCTTGCCAGTTAAAGTTTTTGGTGATCTAAGACTGGTCGTCATGTATTTAAATGCTTGGTTCAGTATTGTTGCCCTTTGCTGACCTTTACAAATATTTCAGGAAATGTGAGTTATATGTATTCTGTCAAAAAATTTGTTTGACTCACATCTTTAAACGGTTTCTTTGTATATGTATAATTTTGTGTATGTGCTCCACATTTTGCGTTAAGAATGGTCTTCGAAGCTACATGGAGATTCTACCTTTAACTATATCTTGTAGCAATTATACATCTTTGCCACACTGTTCTTCATAGAGTAGTACTGCCGTCTGTGACATTTATTTTAATTGACTGAAATCATTTTCCTTAACACCGCCACTCGTAGAACATGATATATTAACAACATTTTGCCTCTACATTATGATTCTACATGAGAAATTGTGATTCTACATGAGAACCTCTACAAATAGAGTCATCTACTTTTCTTTTTTTGTGCATTCGTTTACTAACTTTTTAAGAACCAATACTAAAGTACAGTAAACGCTCTCTTGCTCTGAGAAGTTCTTGTAATATTTCTAGCATATGGGGATATTGGATGACCCTGTGTAGGGTAGAAGATATCTGATGTCAAGTTGGGAATAAGGTGTTTTTAAGCTATTTAGATTCCTTCATGCCCCTAATTCCTTCAACAAGCAACTTTTGGGACATGTAGAACTTAGTTAGCAAAGTTGTCTTAAGTTGCGACTGTCGTTACCTTGAAATCGTATTATTGTAAGTTAGTTTTGCTGTTTTAGTACATGACAATCTGTAGATGGTGCATATCCACTGATCTGTGTTACCTCATATGAGAAGAAGTTGGAGCTGGACTATTCAGTGGCCCAGAACTTTAGTGAGTTCACTGACTTGAGTTTTCTATTGTCGTTTTAAGGTGGTACAAAGGAATACAAGGTTCTAATGGACCAATTTCATCATGTTTCCACAGCTTTCCTGGAGCTGGGGAAAAGGTTACTAACTTATGATTTTTCTTTGTAATCTTGATGTCAACACCTTTTGTGAGATCAGGATATTCTCTTCTTCTACCTGATCTTTAGCTGCTCACTTAACCATGTGTGTTTCCTTTACCAACATATTTAACCATCATAGTGTCACAAGTGATTCTTGATAATATCATTGTCTACCAAATGTTTCCCTAACCAGTTTTCTTCTGTCAATGGGAATGCAAACTCAAAAGTAGAATTTTCCTGCAATTAACACAACCTTGTCGAACTGTTTCTGCTGGTTGATGGTTGACTGCTTTTCCTTTATAAACTGTGGCTTTTGACTATACTTGCAGGTACCAAGAGGCAATTGAGGATATTACTAAAAGGATGGGAGCAGGAATGGCAAAATTTATTTGCAAAGAGGTTCGTGATCTATGCCATGTTCTGATATTTTCCAAGACCTTACCTCAACAAGTAGCCAAGCTGGAGGAACTCTTACAAAGATTGCAGTACTTGGTTGTGCTTGGATTAGTTCAATATTGAGCAAGTGCATATACTTTACATGAGGAGAATCCTTGCCTCCAATGGAGGAAAATGAATTGGTAGAGTTTGTTGGTATTGTTTAGGAGCAGTGTAAACCTTTTCTTTGTTGAGTGGCTGGCATGGGTAGCCCATCCTGCTGTTCACTATGAGTGTGCTGGAGTAAGGAGTTGTACCAAAGAGCAAGGATTTGACCTTAGCTCTTTGGTACAACTCCTTGAAGGGTTTACTTGCTTATAAAAAACAATTTGTGCCTCTAGAAGTTTAGCATTTGGCCTAAATGACCCTTCTTCCATCTTCTAAGGTCCACTGGCTTATGAACTGACTATTGACTCTCCTATTTGCCTGGTTTATGGTAACTGATCGGGTTGGATTGAAACAAGTTTGATCAAAAAGGGCTGGCAATGTTCTTTTGCACAAAGCATTTCAAGGCTAGTTGTAGTCTTGCACCTTCTGGAAGAGTTGCTAGTAGTGGAGATTAATCTGTTTAATACATCATGCAGTTACTTATCCTACAAAGAGTTCCACTAATTTCTTCCTCATCGCAGGTGGAAACAGTTGATGATTACGATGAATATTGCCACTATGTGGCAGGACTTGTTGGTTTAGGTTTGTCGAAGCTTTTCCATGCTTCTGGAGCGGAAGATCTGGCACCAGATTCTCTATCCAATTCAATGGGTTTGTTTTTACAGGTATTTAAATAGACGACTAAGCTTCATGTGCATTACCACCTTCTATTATTTTGGATTTCTGAGATTGTTTTTGAATGTGAATATCAGAAAACAAACATTATTCGAGATTATTTGGAGGATATCAATGAGATTCCAAAGTCACGCATGTTTTGGCCTCGTCAGATTTGGAGTAAATATGTAGACAAACTCGAGGTATGCCTCTTCAACATGATTAATGACTATTAAGTTCTTACCTAGATTGTTTAACCCTTTTGCCATATGAAGTCGATTTTCCATCACCTAGTTTGTAGATGAATTGTTAAGATATTATTGACCTATAGTGCTGAATAACATGTCACATGCACATCCTAATTTTCTCTATTCTGTGATTGGCCCCGTCTATGTAGGACTTGAAGTACGAGGAGAACTCAGAGAAGGCAGTGCAATGTTTGAATGACATGGTCACAAATGCTTTGACACATGTTGAAGACTGTTTGGTATATATGTCTGCTTTAAGGGATCCTTCTATATTCCGGTTTTGTGCCATTCCTCAGGTACATGATCAATTCTTCAAGACAACATTGTTCTTCTCTTTGACCAAGAGTTGTTGCCTTACATCTCTCCTATGTTTTTTAAAATTTAGGAGGTAGCTATTGATATTAAAATCTATATAAGATTTCCTTTGAAAGGTTTTCTCAAGAACATACTACGAGCCCACTGTCTTCACTACTCCCCACCCCCTCTCTCATGCACATTTGCGCTCGTGTGCAGCGTGCACACAGACACAAATTGTCCCTTTCTCTCTACTTTCACACATGTTTGTGCATCCTACACTAGTGTGCATTAAAGAAAAAGGTTGCTTCTTCTTTTGGTCTCACAAAAAGAAGACTTTCAGTACGTGGTTGTTTTGCTTTCATGGTGTTTAATATTGCTATTTTCTTGTCTATGCCATTAATCTTTTGAATATCTGGGAGAAGCTCCTTTGCCAACATTTTTCTACTTTTTCTAGATAATGGCAATTGGAACATTAGCTTTATGCTACAACAATATTGAAGTTTTCAGAGGCGTAGTAAAGATGAGGCGAGGTAAGAAAATGATTTGCTGATATTTTCTTTCATCATTGAAATTATAGCTATACTAGACTAGATGAAATGATTAGGCACACTGAAGAACTTGAATGGCACTGGGCATTCATAAAATAGTTTTACTGGGCCATTATACGTGAGGATTAATGAGGTTTACTGAAGAACTAGATCTAGGCAGGACGGAAATAGCTTGTGAGACTATCACCATTTGAGACCATCCATAGGGCCTTGCTTCCAGTTCTCATAATTTATCATTTGTCAAGGCAGTGTCTATCCATGACTCTCTCTACTTAGGTGTATGCTCCATAGTAGCTCCTAGATAATGGTCGCTCAGCGATTCCATTTGTCTACCTATTCTTTTCAGGTCTTACTGCTAAAGTTATCGATCGCACAAGAACGATGGCTGATGTTTATGGTGCTTTCTATGATTTTTCTTGTATGCTGAAGTCCAAGGTATGAAAGTCAAAAACTAGAATGCACATCTTGTAATCTATTCCCGTGCACTTATCATATTTAATTTTTTAGTTATTTCTTCTTGAAAAATGCACTAGACCTTATAAGCTGCATTAGACTTGATTTGTTGGAAACAAACTGCTGATGCTCCCACTTTGTATGTCTGTGTAACTTTGGGAGGCCTGCTCAGGACATGGCCAGCAATTAAAGAGGCGAATCTTCCAATGTCTTAGGGTCATTGGACCAACCCCTGTATCTCTAGATACTACTTACTCAGAGGGCTAATTCCCCTTTTTAGCTCTAGGCAAGCAGCAGAAGAAATTTGGGGTTGGCTGGGGGTTTACTATGAGAATTTTGTACATAGCTCTAGGCAAAAGTTTTGATAATTTACTATTACATACCCGAATTGCCCCTGAATGTGGGACTTAGACTGGTGGGGAATGACTCCAGTATGAGGGACATGTGAGGAGTTCTCATTAGAGATAACAGTATCGATATACATGTGGAGCATGAAGGGGAAGTAGGTCAAAGCTTTTTAGAGGCTAGAAGAAAGCATTTTAATGACGGTGAAGAGAGTTCAGATAGTGATATAGGAGTAAAACTCTTTCAAGTAAAGTGGCTTTCAGATGATGAAGACACAGTTTTCAGCTGTTAGAAAATATTTCAGAGATTCCAAAAGAAGAACATCGAGAGAAGTGAGAGTGACAGAGAACAAAGTGAAACATCCACTTGTTGGTTCCACCTACAGGTGGTACATTTATGGAAAGATCTGGATTAGTGGAAGAAATAGTGAAGGGTGGCAAGGAATCAGTGTATTTTGACTTAAGTGACTGTGGGAGCTTTGTATATATAAGTGATGAGGATGAAGGAGATCAGGCACAAAGCAGGAGAAGCGGGTACCCTGCTTACGATACTATTGCACAATCACCTTGTGTTGTGCTTGGTATTGATATGATCTTTTTGGGCCTCAAACAGTTCATGGAGGCCGTTACTAAGTACTCAATTGATCGGCCTAGAGATATCAAGTTTATAAAGAATGACAGAGCAAGAGTGAAGGTTGTGTGCAAGTGGGATGGTTGTCCTTGGTTCATTTATTGTTTACATGATAAGCACAACCATCATTTCCATTTAAAGATGTTTGCAGATGACCATAAATTCCATCAAACATTTAGAATATCTTGGGTTACTTTTTCATGGATTGCCGAAAGATACACAGCTAGGATAATGAGCTCTCCTAGGTGGAAACAGAGGGACATGAAGGAAACTTTGAAGCAGGAGTATGCTGTGGATGTGACTCTTAGCCAGTAAAGGAGGGCCAAAAAAATTGTCTTTAAGCAACTAGAAGGAAATCTGGTCAATAAATTTGATATGTTGAGGGATTATGAGGAAGAACTTCTGAAAACTACCATTGGTGGCTCCATTTACGTACTTAGGATTAAAAAGGCTTGTAAGTTGAGAAGGTGAGGAGTTTGTTTGGATCATCTTGGCTGAGCAGCCAAACAGAAACCGATGAAATTGTCATTTTCTTTTTATGTTTCCTTTTTTTCCTGTTCTACCATGGGGGTGCGCACAGTCAATAGGAAAAAATGGGAGGTTTGAGTTTGTTTAGGTATTGCTCTGGAAGCCATTGGACCATGAGCGTGTTTGAACAAGAAAATAATGAGACCACATGGTCTCTTGTGCAATATCCCTAACAAACATTACTCTGCAAAATCTTCGGTGATCGAATTGGGGGAGAGAAGGGTTAGTAATGAATACAGCAATCCAGATTGTAAAGGCTAGCTATCTCGAATCTGTAGTGGACGTGGCAGCACTCCCTTATCTTAAATTTTCCTTCATAGTTATCTCCATGCCTTTTGCACTAAGGTTATATAAATATAGTCTGAGATATTGCTCACTATATTATGCTTTTGGCTCCTGTAGGTTGACAACAATGACCCTAATGCTACAAAAACATTAGGCAGAATCGAGGCTACGCAGAAGGCTTGCAGAGATGCTGGCCTCCGGAACAAAAGGTTCCTCCCTCTCTCTCTCTCTCTCTCTCTCTCTGGTTTAGATACTGATTTTGGTTCTTTCCACTATAAAATCTTTTCATGGATTTTGACAGGAAATCTTACATCCTTCCAAGTGAACCCAGATACAGCTTCGTGCTGGTAAGTTTACTGCCATTTATTTGGCTGGTCTAAGAACAATATGCTGAGCAGTAACCTAAACAAAAGAAAAAGTACACTTGCTTATCAGAATCTAAATTGCAGGTCGTCGTTCTGCTCATTATACTGGCAATAATTCTCGCTCAACTCTTTGCAAGTAGATCAAGTAACTACTGTGAGTTCCTTTCACCATATTGCGTGACCAATGATTGCTACAAACTTCTCTTATCATTGTCCTACAACTTCTATTCCTTTGCTTTCTCTTGTGCAGGATGGGCTTTGTGGGAACACCAGCAAGTCAGAGAGATTGTGTCGATGCAGAAGTAATTTACTGAGTTATGCTTATATACATGTTTGTAATTTGCTCTTTGTAAAAATAGAGGGCATTCCTTCCCCTTCCGCTTCAGAAAATGGGAAATAAATACATCTCATTTTTCAAAAATTATTTCAGCCCCATCTTAACAAATTGTCCCTTACTGCCGGCAAATCCATCTTTGAGCTGGTACAGGATCAGATGGTGCCTCTTCTGCTATAAAACCTGGTACGGGATCGGTATTATACTGAATCTACTCTTCTCAGCTTTCTGTTTTTCGTAGGATACTAACGTAATATCGGTGAGGTCTAAGCTATCATACGTGGCCCATTTGCAATTAATTACTAGAGAGTTTGGTGTTTTGACATTCGAAATTTCTATCTTTTGTAAATTGGCTCGGAATACGGTTCTAACATAACTTCAAAATTTTTACGAACATTCCTTTGTGGCTGTGCAAATCAATTAACCAATATTGGAGGATGGATGTAATGATACCATTAATCGGTAATTTACTTTGAACACGGTCATATCTACTCACGTCGAAGGATAGCTTCGCATTCGCGATATGAAGAGATCAACTATAGTTGGGAAGTCATCATATCTTGATGCCAAGAAATGCGTTCAATCCTTTGCTTGCCCATCCACTGCCGACGAAAAGATTCTTTCGCCAACTAAAGATGTAGAAATACAGCCAATCTACAGTATATTACTTAGAGTTTTGGGTTTAAGTTGCTTGTGTATGACTAGGTACTTCAACACGTTATTCTCGTGTTGCTTGTGTATGACTAGGTACTTCAACACGTTATTCTCGTGTGCTATATAATTATTATCGCTATTTCGAAACATCGTCAATTATAAGCAAGACCTGTATTTTTAAGCAGAAAAAACACTTTTCTTCTCCAGTTTTTAGTCGTACCCCAGATTATGGATTAGTTTAGTGATAAAAAAAAATGAATAGATTATTTTTAGCCTTACTTTTGGGCCCCAATCAAAGCCTTTTTATTCATTATTCGACCCACTCCTTTTATTTTCGCCCCAAAATCTTCCATAAACATGGTGGGTCGGTACAAATTATTGGTGCTAAGTAGAGCCCACTGTTGGTGACACATCCAATCTTATTTTTCTTTTAATCCAACCCAACTGTTGTATTCTGAAATTATTTTCCACTCCAAATAATTTGTCAATAGGTAGATAAGAACCGTCTAGTATAATAAATAAGGTTCATATCCCTTCAATGAGGTCAACCGAAGATATACCTACCAAAACAATGTTTGCAAGAGGTTAAAAAAATCAAGCACCCCTCTCCATGTGGGCAGGATCCGAATTTGCTCCGACAATGTGCGTTATCCCACAAGGCATGGACTCACAAAATAAATAAGTACAATAAATAAAAGTTGGTGCTTCTACGCGCAAGGCCTCTGTTTTTTTTTACATTTTTATGTCATATTCGAAGTCACGTCATTCGTCTGATTTTGGTGTCTTACCTGATTTTGTAGAAGGGTGTGATATTTCATATTTAAATCAAGGCGTCATTGGGTCTAAGGGCTGCATTTGAGAAGCATTTTAGAGAAAGTCTTTTAGAAAAATACAAATACCTTTGGAATAAATGAGTTTTTCGAAATGTAAATAGTGTTTGGTAAAATCACACTTTGAATACAACTTTGGTTAAATGGTGTTTGGAAAAATTACACTCTGCAAAACCCTTTTGAGAAGATTTTTTTTTTTTAAGTCAAAATCTGCCACTGGAAAGGCTCGCCGACTGCTTGTCGGAGAGGCTCTCTGGCAAACCACCGCCAGCCTTGCCTGAGGTCGCTGTACCTCAAGTGAGGTGGCCTGAGGCTATGCGACCTCAGGCTCGGCTTGGGTCATGCGACCCCAAGTGGCATCGGCCTGGGGTTGCATGACCCAAGCGACGGCTGCCTAGGTCTCGCAACCCAGGCTGAGCCTGAGGTCGCGTGACCTCAGACTGCCTTGTCTAAGGTCCGGCGATGGACGGCAAGGCTGGCGGTGGCTCTATGACATCCGAAAATTTATGCATTATATTTATAATGCGTAAGAGGTCGTAGACGATATATATAGCATGTTGAAGTCTTAATTAAGTGTTTTGTGTAGAAATCGCGGAGGCTGAATCGTATTTTACGTATCCGTTGTTTTCCGTAAATATTTTCGTTAGGATTAAATTGTTGGATATATGCATTCGGATTAATTTTCTAGAGTTGCGACAATGTTTGCAACATCACGTTATTCAATTTCGGAGGCCGAAACGCTCCGAATTTTCGTGTTGAATGAGTGTTAAGTTTGAAATTTACTGAGTTAAACATTCTCAAGCGTTCAGTATACTTTGCTAAACATTTTGATAAGTTTAAAATATTTTTCGGGTTTACCAATGTTTAGATCGGCCACTGGTTTTCATATTTTTACACCGATTACTTCGTTTATGTACTGATTTATAAGATAACTTGATAATTTATAAAATATCTTCATTTGGGACCATGTTGTTTAGCCAAATGTCACTTTTTCATAAGCCCACGTCTTGTAAGATCTCCACCAAGTGTTTTAACCCAAGCAATTATTACTTTTTAACTCAATGTTATTTGTTCATATCCCATTGAAGCTTCAAAGACTGTAACCCCATTTTAGTCGTAGATTACATTCTCAGAATACTTCAAGAACCTTCAACTTCACTTTTTCTTATTCTTCCTCTTTTCAGAACCACTACCAGTAAAGAGAAGGAATAACCCACTAGGATTATTGGAGCTTTAAATCTTTCTCTTTCAAGAAAGCTCAAGGTGATTATTGAGGATTTTACTTCTTGCTCCAAACTAGTTTTGTTATTCGAAAAGATTTTTAGTGTTAACTCAAGTTCTTGATAATTTTGTGTGAAGGTAATTAAAGCTTTGCTTTGCTCAAATCGTTTGAGGTAAGTGAAACTCTAAGTACTAAATTAGGAGAATTTATTTAGTGCTCTTGACTTGAATGGTTGTTATGATTGATTTTTGCTTAAAGTTATTGACATGAGTAGTTAAACTTATAATTATTGAAGTTGGATTGTAATGTTCTTTTGTCTTGAAGTTGTTGTGAGTTATAATGTCTTTAAAGTGTGTTAAATGGGTGAGTATATCTACTGGAAAGAACTGAGAAGAGGTAAAAAGAAGTCCTTTTTCGTAGACTTGAGTTCTGGAAAAAAAAACAAGTCAACCAAAGTCAACATTTAGTGTCGATAGTCAACATTTTTCCTGAAATCAACATTTTGTGTCGAAGTCAACATTTTCTGTCGAAGTCAACATTTTTTGTCGATAGTCAACATTTTGACCGAAGTCAACAAAATCTATCGATAGTCAACATTTTGTGTCGATAGTCAACATTTTATGTCGAAGTCAACAAAAAGTATCGATAGTCAACATTTTGACCGAAGTCAACATTTTGTGTCGATAGTCAACACTTTGACCGAAGTCAACAAAAAGTGTCGATAGTTAACTTTTTCTATCAAAATCAAGAGAAAATTTTCATTTTATTGAATCTTAATGCTCCAAAACTCAATGAGATTGAGAGAGCTCTTATAGTATTATTATTTATGTGAAAATGGAAGAAAATGATTAAAGAACTATTAATGTAAAGGTAAGTGATGCATAAATTACATGATATGCATTATTTGAGTGTTTGGGTTAAGTTAACTGAGTCATTAATGTTCACGTAACCCTATGACAATGTATTATTTACTTGCAAAACGTATGATTTCGACATGAGACGTTACGACATGATTTCGTATGTTGATTTTGAAGTAAATGTGAATTTCATAGTTGATGTAAAGAAAATATCATGTGCATGAATATGAAGAGATAATATATGAAAAGTTATGTTCCGTCATCCACGCGATCGTGGCGACGATGCCTCGCGAATCGGGATGCTCGCGAATCGGATGCCTCGAGGAGTGGTTCGAGATGCCTTGAGAGTTTCGAGATACCCCATTGAGAGGTGGGATGCCCTGTAGTCGGATGTTGCGGGATGCCTCGGAGTTGAGATGCCCTACGAATCAGGAAGTTCCGTGAATCGAAAAGTAATGCCCTAGGAATCGGGAAGTTCCGTGAATCGAAAAGTAAAGAAGAATTGAATGTGATAACTGAGTACATGATGTACGTTTATAACGCATGCCCATGATGAATAAGATGAATACTTTGTATTTGATGCATGACCATGGTGCATGTTCACTGATGAATATGAGGTGGTATGTATATACTATGACGTGGTGAGTCATTCGTGTGTACTTAATAGGCAATCTCAAATAAGGTTGCTATTGATTTGCCATCGACATAAAAGGTAAGATTTTCATGTGCTTATTATGCAAAGGAGTTAGAAATGTTTGATTGCATGTTAATTGTTCCAGGTTGAGTGGTGAATGGATTTCCTACCTTAGAATTAGAGATTTCATTTACTAGGCCTCGGCTCATTCCTTTATTTTTCAGACCTGTAGGATGGATCCTGTACCACCACCACCACTCGCACCACCTATGTTCGGAGCTCCTGTCCAGTTTAATGCTGTTATAGAAGATATAGTCGTACCGGGTTCAGATATAGTTTATGTTAAATGCAAGTCTATTATATGGGTCGACGTAGGACTTCCGGAGTGGATCGCCTATAAATACATTGCCTGGTATATACGCACAGATGATGGGGAGACAATGGGACCTCTGAGACGTTTTGATGGACCTCCAGGCATGTACGTCAACGACGAGACTTCACCGAGTGAAGTGATTGACCCGTAATTAGTGAGTAACCATATAGGAGGTATGGTCTTTTTGAAATAGATGTGTGGAGTAGAAGCTTTGGAGCCGTACCTTCTTCCCAGAGTTAATACGATGTAATCTTTTGTCTTTTGGGAGTTGTATTAAAACTTGAAAGAGGATCAAAATGGATAAGGAAGCATATGTTAATTATGTAACTTGACTTCTTGTGATTGCTCATGCTATGTGGTGTTGATGTTATGTGCTTTCGCATGTGAAAAAGTTTAAAGTATATTGTATGAAATGGTAAGGATACGTGTAGTGTGTGACGTTCTAGGGCATCACAGGCTCGCCGGCCCGTCGGTGGCCCCTCACAACAACGCTTGCTCTCATGTCTAATGGAGAAGACAATGAACAGTGAAAGCAAGGGCAAGATCAGAAAAGCAAAAAATAAGTGAGGATATTTTGGGAAGAAAAAATAATCCACTTACCCCTTTTGAGCATTTCAAAAATGCTCAAATGCCCGAGGCAGCCTCCAACCTACCTTGGGCATTCAGCATTGGAAGCCCTTGGCATTTGGTCAAGGTGAGTGAAATTTTTTTCCCAAACACCAAATATTTTCCCCAAGTAACTTTGGACACTCAAAGCTACTTGGAAAAGTTGTTCCCAAACACAACCTAAGTATTCTCACTCACCACTTTTAAGGATGGAGCCTATGAACAAAGTGATTTGTATGCATTTCTAGAGATTAGCACAATCAAAATTTTCTATATTAATGCAATTAATTTTTTTAAAATACCATTTTTTTTCTATTTCACGTGTCAGTTTCTGTGTCCCTGCTTAACTAAAGTCTTGGTTTAGTCAACCATCGGTTGTGGCTGTGGTTCAAGTTGACACAGAAGTTCGTGGTCATTGGGACCGTCGATACTCCACTTTTAAAGGATAAATTCTTATGGTCTTTTTAGGTTGACAAAGCACTCTAATAATACTTAGGTGGGCAATTGAGTGTGAAGAAGACACTGCCTCTAGATACACAGATTGATATGCAAATAGTGATAGTAACAAGACATCTAAGTAACAAGACATCTAAGAGTGTTGAACAATCTTTGCTCTATAGAAGGCGAACAAGCTATTGGATGTAAGATATGTTGATGATTAATAGACCTTGCAAATAGTAAACAAGTTATTGGATGAGGAATAAGTTGACGTTGATAAGGACCTTGTGGATGGTGAACAAACCAGAGGACGTGTGATACGGGTTTGGATGGACCAATAGAAAGTGAACAAACTAGAGGCCATGAAGACGTCAATAAGATTGAATGGACATTGGGGATAATGAATAAAATAAAGAACGCGTGATCATCGAAGAGTTTAATGGACCATGTAAAAGGTGAACAATCTACAAAACATTAAGATGTCAATAATGTGAGAGGTATCTAAATGCAAAATGAGAACTAGCTCAGGTATGTAGAAGCTTCAGATCGTCTCTGCGAAGCTACAAAGTGACATTCTGTGATTCCAGATGGCGGAACCAATGGCTACATTTTGAGATTTGTGCTTTACATTTTGTGATTCTGTAAAAGGATGACAATAGAAAAGGACAAAATTGGTATTCTTTTAGTCCATACACAAATTTCTAGTATATTTATCACAACTGTATTGGTTTATGATAAATTTATGATAAACGTATTAATTTGAGATTTTTCGTGATATTAATTCAATCTTTCATCTATTCTAAATATCCATGTGTCACTAATAATTTTCATTCATATCGAAATAACAATCAATGCGCCCTGTCGGCACGCTGCAAATTCACTAAATAAAATGGCACGTGAGCATATAATAATTGGCGGGTAGTCCCTCCTCCGAGACAAAGACTTAACTGCAAAGCTGTACCCATTACTTCACAGTCGACAGTTCCCAGCTCAGAGCAAAACGAGGATGACAGAAAAACAAATGAGTCGCGAAGCGAAGAGGACGACGGTCTTGGAAGTCGGCGACGATGGCGTCGCCCTCATCATCATCGTCAATCCTCCCGTCAATGCTCTCACTGCCGACAGTACATCCTCTGATCCCCTTCCGAACATCCTTGGATTTCTCGAGAGTTGTTGCCTTGACTGGTCGACATTTTTTCTTTTTCTTTTTTTGGTGGGTGTGGAGTTTCTTCATGTTTTTCAGTTGCGAATTGTGGGTACAGCATCGAGGAGATCATCAGCAATGATCAACTGACCTTGGTTTTTTCAACTAGCTTGAGCTTTTTAAGTTTTAGTTGAGAATGGAATGCATCTCTTGGCCTCACTTTGCTTGCAGTCAAAGTGTCGTTTCTGTCATGGAATGATAAACTGAAGCACTTGGGGCGCTTATTCCCTATGTGTATCATATGGAAATAACCATATCGTGCCCAATTGGAGCCAGCATTTTGCAGCATTGGTTGTGTGAAAAGTTCACTGAAAGTCCCAAACCGTGTGTATGGAGTCTAACCGAGTCCCACATCATTCGATTGGTTTAGCAAGTTGTGAAATTTTATCGAAAATGGCAAATGAAATCTGTCCCTCGCAAATCGTGTACTTGGCAGAAGAGAATTTCCTGTGTGGCGGAGGTTGCCACGTCGTAGCAATTGGAGAAGTGATGACTGAAATGGTGTGATTGCAACTTATTCAGAGAAAAGATTTAGGATTTGATTGTGACAATTGAAAGGTTTGGACTTGATTGCACTGCTTGTGCAAGCTTCAGGAATTCTAGTGTACTTTTTCCCATTTGTTATGGGGTTTGATCAAGTATGGCAGACTTGAGTTTAAATTTCTGCAGAAGAGATAATGTTAAAATGCATACACTTGCATCAACTCAATTCACTTCGCAGCGAACGACTCGCATAGTTTGAACATTAGTGGACAGGAAGCTGCTGTTAGAAGAGAGTATTAGGAAAAGAATTGTACCTGTTAAATATAAATGTGGCTCAACTTCTGACCTTCGTCCACTTTCACTAAACTCTGTGTATGGTTGCTTCATGTTGGCACAATTCAACTCTGCTGTTTACTGTGCTTTTAACAGGCATTTTCTCTCTCTTTTTTATGCCTTTAGGATATGTATTTCTGCCAAAGTTCAGATACACATTTATCTCTATAATAGCTGTAAACATGTAAGTGATCTCTTCCTTTGCCTTTCCCAGTATTCCGCAGCTTAAGTGAGAGCTATGAGCAGGCTTTGGGGAGAGAAGATGTGAAAGCAGTTGTAGTGACGGGTATTGATCAGAGTTCTTTTTCCCTCTTGTATATCTTGCATCCAGCAGGATTGAAATGCTGGGACTATTCTTTTGTGGAACAGGTGCAAAAGGCATTTTCTGCGGGGGCTTTGACGTTAGTGGCTTTGGTGGACAAAAACGCAGGGAAGGTATTTTACTTGCATGTTTGTTTCATACTCTATTAGTTGACTCTGGATTACGTTATCATGTCCTTTTCTTTGTCTAAATTCTGGCAGAACAAACAAAGCCTGGTTATACATCAGTTGATTTCTTCACTGATGCAGT
Organism: Metrosideros polymorpha var. glaberrima; assembly: GCA_001662345.2. Classification (NCBI taxonomy): domain Eukaryota; kingdom Viridiplantae; phylum Streptophyta; class Magnoliopsida; order Myrtales; family Myrtaceae; genus Metrosideros; species Metrosideros polymorpha. The sequence continues at coordinate 7,916,073 of BCNH02000002.1, read as the reverse complement.
TGAAGGTATGTGCTTGATCTTTATTGCTTTCTACTCGACTTATTGTTTATTCAATCGTGTGCTTTCTTTTTAGCGGCTAAGAAGCCTTCTGTTGCTGCTATTGATGGCGTCGCTTTGGGCGGAGGATTAGAACTTGCTATGGTGCTAATACCTTTTTGTTTACAGATGAGATTTTCATTTATGGGTTTAGAACATTATTTTTCAGTTGTCAATTTTCATTTTTTCTTGATTAGGCATGCCATGCAAGAATATCGACTCCTACCGCGCGATTAGGGCTCACTGAACTTCAATTCGGCATCATTCCTGGACTTGGAGGTATTGCCATAATTCAAGTTGAGCATTCTCTGCATTATTGTATGCAAGATATGTGTTTAACCGGGCATGCTGTATCATCTATAAGGTGAATGTCAATGCAATACTTCATGACCTGAATCAGCTTCCCTTCACTAATTATAACAGAATAAACATTATTTCATTGAAACATGTTCAATTATTTTTTGAAATGTTTAAGTTCATGCAATTCTCGAATATGAACTGAGATTGGGTGCATATGATGTTATTATTGCTCATGATATATATCTGACTCCACATTGGATTTTGGTACTTCTAGCAAGTGAATAATAGATGAAATTGCAGCAAACTAAGTTCGCAAAAATGGTACAGAATGCTGTTTTTTTCACTGGTATGTTGCCCCAAGGAATATAAGGTCCTCATTCTATCGACTCATGCACGGTATCGTCATATAAGCTAAGCTCAAAGTTCTATGTTACTGAAGTTGCATATGATTTTTTTTTTTTGGCCGTGCATATGAAGGTAGTTGGAAACTTAGAAATACCCAACATGTCAAGGTGCAGATAACTAGTTTTCTAAGCCTATAGTGCCAAATTCTGAGTTTTCCATATCCATCACACTCGAGTCATATACGATTTCTTCACAGTTTTTCCATTCTGGGATCTCGGTTAATTTCGTCGGAATTTAGGCATAGAGCAGGGGACCAAAGCAGTAAACTAAGAAGCATTGGGTAATGGAAGTGTTTATCCAAAACCTGGAGTTGGGATAGATGTGTATAGGATAACACGTAGTCCATCTCTATGATTTTGTTTCTTTAAATTCAAACAAAGCGACTGCTTGATCTGTCTTGCACATTGTTAATCCAGTGCCACATCATGCGCGGATGTTGACTGAGAGCTCGGAACATTTATGTAGCATCCTTTTTATCAGTCTGATCAAGTGCTTTTAGTTATTAAGCTGTGGCAATAGGCTATTTGAGGATGATAGGGACCTAGATTCTAACTGCTTAGCATATGTCTCTGAATAAAGATTAGGATCTGTTCTTCTTTCCACCTTTGAATTTCTCTGTTTTTTGGCCATAAGTTGTGCCTATTAATTCCTTTGTCGAGTTACTATGGTCCTCACATTACACAGATCACGCAACAGATAAGACATATGCATTTAATAACCCATTGATTGAACTTTCATTTCCGCAATTGATGCACTTTGACCAGAACCCAGCCTCTTTTCTGGTAAAAAAGTGACATGTCTGAAACTTGGTGCCAATTTTCTGGACGCAATGCCATGTGGCAACTACACCAAGCTTGTCGTGGAAAAATTGAACAGATATCAGTCAAAGTGCATCAATTGAAAAAGAAAAAGGAACGAAAGTTTGTACATCAAGTAGTGACATAAATGCAAAATCTACTAAAGTTTAGTGAACAATGAAACTATAGCAGAACAATAAAGAATGCTATGTTTTATTCCGGTTTTGGCATCTCATTACTTTTGTATATAGTCTATTATATATTTGAACCGTCCATTTAGCAAGTAGATGTTAGAATTCACAATCTATGTTCTCTCAGATTTAATCCACAATTAATTAATTGCTAAATACTGGACTAGGACTTCCTTTTTGTGACAAAGTGAATTATGAAGGTGCCTGAAGAACAAGGGTCAATGCATTTCCTTAATGGTGGTGTTATAATGACCTTTTTTAGTACGGCATAGAGTTCTTATGATGGCTTTACCTGAAGCTTGATCTTATTACACGCACTAGCATATTTGATGTGATTTTGCTTTCTTTTTATTTATATATAATTAAGGTCATGCACCTGAACTGCACCAGGAACACAGCGACTTCCACGCCTTGTTGGTCTCTCCAAATCGCTTGAGATGCTGCTGGTACCCTTTGGCCTTATGGGTTTTCTGTTGTTTTGCTTCTCTACTTGTTCTGAATATATTGAGTAACTTGCTCTGGCGCCCCCAATGATTTACCATGTAGACCTCAAAGGCAGTGGAAGGGACAGAAGCATGCAGTTTGGGCCTTGTAGATGCTGTTATATCACCAAATGAACTTCTACCAACTGCCCGAAAATGGGCTCTGGATATCTCACAGTGCAGGAGACCATGGGTTGCTTCTCTTTACAGGACCGACAGGCTAGGATCCCTTGAGGAGACAAGGCAAATACTTAAGTTTGCGAGATCTCAAGTAAAAAATCAGGCTCTTAATGTCAAGCATCCTCTGATCTGCATTGACGTTGTTGAAGAGGGTATAATCTCTGGTCCACAGGCTGGACTTTGGAAGGTACTGCCTAATCTAGCTTATGTAGCCTTCTTATTGGAGCAAATTGTGAAATATTATGAACCAGATCCTGTATTGGCAGGAGGCTAAAGAGTCTCAACAGCTTCAAAAATCTTACACCACCAAGTGCTTGGTCCACGTCTTCTTTGCTCAACGTGGAGCTTCGAAGGTTAGAACATAACTGTCTGTTTGTATACTGTTGATCTGGCGTAGAATAAAAGGAGGATACAACAAAGCTTTTGGTTTTGAATTTGAATTTGAATTTGAATTTGGAATTTTACATGCTTTGGGCAATGGCACAGGTTCATGGATGCTATATTTTTTCACAAAACATTCTGGGGCAATCTTCATGAAATTCCATCCATATCCTTTAGAATGGCTAGCATGACTTTCATATTGGCCTTTGGTTACTTGAAGTTGTTTTGTCAAAGATTGGTTTATGATTTGTCACCTGGTAGTGTGGATTACATTCAGGCAAAGGATGTCTGATTTTTTAATTCATGTGAAGGTACAATAGTTAGACTTGGCAACTGAGCAGATATTGGGTTGGGTTCTGGGTCAATATGGGTACGACTTATAAATTGGGCCATTTTAATGGGTCGAGATTTGATTAGCCCATACTGGATTAATTTTTTTTTTTTTTACCTATTTTGTCATCTTCCTTAATAGACATACTTTTAGTATGCAAAAACTTTAGACGATAAATATCTTCACCAAACTAATAAATAGAAAATGTATGTGTTGGTCGTAGATCTTGCTTCTAAATAACCGCATAAATTAGTTTGCTCCACACATTGTAATATTTGCAAAATTTGATTTCAGAGTTCCTCAATCAAATAAATTAGCACTATTAAACAAAAGAATATCGTAAAGCCATAATAAAGTTGATCTTGTTAAAGTGTGTATTGTCAAAAGCAAATATTGTACCAAAGACTATATTTTTTAACCAAAAACTTAAAAACACAATAAAAACACTTAAAAATTAAACTCCGACTAATAACATGTTGCCATCCAACTTAGCTTCTAATGGAAAAAGTGACACCTCTTGAAAGTTACATGAATCACGTATTTTTTTTCTGATATTACAAATATATTAGTTAACAAGACCGAATACCTTTGTAATTATGACTACTCTGGTAACTATGATTTAAGCTAAAAAGATTTTTCGCACATCAAGTCAAGTCGGGTTGAAATAGGTCGACCCAACCTAACTTGTAAATTTTTTTAGCAATGCTAGAGGTATTAAGATTTGTATAGTGAATTAGTTTGCTAAGTAATGCAAAAATCTGTAAATAGTTATTTAAGCTAGTATGCCCATTTAAGTATCAAACTGAAAAACTATCACATGACTTAGCCAAGCAAATTTACTATAATTCTTAGTATATCCAGCATAATATCAAATTATTTTGATTTATCCATCCAATATAAGGAAATATATAGATTATATATTTCTTCAAATAATATACATATGTTAAGCTAACAAGACCAGATATTGTAACATTCTGCCTGTTAAAAAATTTCAACTATGATCAAGCACCCCAAAAAAAAAAAAATTCCTTCACATGTCGGGTCACACCTGGTGGACCCAACCCAATCCGGAAATGTACGGGTTGGGTTTGACTCGGTTTTTGGCAGATTGCCAAAAAGTCCACCGTTACCCTGTTTTTCAGGGCAGGTTATCGGGCCGGTTTCAGTTTTGCTAGATCCAATAACAATTTCACTGTAATTTTTACACAGTGAAGTATAATGTTTCTCTCCATTCCTAATGAAATGTTACGTTTTCAGACGTGACTTCCACAATTATTTTTACCATTAAGGGCAGAGGTAGAAAAAGGTTGTAACTAGCTTCATCAAACCTGTCTGTGTTCACAGAAGCTCAAGGAGTTATTGCTTTCTCTAAAAAAAAGAAGGAACTTGATTAGATGGCCCTTTATAATGGCTTATGACCCTGGCTATAGTCTAGGTTCAATGTTACTCATCTTGACTTACTGAACTTTATAGAAACTCTGGTAAATTGACCCTCTGCAACTGTGACATAGGTCCCTGGTATCACAGACAGAGGTTTGATGCCTAGGCAAGTCAACAAGATTGCTGTTCTTGGTGGAGGACTAATGGGATCTGGAATAGCGACTGCGTTGATACTTAACAATTATTCTGTGATCCTCAAAGAAGTAAACGAGAAATATTTGCATGCTGGTATAGGACGAGTCAGAGGTAACAAAAGTTGTATTTTGGTTCATCTTAGTATTTACATTCAAGCACCTTTTTGTTTCTGTTAGCTTTTACTTTTTTAGGTCTGCCATTTGCTAACGGTTTGTGTCCTTCCAGAAAATCTGGAAAGCCATGTTAAGAAAGGCAAAATGACTGCGGAAAAGCTTGAAAGAACAATGTCCCTTCTAAGGGGTGTGCTTGACTATGAAAGCTTCAGAAATGTGGACCTGGTTATCGAGGTAATTGGAAGATCTCCAACAGTTTCATCTTATGTAGGACTTTGGGAAGATCCTTAGGTACTTGCTTGATGCTTTAAACAGGCCGTTATTGAGGATGTTTCCTTGAAGCAACAGATTTTTGCTGAGCTTGAAAAATACTGCCCACCATATTGTATACTCGCCAGCAACACCTCCACTATTGATTTGATCATCATTGGTGAGAGAACCAAGTCTCTAGATCGGATTGTTGGGGCCCATTTTTTCAGGTGATGTAAAGTGTGAGGTTTTTATTTATGTTTTTTATTCCCTTCCTTCCTTTTGCTAAAATACTGGGAGCTACTTCCAATGCAGTCCTGCACATGTCATGCCTCTTTTGGAAATTGTTCGTACTCGGCATACATCAACCCAGGTTGTTGTTGACTTGCTTAATATTGGGAAAAAGATGAAGAAAATCCCAGTGGTGGTTGGAAATTGTACAGGCTTTGCTGTGAACAGGATGTTCTTCCCTTACACACAAGCTGCTCTTTTGATCGTTGAGCGTGGCACCAATCCCTATAGTATTGACAATGCGATTACCAAATTTGGGATGCCAATGGGTCCTTTCAGGTCTTGAAGCATTCTAAAATTTGAATTATTTTCCTTTTGCTCTCCAAAATAGTCTAATGTTTAACTGAGTTTTACTCTATGCTGGCAGATTAGCTGACCTTGTTGGTTTTGGAGTTGCAATTGCTACTGGCATGCAATTCCTAGAGAATTTCCCTGAAAGAACGTATAAATCGATGCTTATCCCCATCTTGCAGGAGGATAAGAGAGCTGGTAAAACTGTCACTGATGCATCATGACCTGATTCTTGATCTTTTCAGGAAGTCTAACCCAACAAGCCTAAAACTATTAGGGAGGGAGACTTTATGCATATAGGCCCTAGCAAACACTGTGTATAAGTGATGTGAGACATACGTTAACAACCCATGCAAGCTGGACAAAGGACGACACTGCCGATCATCAAACTGGAAATAAAACGAATAAGAACCACACACAAAATGCAATATTAAATGGGTCATAAAATATGGGGACTTGGCTTTTTTCAGCCCTTCGGTTTTCTTTTCTACTCTTAATGTTTCTTGCTCTTGTTGCAGGTGAATCTAACAGAAAAGGTTTTTATCAGTATGACCAAAGGCGCAATGCTACCCCAGATCCTGATCTAGAAAATTATATCGAGAAGGCCAGAAGCATTTCTGGTGTTACTGTGGACCCTAAGGCCTCTCTCTCTCTCTCTCCAATTGATTGATCACACTTGCTTGTGCTCTGCAACTTGGAAGGGGATAACCATTAACCCATATCCAGGAAAAAATAGAAAGAAAAATTAGAAAAGAAAATTGATGCCTGTCATTTTGGTGGAGTTTTGATAGCTTCTTTCTAAAGTTGAAATCATATCGCTTTCAATCACTCAAAAACTGATTGATCATCCTTGCTTGTGCTCTAAATTTGGAGTGGATAACCATTGATCTGTACCCACGGGGAAAAACAGAAGAGTAAAGAAAATCAACACCAATTCATGTTAGTCGAGTTACGATATCTTCTTTGTGAAGTTTTTTCTGTATTACTGTTAAAAACTCAAGTAGTTGCAGTCATTCTCCTCTCAATTACTGTTAAAAACTCTGTTTTCATTTAACAGCTAGTAAATATAGCAGAAGATGACATCGTAGAGATGATATTCTTCCCTGTGGTAAATGAGGCCTGTCGAATCCTTGCTGAAGGAATCGCTGTCAAAGCAGCGGACCTTGACATAGCTGCTGTTATGGGCATGGGCTTTCCACCTTATCGGTATGTAATTTTAAGTGCTCACGAGTCCTGTTTTATTTTATTGGTGCGAAATCTAAAGCTGTGTCGTGCAGGGGAGGTGTTGTCTTCTGGGCCGATTCATTGGGTTCCAAGCACATTTGTTCAAGATTGGATGAATGGTCAAAGATGTATGGAGATTTCTTCAAGCCTTGCCCTTACTTGGCTGAAAGAGCGGCCAAGGGGATTCCTCTGGTGAGAAATTCTGAACTACACGCCTTTGATAATGTTTGCTAAGCTCAGATCAATTTTAGTTCAATTTGAAGTTGCTAGAGATCCATCGAACTTAGGGCATTCTATTGCATCGACCTAGAATAGTAGATGCATGATTGTCATCCTCAGAAGAGCATGAGGATATATGTAGATTAGTCGCAACCATCAGTGTGTAAGAACATGGTAGCTTTGATTTTCATGCAGCCACATGACTTCTCAAACATCTATATTGTTCCGTCGCAGAGTTTGTCATCATATCAAGCCAACTCTCGGTTGTGACATCAAGTTGCTCAATTCCTTATAGACGTGGATAAATTCCATCTTCTGTTCCTTGTGAGTACAAGCTAGACTTCTACGAGCATGATCTCTATTTAAATCTTGTACTGTCTTGACCTTTTGTATATTGATTTGTTGGATAATGAGCGTCCTGATATGCACGTTCGTCACTGGAGTAACTGAAGAGAGAGAGGTGCAGATTCATGAGTAACTCAACAAAAAACATGGTGGAAGTTTCTGCTTTTGGACATTCTATTTTGTCATCATCAAATGAGTTAATAAACATAACAATATAAGCTATGACTTGTACAAAACGAAAACACACACAAACATTTATTCACTGAAGTCGTACATGGCATTCATCTATTATGGAATCTATTTCAAATTTTTTCGGCAAGCTCTCTCGATACAAATAACCTAATAATAAAAAAGATACTCATCCTCCAACCTGTTGTGTGGAGTGTATTTTCACAAGAGGATATGCCATAGATTTCATCAATTTTTGACATAGCTCTGAAACTGTGGAGAAATTACAGAATTTTGGACGTTGGCAAACGCCAAACTCATAGTGCTGTGCAAATTCTCGTACGCACGCTCTCCTGTTCGATAAATCATCGGGATAGAATTTGTCTCGCTGATCTAAAGATGGACTGAGAGAAAGAAACTCCATAGAGATCGCATATAATCTATTGGTAAGCTCTTGCCACTTAGTGTAAATTGCTGGGATAAACAAACTAAGGCTAAAGTACACTAGAAGTGCTATAATTTGGCACGGGTGGACACCTTAGTGTCACAATTTCTAAAAGTTATACTTAAGTGCTATTTTTTTAAAAACGTAGGACACTTAAGTGCCAACTCCGGTGAGCTTGTCGGAAATCTAATGTGACCTTATTTTATTAATATTTTTAGTCTATGTGGCTCGCTGGTGCTGACGTGGTAAATTTTTTTTAATGATATTCTAATGTTTTTCAAATAATGTTTTAATTTTTTTAATTTTCCTTTTTTTTCCATTGTCTTCTTCCTCTGGCTCACCGGCCAGAGGAAGGGTTGTCGACTGGCGACAGCAAGACCATGGGCGAGGCTCGGCCTCGCCCAACGACGACAGCGAGGCCGACCTTGCCCATGGCCTCGCCATCACCAGTCCCTCCACTAAAGCAAGTGCTTTTTCTTAATTTTTTTTCTCTTTTTTTTTCAATTTTCTTTTTTTTTTTCCATTATCTTCTTCCTCTAGCTCGCCGGCCAGAGGAAGGGTTGGCGATGACCAGTGAAGCCATGGGTGACCTGATCGAAATTCACTTCATAAGATGACCTGCCAAACTGTTTTTCTGAGTTTTCTGGGCACGAGGTTGGTCGATGGGCACTCTTCTTCGCCTCTGTTCTTCGTGATGGATGGATTTCTAGAAAATATATATAAATGGCTTGAAACTACGTCGCACGAGTTTCGATTTGATAGGTCACCGAAGGGAAACGGTCGCCTGAGGTGGCGGCACGGTAGCTACGAAGATGGCTTGGTGAGAAAGTCTCACCGAGCTCTCTCTCTCTCTCTCTCTCTCTCAAGATTTTTCTAAGTATTCTAAGACCGAATTGTGTGCGCCCCTTAATTCAGAGGTATAACAGGGTATATATAGACAAGCTCGAGGGTTTTCTCAATTTTTGGGTATTTACAGTTTGGTCCCCAAACTTTCTAATATTTGCAAATTGGCCCCAAAGCTTGTTTTTCTTTTCAATTTGGACCCTATACAGTTTGGCTAGCCCATTGAGTGGCCTTGGTCGAGCTCAGCCCCCCTTGTGGGCTCCTATTCCTCTTGCGGGCTTAATTTAAACCTTTTTTTTATTAATTAATGAATTTTTAATTACTAAAAAGACTTTTATCCCAAATATCAAATTAAGTGGGATGAATTAACCTCAAATTATGCCCTAAGGCCTCTGTGAATCTCGAGCGCTTCCCTCCATGCCTTTGCCGAATTTTCAATTAACTTTGGCCTGATTCGCAAGTCCTTTTTCAGTTCAATTTTACCTCCGGTTCAATTTTTAATGGGAAAAATGCATGATTTAATTATGCTGAAAATTAAAGGAAAATGATCCTAAGTCTAAATGTAAACTAAATGTAATCAAATTAAATATTTTTGGTAGTGGCCAAGGTCGGTCCCTTTTTTGTGTGCAATTTAATAAATTCTAAATAAAAACTAAATGAGAGTCGAAATTTAGGTGTCAACAAAGCCTTAAAATGGCAATTTTGTTGGGCATTCCTAAACTTATTGTGGAAGTAGACTCGCAAACCGCTATTTCATTACTGCAGAAAGCAACTCCCTCTCTCACCTTTGGTGACTCACTTATTTTTTAGATTCAGAAACTTCTATTGTATTTCCAGCATGTCAAACTTCAGCATAATTTCAGGGAAGGAAACGCATGTGCTGACTAGCTAGCAAATTGAGCCATTCACTCATGTGATGTGAGTGATACCTTAGTTTTGGATAGGCCACCAAGAGGTTTGGCTCCTTTATTGTCAGGAGATCAAGTTTCTTTAGGCGTGTTTGACGTAATTTCTGGGCTTGGCCCCTTTCATTATAAAAAAAAATTCCTAAAATAGTGTTTTGACTACAATATTCTTTATGAGTCCCGCCTTTTTAGCACATTAAATGTGGGCCCCATTTTGTGTTTACTTTATATATCTCTCTCTTCTCTCCTCTTGTGCGTTCGTCGTCTTCTCCCTCGCTGTCTTCTTGACCCACGTCCTCTATCGCGCCTTCAACCCCGAAGGTATCATTGGCCGCATCGTTCGCTCGCTTCTCCACGTCTCCGCCTCTTGCAGCCTCAACTCACCGCCCATTGGAGTGGCAGAGTTCAAGCCGAGCTCGGTCTGCTTGGTGAAGATGGTTCAAAACTTCATCGAGGAGAGCGACGAGAAGCAATTGGTGGCAAAGTGCGGCCGCAACTACTATAATTACGTCAACGATGACGACAAGAGCAGCTTCAACAACGAATTATACATCTTCGACGGCTTCGTCAAGTCGGTGACCGACAAATTGTTTTAAATGTTTTCTTCGTGCAACATTTGAACTCGGAATCTCACGCTTTTTTATGATGTGAAGTCTTGGCTATTTATTTTTGGGGGGCAAAATATACTTTATTTTTCTAGGTAATTGGGGTGCATATATGCGAATGAATCGTGTGAGCTGCATGGAGTACTGATGTTGAGTTTGATTATAGTAGGCATTACATTTCTGCGGTTTGCCGATGATGGGGTGTGAACGTCATTGATGGGGTGTGTTTGAGAGGCACCGTTTGAAACGTGAGAGCAGTTATCTCTTGATAATTTCCACCGTCTATAACAAGCAAAAGAATGTATGTAAGAAAACCGAACGTTCTCCTATCCGAAAGATAAACAAACAATAGAATTTCTATCATTACTTTGAACCGATACATGGCATAGGCGCCCGGGGATCGAATCCCTGAATCAGCCAAAGAAAGAAGATCTTGCAAATTTTTTCTAGGTTGGTCCAATTACATCGAGTTCAAAATATTCCCCTCCCCTCCAAAACACTTGTAGGACAAGCAATAATTTGAGAAGTTATAAAAAAAAAAAAAAAAGTTATGACATTCAAATTATGGCAATTAATAATTTCAATATAGAAGGAGATTTTGGATTACGCCGTCAATGTTAGGAGTACCCCGTTGTTCAATTTTCTACAATTCACAAATTTTGGGGGTTACAATTTACTTTGAGGGACCGATTTCTTGGATGGATCCTACAAAGTTATCACCTCTTCTCCTTTTTTTTTTTGGTTGTGGATATTGGGAAAGATATTCACAATGAGATGGAAGATGAGTGTCTTGCTGATTATTTGCTTGCGAGTTATCGTTTGTTACATTTTTTGCAGAGTCATGTATTTTTTATGGGTAAATATTATGCTTCGATGCCGTCATTTTATATGTAACTCATTTGATTAGGAGAAGATATTTTTACTGGCGGACTTAGGATGCATTTGGCACCAACATATTCCACAGCATTCCCAAGTAGCTTTGAGTGTCCAAAGCTACTTGGGAAAATATTGAGAGTTTGGAAAATTTTTTTGAGCATCCTTGGCCAAATGCCAAGGGTTTGGAATGCTGAATGCCCAAAGCAGGTTGGAGGTTGCCTTGGGCATTTGAGCATTCTCGGCATGCTCAAAGGGTGGGGTAAATGAACTTTTTTCCTTCCCAAAATATCCTCACTTATTTGTTGCTTTTCCGATCTTGCCTTTGCTTTTACTGTTCATTGTCTTCTCCATCTCGTTATTGCAAGCGTTGCTACGAGGGCTACCGACAAGCCGCTGCCACCGCCTCACCTGAGGTCGCCCCACCTCAGGCGAGGAGGCCTGAGGCCGCGCGACCTCAGGCGAGGAGGCTTGAGGTCACACAACCCAGGCCGATGGCTGCCTGGGGTCACGCAACCCAGGCGAAGCCTGAGGTCGCGCAGCCTCAGATGAGGTTGGTGGCAGCTCGCCGGAGAGTCGCCAGAGAGGCTCGCCGGTAAAAAAATCTTCCCAAAAAGTTTTGCAAAATGTAATTTTTCCAAACACCATTTAACCAAAGTTGCGTTCAAAATGTGATTTTACCAAACATTATTTGCATTTCAAAAAACCCATTTAACTCAAAGGTATTTACATTTTCCTAAACAACTTTCCCCAAAATACTTTCCAAACGCAGCCTTACTCTTCGGTTCGGTTAAAGTATGGAATGCAATTAATTGCTTAAAATTATTAATATGGTACAATTAACTATCAAAGAGAAGATTCGAATATTGAAACTTTGAATTGACAATCCTCCATTACTGAAAATAGAAATACAAAGGATATGAGTCAATCGTGATGATGAAGCAGGTGGAATGACACCAAAACCCCGTAATGTAATGTTATGTATTGTAACGAGAGATGTCTAGTTGAATAAGAGATATTAGGTTTTCCAAGATACATGGTTGGAGGCACCTGAGTCAAGAACCCCAGGGCTTAGTGAAGAGGATGATTAGTCAAGAGACTCAAGACATTGCCACAGAGGGTCCTGAGCTAGCAGGAGAGGCAACAGGGCTGCTGCAACAAACTGGTTCTGATACCATGTTGAAGATTGTGATGACAGAAAAATGTTATCTTCTGTACATACCAAGTGAAGAGTACACGAGCCTATTTATAGGCTTTACATGACGACTATCTAAAGTAACAGAATATTCTATATAATCAAAGAGTATCAATCAAGAGAAATATACATCCTAATAATATGTCTAACGCATTACATTCCTCTGTAGAAACAATAGCGGTAGACTGTGCAGCTGGTTGTCAATAAAAAAAGCCGAAAATAGCCGACACTTCAACGCTTGCTGCAATTAGGAAAATTGATCGATGTAAAAAATGTGTGCCTTATCTCGTTCAAAACCGAAGGTTGTCTCTAAAAAAAGAGATGCAATTTATGTTGATCATGTGGAAACGTTTTTTTGCTGGAGTTACGTTGTTTGGTCGGAGACATTGTCGGAACAACAAGCATTGGCCGCCGACTGTCATTGATCGTTGTTGTGAAACTTCCGCTTAGAAGAACACGGCAGTGGGGGTGGTCTTTCTCCTAACAAAATAAGAGAAGGTATCAAGCGATACTAGAAATCGAACGTTGGAAAGAAACAATATCGCAAAGGGAAGAGGGGTTCAAAGGAAGACAAAGATGAGCACCCGACTCCAAACGCTCCCTTATGATTCTCATTTCGTCGCGCTTTTCTTTCCTGCCATTTCGTTTCTCGATTGCTCTCCAATCGTCTGAAGTTGGATCGCCTCGGCGTAGTTACTCTACTTGTTTTTCGCGAAACATATCTTTTAGCCCGCCCGGTATTGACTTTTGCCAAGCACACCCGCAACTTTTTCTTTTTTCCCTCTACATTTGCTACTTCAATTACTTTGTGGCATTAATGAAAATGTACTAATTCGACAGCTGGTGGAAAGAATTTTCCATGCAAATAATTCCAAATTTATAAAGGGAATATTCCTTCGTGCGTGGCTAGAGAAATTATAATTATGACAGGTGAGCCAGAAGTTACTGACGTCATTTACAGGCAAATTTAATTAAAACTATATAAGGATGATGTTAGTGCATGTAACACCAATTATATGAATGGGCCCAGCTTTTGCTTGGGCACAATGGCTTGTGCTACAAAGTCTACCTAAGGCCTAGAAACATGGTCCTTGGGCCTATTTTCCCTCCACCTCAATTTATCTTCCCCAAATGCTAAAAAAATAACGAGCCATTTGCCCACTTTTGAAACCGCCAAAAAAAAAAAAAACGAACTTTCACTTGATAGACAAAAATATCTATTGGATCCCACAAAAAGGCACCAACTTTTATCATCATCACAAAAATAACTCCTTTTTTCAAATCAAACATAAAGTTAGCATGAATTGACTTTTCCTTCCGGAGAAAACTTATTTGGCATTTGATGTGGTTAATGGCGGTGAGGTGAAGTATTAACATTTTAGCTGAACCAAAAGAACGTTGTTTCACTTCAATTACAATTGAATGACATGCTCATTTCGTTTCGAAATTGATTGTTTACAAACTCCAAACACTAATTAAACTCCCCAATTTGCTCGAACTCCACAAATTAGCTCAGAATCAATTATATGAAATTCTAAGTCGCAAACTTGATTTGGGGCAAAATCGTAGCCCATTTGATTTGAAAACTCGATTTGAGGTTAAACCCTTTCCTTGACTGTTATTTCAAAAGAATGAGCCAAAGCCCCACCAAACGACATCATTTTTTTTTTTTTGAATTACGGTGTTGGTTTGACTCAACTGATGCGTCTATTATACATGTCACTACCCTTAGCCATGCCAGATATCACATAAGTGTATGTCTTTTTCCGGCATTTGACCTTTTATCTTCGCATCAACTAATAAATCAGTCAATTACAACTTACCGTAATAAAGAAAGAGAACCCCATAATTTCTCAGTTACCCAATGGAATCTAATTAAGAAGAGAACAATAAGATAGCCACTTGAGATCTGTCTCGGCGATGCTACGTGCACATGTGGTCCATGCAAATAAACAAAATCCTTGGGAATTTAATTACTCTATTTACATGCAATCGTGCCCTAGAAGTAGACATGGTCCCCCCCTGAGTAGCAGCATGAACTTTTAATATTTAGAAAATAAATCATGTGGGCCTTAGTTTATTGCGATTAATAGACGATTTATTATATAACTTTCAGAACGGCCGCTTTAAACTGACAGCAAGAACAAAAGCTTATATTTTTCTCATGAATCTTGACGATACATGTTTTGCAAATTTATAGAAAATTCCAAGCAATTACTGATATATTGATTCTAATCCTGAAACAAATGTTTATGGTCAGAGGCGTTCGACCACTTGTTTACTTTGAGAAGGATGGGGTTTAGCCTCTAGCAGATCTTTTTATATTATGAGATAAATGCATTGAAAGTTTTAAAACTTATCATAAAAGTGCAATTTAGTCCTAAAACTTTCAAAAAGTGCAATTAAGTCCTAAAAGTTATTGTGAAAGTGCATTTGAGTTCTAAAATTTTCAAAAAGTACAATCAAGTCCTAAAACTTGTCAAATTGGTCCAATCAAATCATTCCATTGATTACACTTTTTGAAAGTTCTAAAATTCAATTACACTTTCATGACAAGTTTTAGGACTTAATTGCACTTTTTGAAAGTTTTTGGACTCAATTGCACGTTTGTTATAAGTTTTAGGATTTGATTGCACTTTTTAGAAGTTTTAGAACTCAATTGCACTGTCATGACAAGTTTTAGGATTTATAGTGCACTTATCCCTTATATTTTTTGTGCTAATAATAAAACAAACTTTTTAATTTATTGTCCGGCCCTAGGTTTACGAAATTGTCCTTGATTTTCCTATCATTTTTTTTAGATTTATTATTTTAATTGAGCTCTTCTCACTCGCTAAGTTCTCAATCGCTAAGAAGATCGAGGCAGTGAGGAAAATGCATGTTGCTGATCTACTAATTCAAAATATTTGTGACCATCCATGATTCTTGACTTCATTCATTCACTAATTTGTGCAAATTATCCCACGAGATGGTAGCTACTAGCTACTCATAATTTCAAGCAATGCCCATAGCGACTAACCTCTTATTTCGTGATGTCTTTGCAACAATTTATTATGTCAAAAGCTTTTTTAATTCACACTTCATTCAATTTGATTGTTCAAATTCATATATGCATTCTTTCAAACATCAATGTTGATTGATTTTTTTTAAGAGCACGAAAGAAATTGTGCACGCACATACTGCGTGCTCAAAATCTCAGAGACTTGTCCCTATTAATTTTTAGTAGATGTCCTAGTCCAGAGATTCCATAATTGAAACGCATTACAAAGAATGCTTTGAGCGCATGTTAAATTTTCTCCAGTATATCTTTGGTTTCAATCCATTAGAGTAACCTTGATCTACAAAGAAATAGAAAGAAGAAGAAATGCTTGGTTCATTGGTAACAAGTCCTTCTAAGGGCACTCTTTAAGCAACCAATTAAAAAAAATTGCTTTTCCCAAAAAATACACTAAATGTTCTCGTATTCTGCATAATTGGTTATTTGGAAATTGAATTATTTATAACTAAATAAATTAAACAAGCACCTCATTAAGTAAGCTTAACCAGTACCCTAACGACACTCTTTGACCGAATTCGAAGAAAAAAGAACTCTTATCCTATTAATCATTTCTTCTTATCCTACCTAATTATTTCTTCTTTGGTACACTTGTTGAAGTAATGCTTTTCACTTCACCAGGTTAGGTCTGATTAACGTATACCGGAGCACAACCGGTTAACTATACTTTGTGCATAACATGAGACCATCCATAAATCGAATTGCAATTCCTCATCGCTCGAGAGCGTTTCCGAGCCTCCCGTTAACAAACTACCTTTTCTTTTTCAGAATAACAGCAATTGATGAAAATTCCAATGGAAAAAACAGCAAGTAATGAAGATAAGAATAATGCGGAAAATGAAGTAAAATTTCTATGTATTTCGATATGTCAAAATGAAATTACATTAGCCTATTTATAATCTTTATAAGACTAACTATCTAATGTAACCTATATCAATCAAGATATGCATAATCAAGAAAAATATACATACAATCTTGAGAGATATAAATAATTAACAGTATTATCATAATTGTCTCTAACAAATGATAATATCTTATAGAAAATCTTAAAAATCTCTAATGGTATCGCTAACAAATGAGATGCTATCTAGAACATGCTGCGGACCCAACAAGACTTCTGATAGATGCGATGGGGTCACTAGGATTTGAAGTATTCATTGTTGGGGACATTTAAGTCAAGGTCAAAGCTTTTAATGATCGGATGGTTTGCTTGTGTGGGCACGGCAAGAGACTTTAAAACCCATGGATGGGGACTCCTCGATACCCAAAAATGGTGTTTTTGTACCAGCCACTGCCAATCATCATGTGCACTTCTTTCTACAACCTAGACATTTCATGAAGCCTAAAGACCCCAACCCGAATTTAATGGACACGGATAATTATAATTTTTTGAATCAATATCACCAAAAATCTCAAACTAATTCACATGTGATAAATTTATCCTATGTTAATTTTCGTTAAATTTTACTGTCAAATTACTGAATTAGATGACACGTGACAGTTGACGGGTGTACCAATTTAGGATTTTTACCCTCTGTTTGTCATGGATATATCAATTTGAAATTTTTCGTGGCATTAATCTTATTTAACGGAAACTAACTGATGATAAATTTATCACAGATGCACCAATTTGAGTTTTTTGTAGTCAAAAGATTAGTTTGGGATAAATTTATCACATGTATACCAATTTAAAATTTTTCGCAGTATTAACCCAAGTTTTTAATAGGGTGTCAGAAATCTCTAAAGCATTCTATCAATATCCATTAGATATGACAATCTCATTGTCTGACATTTGAAGTAATTATTAAAAACATAGAGAAAGACGTATTCTTGGATTTATTCGAAGAAAATGCATTAGTGTGATGATTTGAGCTAAGTTATTAAGCGAGAAAAACCATGGGCTCTCACTTACTGGTTAGAGCAAGAATGCATTTTAGCATGCTTCTTAGATCATTTGGAATGTAAAGGGAGGTTTGGATGTCATGTGTGTTGACATTAGGAAATTGTCATAAGTGTTAATTTATATGCTGCAAATACATTGTCATCTTCATAATTTTAGCCTTTTGGAATCATTTATCTAATGTGATATCAGAGCATGGGTTAAGGATTCGAATCCTGATACTTTCTCCTACTTGTTATTCTGTCTATTTTTCTATTTCGCGAATTATCCTCTTAAAGTAGTTTCATCCACAACTTGTCTCACGCATGTAAAACCGCTTACATGCGGGGCACTTGTTAATTCGTGTGTTAAAGTTGTGTTAAGTCATATGTTACAAATACATCTTTGGCCAGTTTATTAACAGTCTAAATTTTTAGAAATAAAAAAAGTCTAACGATGGAGAGCAAGTATTTTATATGACGGATACATCACGTGACAGTGACATGTGATTTAATAAGCGAATAAAAAGTGAGATTCGCAATACACATAATGCCAAATTAAATTAGAGTCATAACACATGGACAATGATAATTGATCAATTACACCACTTCATCGTTGCCGCGTGATGTAATATTCGTCACATGAAATACTTTTTCTCCAATTGTAGGTATTACCTTTTCGATCTCCATAGTCGATTTCGGCCTTCTACATAGTCTTCTCAGGAGAGAGAGAGAGAGAGATGTTGACTATGCTCTATTAGTTGTCGCTACAACATGCTCTGACTCATCCAATTTTTGGAAAACTTGCACTTCCCTTAACGCTCTCCGCTAGAAACTCACTATGAGCACCATCATTTAATGTTTAGATTCCTTTTATTTCGTAAAAAAATAAGTGATTTGAAAAAGATTTATATAAAAATTATCGCTTATATCACTTAAAATAATTAATTAATGAAAAAATTATTACCAATAACGATTTGTGTTTAAACATTTTCATGAACAATTAAAATATTTTTTATTTATTCATTTTTATAAGCGAAACAAGTTGTAAAATATTTTTCAAATCATTCATTTTTCGTGAAACAAATGGAGTCATAAAATTGATTGATCAAAGAAATTCAAGTTTAATTGATGATTGGAAGAGAAATAACTTACCGTAGTACCCTCTTCTTTCTTTACAATTACAACCCATATAAATGTTTTCCCCTAGGCCCACTTAAGTATTTGTGTAAATTTACCACAAAAAAAAAAAGAAGGTCTCCCTTCCATTTTTCCTCCTTTTTCCAAACAGTAAAAACTATAATTCTTAAGATTTTCTCTGCTTTCGGTTTTCATTTTTCCAAGCAATACGGGAAAATTTACTTTTTCCGAAATTTTTTCACCTACATATTTCTTACTAACTTATCTATCTCTTAAAAATTCTTCCAAACAAAGCGCCCTGAAAAGAGAATTACTAATCTGATCCGAAATCCTTTTTTTATTATCTTGCAATCATGCATGTCTAAACTATGTAAAAATTCCAAACAGATGTGATCGTGAAAATGTATCCTGTTCGGTTTATTGGCTTTTTTCAATACGTTACTTTTGGATTGCATTGGAAATTTGAGCTTCTGAACTCGACTAACCTTCATGAATGCGTGCAAATCACTCCGTCAACTTACATTCTTGAACAATGAATGTATGCAAACTCGGAAAAAGTTGGGATACTTTTGAACAAAAATCTTGTGACATAGCGCTTCTTTTAACAAAGATACTACATTAAATTGTTGAAAAGTTGAAGTACTTAATTAAAAAAAAAAATCGGTACTTAATTAAAAAATAGACAAAAATTCGGGTACTTACGTCTTCATAAGTCATTTATCCTTTCCATCAATTCCAAATTCAATTCTTTGAGTTTCCTTCACCATTATTTTTCTCCGTTCCAATCAATTTCAGAGAACTTTCTTTGAAATTTCTTCATGTTCACTTTTCGTATTCGCTTTTCTCACCTCTTAAAAGTTCTTCAAGTTCAAATTGTTACTTTCTTTCAACTTCTTATATTTGGATGATAGTAGGCATCCCAATATTTCGCCTTGGCTAATCTCGCGCAAACCGTCCCTTCCACATAAATCACCTCCTTCAACCCAATGAGCAAATACAGACTCCGAAAAACACTTATTCATCCGTGAAATATATTGAGTTGTCAATATATAATGATAATATATGTCAACACGACGGGAAAATTGTCCAAAAAGTTCTAAACCTATTGCACTATTGCCAATCAAGTCCTAAATTTTTCAATTTTGCTAATTTAGTTGAAAACTTTTCACGTTTTGTCAATTAAATCCATTCAGTCAATTTTGGCTAGATTTCACTAACGCGGATGACAGCGTCCTATGTGGTGCAATCGGCACTGAAGTGAACAATTCTTAATAATATTTTACTATTTTTTTGATTTTTTAAATAATTTTTATACTTTTTTTCCTTTCCTTTTTTTCCCCTATCTTCTTGCGTGGCCGGCGAAGTGCCATCAGCTAGCCACAGGCGGTGGTCGGCAAGGTCGCCTAGGCAACGCCAGGTGAGGGTTGCCCTTGCTGCCACTGGCATGCCACATAAGACAGTCTGTGTCCATGTTAATGATTTCTGGTTAAAATTGGCTGGATAAACTAAATTAGCAAAATGTGAAAAAGTTTAGAACTCAAATAAAAAAATAAAGAAATTTATGATTGAATTGGTAATAATATAATAAGTTTATGACTTTTTTAAATCAATTTTCCCTCGACAGGACAGCAAGGATGACCAGTATCGAAGCTGCAATTGCCCACAACAGAAAGTTACTATTTCGATCTGCCACTGGGACACTAACCCAAAGAATTGTCAACTTCACAATGAGTGAGCATTGGGATCCCACTCATCCCCCTCCAAACTTCGATGCATCTTCCTCCTTTTGGTAGGGTCAGTTCAATGGAGTTTGGGAGACGAACTGACTTTCGGGTGACTCCCCGATGATCTTAGGTCACATGTTCCAGGCCCATTTAGCAAGTGATGGAAAGCATCCAAAAAGGAAGAACAGTGCTTTAGAGATAACGTTTTCCTATGATTGATGCGTACATTGACAGTCGGTTGTGAAAAGTATCACCTGAGTTTCCCAGAACGAGACGGTGTAGGTCCTGTGGCCAAGTATGTATCTCCATGGATGCAACCGTGCATGGTCCCCATGGATGGATTGCTGCTGTCGTTGTTGCGTTCGAACTGGTTATTTTGTTTATTCTTCTCGAATGAAGGTATCCCTTGAGGTTTTTTCTGGCCACTTGAAACCGGGAAATGAATGATTGAATTTTCTTATCAATGCGCTTTATTGAATTCTTATACATGAAAAGCAGGTTTGATAAGATAAGAATGGCCATCACCTTGATTATCACGAGGAAAGATTTTTGTTTTCATGCTCGAGCTCAGTTGTAAACCCTGCGCCTCCATCAGTCCCTACCTTTTTTTGTCACTAAGTGTTAAATCGTGTTGAGTTAATAACTTGAACCTGACCGGATAGCTCGTCAACATCATAAACAAATCACATCATGAGCTTTGAATTTTCTTGCATAACAAGCCAACCCAATTCATGTGAATCAACCTCTCAAAAAGAGCACTCTAGTGTAACCATTCTAGTCGGTTACTATTTAGGAAAGAGTGTCAAACTTATTTATGATGTTGTGAGCTCAAACTTATTGCATGTGGTCTGGCGGTCTCACAAACTCCTTTACTTAAAATACTGATGTCCTTGTCAGAGTCATCCAATATAAGCCAGCCTCGATTTGGTGTGTGATTCAATCACTTTCCTCAGTCGACCTATACGGAGCCATACCTTATCCAAGCTCTCTCATCCGGCAATTGCTCCTCAACATTGCAAATTACACATCCATTGAAAGAAGTCTTGCTCCGATACCATCTTATAACGACTCTAGTTGATCCACGCGAGTCAGACTTCCAAAATGAGCACTCAAGTCTAACCACATGAGGTATTCACCATCTGGAGGTGTGTATCAACTTTATATCACTCTATGAGCTCTCTATCCAAGGGTCTAAGTCAGTTTTAAATCTTTCAATTGTGCAGTAAAGTTGTAATCTCTGTTATAAAGTGTTATCCAATCCGAAACATTGTTTATTAAGAAAAAAAAAATAGGAAAAGTTCTTTTTTTTTATTGCTTCGATACCATTTTGTCTCCTCTATTTCTAGAAATACAACTTTGTAACCTACGACAAAATCTCATCACCACAAAAACCAAATTGCCCTTTCCAAGATATCCCTAACATACCTAATTCTCAAATCACCAATACCAAACGCCTTATCTCCCGAGTCTCCAAACCAGAATTCCTAAAACTCGTAACACCCAAAAAACCTAGCCTCCTCCGTTGCCGCCACTCATTGTCACTCAACGTTGCCCCCAACCTCTTGCAACCATCTCAATGCAGCCACCCTCGGCCCTCCCTCTCTCTCTCTCTCTCTCTCTCTTTCTCTCTGAGGATGCTGTTATGTGTTATCGACCACCTATGATCGAGATTGTTGGTATCTTAATGACCTTGGTTTTTCAGGATGTCATGGAGGTTGAGTGTGTGTTTCCGGCAAAGGCAACTAGTAGTGAGTGCCACAGGATGTGACTGCGATGACATAGGGCAATGACAGCTAAAGCCAGGTTACAATTAGCATTTTCTAATTGGAGCGACTTTTTGGATATAATTGAATTTAATATGATGGCAAGGACATTTTGGGGAGAAAAGTCGAAATTTTATTACCATTCATTTCTTGAGATATTCACCAAACATCAATACAAATTGAGAGTAAGTCGCCGATTAAGCTCTAATACTATTGATTTATTGAGATATCCACCAAATACCGATACACATTGAGAGTGAATTGCCAACTAACCATTGACTTTGATACCATTTGTTAAAAGCGTGTAGTAGAAATTTGATGTCTTTACTTAGAGAGATCACCAATAGAGATCTCAAGTCCAAACTCGTCAACATATCAGTTAGACATACTTTCACTTGAAAACTTAAATCAATGTATTATGGGTTAACTAGAATATATAAACTACTCAATACCACACCAATTCTCCAATAAACACACTTTCATTCAAAAATTTAAATTAATGAATTATGGGTCAATTAGAATATATAAACACTTCATACCATATCAATTCTTTAATGTAAGACTTTTCTAACACAGTTCACATGCGCCCTACATCAATGTTAAATGATATAGAAAATATTTTAAAAGTGTAAGTCAAAAATTTTCCCTCGCTCAAGAAAAGACCTTAAGATGCACAGAGATCCTCCTATTGGGTGTTGTAATTAATGGAATAAAGATTAACACTGAGTGCTCCTTAACAAGAACCCTGGATACGGTGGTCACCTTGACGGCTTCACCCATCTAAGCTTGTTTGCAGCAAGGTAAAGCTTTTACTTTTATGACTTGTCTTATTCATTCTCTCTCTCTCTCTCTTAATGCATGGGAGTAAGTCAGTCCCCCACGTGCTCCTGGGGACTCTCTCTCTCTCTCTCTCATGTCGCACACATCACATTATCAAGAAACCCCGTCAGACGAGAGAAGCCAGAGAACAATAGCAGCATACGAACAAAAGATCTTTAGCCCTCGAGAACCAGAGTTCCGCACCAGAAACAACCCACAATCACTGAAGTGAAAGAGAGAAGAGAGTAACCCGAGCGAACGCCGAAGAAGAAGAAACCATAAGAATGGAAGTTATCAAAGAAGGAGGCAACGAGATCAACGGCGTCGCGGCGGAGCAAGACCAAGACGCCGGCGACGGAATGCATTGCGCCGACCACCCCTTCCGCGGCAACCTCGGCGGGATCTGCGCCTTCTGCCTCCAAGAAAAGCTCGGCAAGCTCGTCTCCTCCTTCTCCCCCCTCCCCCGCCCCTCCTCCTCCTCTTCCGCCTCCTCCTCTCCGCCCTTCAGATCCGGTGCCGCCCCCCGCAGCTACGCCGCCGCGTTCGCCCCTGCCGCCTCCTCCGTCTCCGTCGACCCGGCCGTTTCCCTTCCGTTCAACCGCCGCGACGGCAGCGGCGGCGAGGTCTACCACGCCCGCAGGGCTACGAGGATCGTGCCCTTCCTCTTGGCCAAGAACAAGAGCAGGAAGAAGAAGAAAGCCGCTGCCGGGGCCACGACGGCGGCGGAGATGATCTCATTTAAGCGGAGCAAGTCCACGGCTACCCCGAGGCGGGGCGGCGGGCGGTTCCTGGACGAGGAGGCGGGCAATGACGACTTTAGCCCCCGGCGGCGAGGTGGGTTCTGGTCTTTCCTCTATCTCTCCTCTTACTCTGCTGCTTCTGGTTCTGGCTCTGCCTCCGGCAGCGCGGTCGCGAGGAGAGACTCGAAGTCACACCCGCAATCGCAATTCACGTCCAATGCAATGAACGGGCCCGTCGCCGAAGACGGCAACAGCGACAATGCAGGCTCCAGTTCGGCTTCGGCGGCGACCTCGTTTGAGAGGAAAGTCTCGAGGTCCAGATCCGTCGGGTGCGGGAGCAGGAGTTTCTCCGGCGACTTCTTCGAGCGGATCTCGACCGGGTTCGGGGACTGCACTCTCAGGAGGGTCGAGTCCCAGCGAGAGGCCGGCGGCCGCGGCCACCAGAAGCCCAGGATCTCCGCCGCGCACGGCGGCGAGAGGGTGAGGTGTGGCGGGATCTTCGGCGGGTTCGCGGCGATGGCCTCGTCGTCCTCGTCCTCGTCTTCTTCGTCGTACTGGGTGTCGGCAGGTTGCTCGGCCGATCAAGAAATGGCCCACAACAGCGGCAGCAGGTCGTCCACGACGGCCGTCGTTCACGGAGGGGCGAGGGGTCACAAGAGCTGGGCCTGGGCTTTCGCGAGCCCCATGAGAGCTTTCGGGAGGCCTGCGAATTCTAAGGACAGGAAGAGAGAGAAGAGTGTCGTTGCTAGCAGAAACAGCAATAACGCCGCCACAAGCCCCAATTTGGGTGCGATTCCTTCACTTTTGGCCGTGAGAGGCTGAAGACTATAAGGGAGACTGTTTGAATCTCTCTCTCTCTTCCGTCTTCTGTTCATTTTACGGTCTCCATTACAGCAGAAGTGTGTATTTACTCTTAAATTTTGCGGTTTAAGCTTAAGAAAACTTTCTTGGGTTTGATCATTGCTGGTCTTTGATGTGGATTGAGTAATCACTTGTATTGTTTTACCTTCAAGATCAGCAGAGTGAGAAACGGTATCATCGTTGGTGAAAGAGCAAGAGAGAAAGAACCGAAACGCCGTCGTTTCCTCAGCTTATCATTCCCTCCCACACGTGATTCGATTTGACTTTTGCTGATGCTGCTGGTGTCGAATCTCTGTGTTTTCTTCTGGTGCGGTCGATGAAGGAGGGGGACTCCTGACTATTGCATCAGGTGTTCGGGTTGGGGTCACTTGCGCACACCTGCTGGTCCATCGGTTCGGCACTGTTTTGTCGGCCCGACCCGTGAAATTTGGCACGTTCTGTAGTGGGGAGTCCCATGCGGGATGGGGACTGGTCAAAATCTGGATTTGGAAAATCTAAATGTTCAGATGAATCTAGTGAATAATTTCATGTGAAGATCTCTTTGACAATTCTTTTTTTTTTTCTTGGGGTAATTGGTTGTGTTTTTTTTTTTTGTCTTCTTTTTTTGATTGGTCTGTGTGAAAATTTTGATGGGTATTTGTATTTTTTCTTTTCTTTGCTGAGCTACGTCAATTGGGAAATTTAGGAGATGCTGACAATGCGACATCGTTACCGTAAAACTGACTAGTTCATTAGTAAATTGTCAGTTAGGTTCTAGAAAAGAAGAGGAAATGGGTTTTTGTCGGTAAAAAAAATCGATTGTATTGAAAATGTGTTTACGTGGTTTTTTCTAGAACGTTATTAATATGCTAGACCCATGCTTCGAGTTGTTTCATGCCATAAATAAACTCGAACGCTCAAAAAATTCGTTGGACAGGCGCATTCACTTCTCTTACAATCGACACAATCCTCTGTTCTTGGAGCATAAGCAATTTGCTTAGCTTTACATCCAGCCCTCGGTATCATTTCTAATACATCTGTTGGGCATAGTGTCAAAATGGAGATATTTTTGGACAAGAGTAGTTGGTAGCTACATGATATCCACAAGCAAGGACAAGATGAAAACCGTTCAAATTATTAAGTGTTTCTTTAAAGAAACCGAAACCTCGATTAAGTGTGATTAGTCTTCCAATCCCATCTCGACAGGACAAATAACTGGACGCAGTTTTACACCCATTTAAAATGGGGCTAGATTAGCACAGCATCTTTTCTCATCCTTAATATTTTATTTTCAAAAAAAAGTACGGTTAATATTATCAAAAACCTAAAATTAGTATCTTATGATACATTTCGTCTAAACTAATTCTCATATCACAAAAAATCTCAAATCGTTACCTCTAGTTCAAATTTACTCAATATAATTGGCGAGACAAAAATTATTATGAAGTAAATGTAGAATGACTATCGATTTGATAATTTTAATTGTATTAATCAGAAAATGAAAGGCATGGAATTTCTTTGCGAGCCGGGGTAGTAAAATATTTAGTATGTATTTGATTTTACAATAAGAAATGGTGCAAATCCTAACCAGAGAGACCAGGCCTAGGCAAAATATCGACAAAATATCGAATCGTAGCTCCATAATCTTTCCCGAAAACGACTGATCGTGATCATATTTTTATCGAGAGGGGCCATGAAAATTCGTGGAAAGCCTCACAGAAAAACACGACAAGTCTCATGACTCTTGCAAAAGTACAGAGGTCGTAGGAAAAAAGACAACAGAAAAGCTGCTGAACGTGCGACGCTGTTGTTGCCCGCAGGTCAATTATTAATTTGGGGCCCTCTCAGAATCCTACCTTTTCAGTTTTCATCCCCCAAAATGCCTGCATTTTCTACTTCAGGTGTGGAAAAAAAATGGGGAAATTCAGGTTAGATTTTTTTTTTTTTTAGAGACCTTGGAAAAGTGCGAACTTAAACCTTGTGGGAAGCATAAGCATAAAAGCCCTTTTCTAATCCAGGTGCCCCAAGGCTCGTGGTTTGCTAGTGGTCCTCCTATTTATGTGACATTTATGCGAGTCTCGAAAATCTGAACATCAGTGATGAGAATAGATTTCGATCTTTCATTAAAGATCTCTTTTTTTTTTTTGCTATAAATCTTTCATTAAAGATCTGTGTTCATGTGGTACTACATTTTCGATAAGTAAAGCCGCTCTTCGGATAGTAGATCGATTTTTCGAGTGACCATAAGAGTACGTTTTCACGATGTGATTTCTTCGGCCATTACTATTTACGACTTGAAGAGGGCTTAGGAGCATGTACTACCATGAAGACAACAAAATTCCTTCGATTAAATCCACATTCAAATGTCGATAAATAGTAACCGGTTGGACCTCTTCTGCAAATATTTTCTTTCTCTATCCTAGACCCCTAACTTGTCAAGAAGTAGTTATCAAAAGCGAGCAAATGATGTACTTCATGAATTTCGAAGTGGGGTGGTCTCAAAACACATGCATGGAATTTCACGGAATACCCATCAAATCCTCTCAATTATGTTGGCTAGAGAAGCGGAATAATGTACGACAGTGATAATAATAGGAAAAATTACATAAAACTTTTTCCGTATTTTGGGAGTAACACACGTCAATCGGTACGCATTATTCCCCAAACTTTCATTTTGTTATAGTCGTTAACCCTCCGCTATATTTTTATGTTAGTATGTGCAATGCACATTACTTCTAGGGGTAAAAGTATATTTTCATATCATTTTTTATAAGAAACCTTTTTTTCCCCCATCTCTGTAAAAAAAAAATAAAGAAATCAAAGAAAACAAATGAACTAAAATATTCACATTATAAAGGAGACGTATCAATAAAAATATTTAACGATAAAAACAGTTGAAATTTGATGAATATATATTACGATAAGACATCTTAAGAAAAGGAAACACAACAGGTAAAATTAAAAATGCCTCAATAAATAGTTCAAATTACAAAAATAGGACACTCATTATGTACTTTTAAATGGTTAATTAATGTAAAATTTTTTATGAATAAAAAATACTTTAAAATATCACATTGGATTTCGGTTAATCATTTCCCCTTTTCATATTTTAAAATATTTTTATTAGTCAATTATTCTTCATATTAACTAACCCTATAAATTTACATAATGAGTAACCAAATTTTGTCATTCGGGATTTTGGTTATTGATGCCATTTCCCTTTTTATTAATTAACGTTTATTATTTCCTTTAAATATTTTATTTAGTACTATGAAAGTGGCTATATGCATAAAAAAAAACCTTCATTGTTTCATAGTATAATCAATATTTTTTTTTCCTATTATTAAAATTTTAGTTAAGTTAAATTCCTCCCATTCTCTATATTTTTTTTCATTTTTTTACTGTATTAGGGGTAAAAGAGAGATTTCCTTAAAGAACGAAAGAAAAATATACTTTTACCATTTAAAAGTCACGTGCATTGCACATGGTAACTAAAAAAAATAAAGCTTGCGGTAGTAGCATAATGAAAGTTCAGGGGAATGGGGATATTGTGAAACAGCTAAAAGTTTCGTGGGTGTTTTGCTGGAAATTTCTCTTGCAACGAAATACCTTTCACCAAATCGATTTCGATTTTTATTAAAGAAATCAGGTTCTGTGCCAACTCTGGACAGGAAATATCCAGACCAAGTACGAAGATCCACTTTATATTGAATAGGATATGACTGTAAAGACACGGATCTCGCCGGAATTTAATCTACGATGGGATCGATCAATACAGACTCGATTCAATAACCATATGACCAAACCATGCTGGAATTTAATTAATGACACGACCTAATAACTTAAAGAAACTATGCCGGAATCTAATCGACGACACAGTTCTAGGGATAAAAGAGACTCGTCGAAATCTAATCGACGGCGAGAATCTAGATACTACAACTAAATAATGTAAAGTGCAATGCAAGTAAATAAAGGTACTGAAAATAGTAGATTTGTTGATTTGCCTTGGGGGGCTTCTAATGAACTAATGGTGATATTTATAGTGGACTTGTGGTAACTGCTCCCTTATGAGTTGCAACAGATTCTTTCACTTCAAATTTGCTTTAGCCGAACGTTTCACAACCGTTTTTCCATAATCTCCTGTAGTTATCTCCTGATGTCACCACGTGGCATGTCGATTGCTTGCACGCCTTCACGTTCGCAAAAAATTCGCTCCTCAACAGCTCTTCTATTTTAACTTGCTCCGTGATTCTCTCAATCACTCATAATACTATCTCTTGACCCTTATCCTTAGGCATTGACGATGTCTTTTACCTTCAATCGATCCTTTAGAATTCATGTGTAATAATAATAATAATAAATAGTCAATGGGGGAGACCGTAATACTAAGAAAGTTCCTTAAATGCACTAGTAATGAAATTTGATCAGTAGGTCTGCATGTGCTAGGGCACAGAGGCGGGTCCTGGGCAAAAAATCCTGAGGAAAATCTGTGGGTCAGGTGGGTTCTCATAATAAATATGGAGGCCTTCTGCTACATGAAAGATTAAATTGTGTTGAACCTCTGACCTAAGCTCACGTGCCCCCATCTAACATTTACAACCCATGTCCGACCAAAACTCATGTTCATCACATCATGTACAGTTTTCCTAGCTAATGGTCCAAGACCAAATGCGATGATGGTGGGTCGACATTTAGTCCAAACTCCAAATCACATTCATTCACCATTCTAATGGGCCTATGGATATTCAACATTCAAGAACTACCCAAATGGGGTTTTCGGGAGGGTCCTCATGATCACGTACAATGAGTTGGAGTACTTCGACTAGTTTCATAACACAAGCTCCAATCTCTTCGAAGGCGTCCGATAAGCCGAATTGGTACGATCTCGAGTCCACAGCTCAGACTCGAAAATAAATATATATTAATACCAATTTCAGTTTTAAACTTTTCGATTTTGCCAATACAGTCTTAAACATTCGCATGAAATTAATATAGTCCTCTAGGCCAATTGCTGCAGGAAATCGCCGATGCATGACAATGTAGCAGGACGTCGTTTCGAGTAAATTTGTCCATTGTGCCACATAGGATAATAGGCAACGGCTAGACGCCACTCCAGTAATTCTTCAGCGGCAATTGGTTGGAACGATTACATTGAATTACGCTCAAAGTTTAGGACTCCATTAGCAAAATTGAAAAATTTAGAACTGAATATGCATCTATACAATAAGTTTAAGACTGATATAGTAATTATCCCCACTATTATCATACGAGATTGAGATTGAAGTTTAATTAGTACCAAAAGATGTCGTTGCATATGGAAAATTTTGCATCGACCATGATACGAGAGCATCGAGCTCTATCGATCCCGATGCGGAAGCATCCAACTTGATTCCATTGAATAGTACTGCACAATCAATGTTCATTCAAGCCCACGCACGCATTAGACCATTCTTAAACTCGATTATGCAATGTTAGTATTAATTGATTTCGATTACCCATTACATTGAACTTTCAATTTACAATTGACATACTTGAT
Source organism: Metrosideros polymorpha var. glaberrima (assembly GCA_001662345.2). NCBI lineage: Eukaryota > Viridiplantae > Streptophyta > Magnoliopsida > Myrtales > Myrtaceae > Metrosideros > Metrosideros polymorpha. Next base: position 7,886,134 of record BCNH02000002.1, on the reverse strand, counting down.
TTAGAATCTTGCTAATTTTGTGAGGTACACGTGGCCAATTGTTCATGTGCAACTTCTTCACTTAACTAGAATATTGATCCTGTACATATAAACACAAATCACTGTTTAAGTGACTTTTATCGATGTTGAAATATTATCTCACATCGCTTAACACAATGAATTCTATATGTTCTTTATATACACGTGATTTCTTTCCACCTATCAACTTAAACTTTCAATTCTTATGAGAGGAGAAGATTTAACTCTAACATGATTTTTTTTTGGTCGAAAACTCTAACATGATTTAAGCGTTTAAATTAATAATGCTCAAGGAGGGAGGGAGGGGGGGAGAGATTGTTCTTGTTAGTCAAACTTTTGGATAATGCCACCTTCAACCATGGAGAAACGACACATGAAACGACAACCAAAAGAAACGTTTCGACACAAAACAAGCGCAAACCAAACACCTCTTTATCCCCCTCCCTCCTCTACTGCGTCTTGACTTTATGATTGAGAAGCATAGCCCGCAGCTCCGCTGCATCGATCTCCGCCGCACGATTCACCGGCCTGTAGTACCCCGTCACTGGGTCCGGTGCCCACGCTGACGAGGCCCCACAGGACCGCTCCTTCATCGCAGCCATCTCCTCCACTTTCCCCATAAGACCTACCCTGGAACTGCCCCTGCCAAATCCGGCCGACGCCGCACCCGGTGCCAACGCCGCGAAACCCCGCCTGCGAACGAATTCACCGAACAACGTCAAAGAGATTGAGCAACTGTACGTTGCACACTCACCGAGCAATAGCTATTCAAACTCGCTTTCCGTTTAAATTCGCAATCGCAATATTAGTTAACATCTTTGTCAGAACCGATTAGATTGTTTTAACATTTATCCAGTTCTCATCACACGACAACATGCACGCAGACACGTATCGGATCACGTCCTCTGTCTGGAAAAAGAACACATCATACGACAGCAGCGGGCAACCAACAAGGACGGTGCAACAAAACTCTCACCGAGCAACAGCAACGGAGAGCTTAACCGCGATCGAAGCGGGGACAAGCTTGGAGAAGGAGGTGATAGAGCCAGCCATACTCGTTCTTTATTTATGTGAAATACGTATATAAAGCTAGATAGGACTGCAAAGATTGAGTTCTTTTTTAACAGACAAAGTGAAGATGAAGGAAGATAAATATGTAAGCAAAACTTACTAGTAGAAGCCCAATTGAGCATAAATGGTAGGTCGAAAGCTTATAGAACGGACTACGCGACTTCCGAAACAAAGCCAGCCATAGGAGTCGCGGAACTAGATTATAAATTGCTCAACTCATCCACGCGTTATTCGATACGAATCATAGTGAAAATGAAAGCGAGTTTAGATTAATTGAGCTCCTGATCCACCCGAACCCTAAATTGTAGAAAATTCAAACTAACAACAACATTTTAATTAGAATAAATATGAATCACCCATCAAAAGCATCTGCAATCATGGACGCAATAGAAAATTGATGAAGGTCAAAAAAAGAAATTATTAAAGTGCGGCAAACGTTAATTTGCAGACGACACGCGTTCTTAGGCGACTTGGGCGGTTGTGGGGTTATCGTCGAGATGCGCGGGAAGATTGAGATCCCAACGTCCCGTCCACACCTGTAAAGGTCCACCGTTGGATTGCGAAGACGGCGACCGCATATTGGACGGCCCGGATCGCATCACGAGGCACTCCGGGCATTGGGAAAGCCAATTTTCAAATTTGTTTTCGGCCGCCCAGCCGCTGAAACTTTGACACGTGGCGGATCCATATTTCTCCACGCCAACGCCGCGTGAAAAGAATGTTGGAATATTACGTAAATGTAAGGAATTTTATAATTATGAAATATATTTGGAAAAATTGATAGAAATTCGATTAAGATCGTGAACCTATCAAGTTGAGTATATGGGAGCTGATAGAGGTGTGCATCAATCCGGATTGGTCCGGTTCTATTAAGAACTGGAAACTAGAACGATGGTCCCGTATCCCAATTTTTCAAAACCGAGGACTAATCTTGTGATATCTCGAAAATTTTCACATTTATTTATAATGCGTAGGAATTCGTAAACGATAAATGTCGCAAGCAAAAATCATAGTTGGGTGGTTTATGTAAAAACTGCGGAGGCTGAAAAGTATTATTCGTGCCATAGTTTTTTCATAAAAGATTACGTTGGAGTTAAATTATAACGTACTTGTTCTTGTGCTAATTCTCTAGAGTGGCGATACAGTGCGTAACACCGCATAAGATATTATCGGCGGCCAATATGCTCCAAAATTACATATCGAATAAGTGTTATGTTAGAAATTTACTTAATTTAATATTTCATGTTGTTCGAAAAATCTTGCGAAATATTTTGATGTGTTTAAAATATTTTCAAATTTATCAGTGTTTAGAACAAACACTGATTTTCATTGTTTACGCACCGATTTTCTCGTTTATTCCAAAATAGCTTGGCATTGGAGCTATTTGTAAAGTTCTCATTTGCCTACATCTCCCCTAAGTTTTCCACCGCAAGCTTCTAACTCAAGTCTATCATTACATTTAACCTTGGTTATTTGTTCTCATCTTTATCTCAAGGAACCCCAAATGCATTCCCCTTAGTCCTGTGACTCTCATCTCCAGAATCTTCAAGCCTCCATTTTTCTTCCTTTTCTCATTTTCACCTTTCCATCTTTTTATTAAAAGAAAGAACTTACTTTTGAGTTGTAGGAGCCTTTTAACTCAATTTTTCAAGAGAGTACGCGATAATCAAAGTTTCGAATTTTAATGCAAATCATATTTTAAAGTAAGTGAAAACTCTAATTACTAATTTAGGATAATCTTTTTGTTACTCTTGACTTGGTTGTTTAATGATTGTTATTTTCAGTTTGAGTTTGGATGATACATGTAAAAAAATCTCAGTTCTGTGTTAGTTCAGGAGAATAGTCATAAATTTTTCTATATTTATCAGAACGACTTGATTTTAGCGTCAATAGAACAAGGACTTGTAGATCTACAACTTTGATGTTTTGAGTTTTTTCATATAAGTATTGTAAACTCACCGATTGAAGAAAACAGTACACGTTGAGGACAAAAATCTCAATTCTGCGCTGGATCAGGAAAATAGTCATAACTTTTTCTATATATATCAGAACGACTTGATTCTAGTGCCAATAGAACAAGGACTTGTAGATATACAACTTTGATGTTTTGAGTTTTCTCATATAAATACTGTAAACTCACCGATTGGAGAAAGCAGTCCACGTTGAGGATAGAAATCTCAATTCTGCGCCAGTTCAGGAGAATAATCATAACTTTATGTTTTGAGTTTTCTCATATAAGAAATTTAAACTCACCGATTGGAGAAAATAATAAATGTTTTGGGCAGAAATTTCAGTTCCACGCTAGTCCAAGAGAATGATCATAAGTTTTTCTATATATATCGGAATGAATTGATTCTAAAGCCCAAAGAACAAGGACTCTTATATCTACAACTTTCATGCTTTGAGTTTTCTCATTTGAGTACTGTATAGCTACCAATTTGAGAAGAAAGCGATGAAACGTGAATGGACAAGATGAGGAAAAAGAGAAGAACTTCAATCATTACTTTTCTAAGGTTCCAAGGAAGTTGAACATAATGATAATTGATTTCTCACTATGATGTTATATTTTAGTGATGATTTGAGTGAAAGTATGTTATTTGGAGTTGATGATGTTCGCATAACCTTTTAGAACGTATTATTTGCTTGCAAAATAAAATGAGCATGTTATCATGTGCATAATGGTTATGTGATTTAATACGAAAAAAAATATGAAAATATTCCGTCGTCCACTTAACGGTGACGATGATGCCAATGTGTTGGATGCCTCGAGAGTTTCGAGATGCCATTGCTGTGTGATCTAGGATGTCACGTGGAGTGTTACATAATGCCTCGGGAGTTGAGATGCCCCATGATATGTGTGATATGAAATGCCCTAGGTGGAGTATCGGGATGCATCGGAGTTGAGATACCCCTGTTATGTGATCTGGGATGCCCCGGGAGTGTTCGAGAGGAGAAATAATGATGAATAAAATTTCATGATTATGTAAATGTGTGCACTCACATGTATGATAAGTAATGACCATGCATCATTGCATTAATGCTATTGATTTTCCATCAATGTATCCTAAAGGAAAGGTAATGCCCATGTGTCAGATGCCCCGGGAGTGCTCGGGACGTGAAAAAGAAATGAATGATACAAAATAATTATATATGATGCATGACTATGATGTATGTTTCTTAATGAACCAAATAATAATAATGGTACATCGAAATGTGTTATGGCATCCGCATGTATTTAGTAAATAATAGCAAGCATCGTCGTTATTGATTTGCCATCGACATAAAGAGATAATGCTTTTTCATGTGCTTGTCATGCATGAAGTTTTATGACGTTTGATTGTATGTTGTATGATACCAGGTTGAGTGATGGATGGATTTCCTACCTTAGAATTAGAAATTTTATTTACTGGGCCTCGGCTCACTCTTTATTTTTCAGATGTGTAAGATAGTCTCCTGGATATTGAAATGAAAGGGACGACGTGATAATAGAGGCCATCGACCCGTGAGTTAAATAGTGATTTTATATAGGCTAGCTTTTGGAGACGTAAAAATATAGTGTGGAAAATAGGTGACCTTCATCCTTTCTCAAGTCTATGCATTTTATGTTTGTCTTGTCGTTGTTGTGAACTTGTAATATGAATAATTTTTCAAGAAACATGCAGATGTGTTTTTAATTAAACTTGTGCGATATCTCGACAGGGGATGTTGTGAAAAATTTTATAACGTTTTCGCATACCAATAATTGTAAATATTAATTATATGAGGTAAAAACGCGTGTAACGCGTGACGTTCTGAAGCATCACAGGTCTAGTCCGGTTCCAGTGGAATTGGTAAATCAAGTAAAATTCAGGTAAATCAAGACATTTAATGAAGAAAGAAAAGTAATGACTTGATTGGAAACATACATATATACCATGAACTCCAAGCATAAAGTATCTATATACTGTACCAGAGAGGGAAAGGACTAAGGAGGCGACCATGTGTGTGAATTTAGGTTTAAGAAATTAAAATATATATATACACATATATGGACTGTTTCAGTCCAATCCACTCACTCGCCGGAACCGAAAACTAGATCGTCTGGCTACCGATTCTACTTTTAGGAACCGGAAATCGGACCAATACCCTTAGGAATTGGATCAAGTCGACTGATCAGGTTCGGTCTAGGCCGATTCCCAATTGGGGCAGTCCATGGTGCTAACCCCTAAGAGCTAGAGGCGTGACTCAACAAAATACTTGAATTACTTGACTTAAAATCTCAAAAACTAATCTAAATCAGTTTTTCTTTTTTGGTCAAAGTCTAAAGTAGTTCATCGAGCCGATATTGAGCTACTTATTACTATGATAGCTTCACTCGTAGCAAGAACAAAGTAGGGGTGATTTTGGCTTTCTTATGTAACATCCGGGTCTTAAGGTCGCCTATTTGGAAAGAGAAAGGACGCTATGAGTATTTCAAAGCCAAGTGTATTCCTGGACTTTGACTTCGTAGCTCCTCTATGAGGAGTTTGGCGGGGCTCCTAGTGGGTCCATCCGGGGGAAACCCATAAGCCCATTAACCCATCTTATCAGAAAGAGGGAAATATTGAACTCCCCCTCTCCCTCTTCGCACGTGGGAATGGTGGCCAGTGGCCAATCGCCAATGGGGCAAGCCCCTAGTGATTAAAAGAAGTATTTCAACTCAGTGCTTGGGGTGTGTATGGTAACGTTTTTGTTCTCAAGAAGTCTTTTTAGCAAAAGAACGCGTTTGGTAAATGTATAAAATTTTTATTCTCGAAATAGAAAAAGAACGTAAATGCATTTGGTATGACACTAAAAATTTATATTCTCAATTTTTTTCATTTAATCATAAAAATGTCAGTGAAAACGGCGGCGAACCGGGAGCTGCGGCGGCGACAATGGTGGCCGGCAATGGTCGTTGGACTGGTGGGCGAAGGCCTCTGGTGGAAAGAGTGACGAGTGAAAGAAAGAAGTTATTTTTTTTTAAATGAGCTTGTTTTTTTTTTTTTGTTCCAGAGAACAAGAAGAAACTTTTTTTTTATTTTTATTTATGCTCCAAATCTATTTTCAAGAACAAAAAAATTACATTCCGAGAATAAAAGAATCGGAGAATTTGGAGCGTTTCCAAATAGACACTTAGTAATCATAGAAATTTGCAAACAACAAGTAAATATTGTCGTGTTATGGTAAAGAACAAAAGAAAAACAAAAACTATTGTCATGTTCTGTTCCCAAATGAAATGAGAATATATTTTTTGGAAATTTTCTACTTTAAATTCTTGCACTTTCACACATTTTCTAGATGAAAACCTTGTATTCTTAATTTATTTAATCAAGTCCCTCTACTTTCATAAATTTTCTAATCAAGTTATTTTGACACCAAATTCGGCCAAATCCAGTTGATGTGCTTATCAAACAACGTCATAGTGTCATGTGGATAAATTTTTTCCAATATGAACGTCCATATAAGCATCCACATTGGCTATATTTTATCCACCTCATATTTTGATGTCGTCTCATTAGCTTGTATTTTCATACATGTCCATGTGGGCATCTAATATTTCTATTCGCATTATATTTTGGTATCTTTAGATGGCCGCGTTAGTTGAATGTGGTGTCAAAAGGATTTGATCAGAAAATTTGTGAAAATAAGGGTGCGTTTGATAACTTGCCAAAATTTTTAATTCTGCTCCAAAAGTGATTCTGGAGCTTAAACGCGTTTAGTAAAAAATGACTTCTGAAATAGTTTTCTATTTTTAAATGAGATTTGTGTATAGTAAAAAAGTGATTCTCGCAACTAGAACTAATTCTTTTTGAAATGCATTCTAACCCACGTGAAACTCTGACACTTCTCACGCTCATTGTTCTCATTTTTTACTCTAGCTCCTTCTTCAAACTTCAACTTTGAACCTTTGTTTCTTCTTGCCTCTTGCTTGCTTGCATCAAAGAAAGAAGGCTTCATCCCAAAGCTGAACTTTCGCCGTCGCCATCGCCCCCGTCACCGCCGCCTCGCCGCTACTCAAATCGTTGTTCCGAGTGTTAGATCTGTAAGTTTGGAATGTTTTCCCTCTTTTCCTAACTGAAACGCAAATCCCCCCATCCTCTCTCTCAAGCACGACTTTAGCCAACGTTAGGCTCGGCCCACGCGAGCTTGGTTGAGGGATAGCCAGCTCGACATCACCGTCACTTGGCGTTGCCTGGCTCCGCCTAGGTGAGCTCCACCTTGCGTGGGGGCTGATTCAGGCGAGCCTGAGCTCTGCCGAGCTCGGCGTCACCTGGATCGGCCCCCAGGCGAGCTCAGGCTGGTCGTCACTCCGCCAAGTTCAAGCGATGACAAGATTCACCGCGCTGTTGCTTGCCCAAGCAAGGCTGAGCCTCGCGGTCACCCGACCGAGACTCGATCGAGCTCGGCGTTGCTTGGGTCGATTCAAGTGACGCCAAGAGCGCCACCACGGGCCGAGCCTTGTCGTCACCCGAGCCGAGCTCAGTCGAGCTCGTCGTCGCTTGGGTCAGCCCAGGCTGCGCTCGGCCGAGGTCAACGTCGCCTGGGTCGGTTCATGCAACGCAGAGAGCATCACCACGGGCCAAGGCTCGCCATCACCCAAGCTGGGCTCGGTCGAGCCCAGCTCGAGCGATGGCGAGCTTGACTGAGCTCGATCGAGCCCAGCTGAGGAGATGGCGAGCTTGACTGAGCATAGCAACGTCTCGGTTAGATTGATTTTATTTTAATATGGCTGGTATTGTTGTGGATTGAAATTGCCTCCTTAGCTTGGTTTCACTGTCAATGTCATTCCCGGTCTAAGTTGTAAAACTTTTGTTTCGATGAATTGCTTTTAGTTCAATTCTGGTTAATGACATTTGAGAAAGGCCTATACATGGCAAAGTGGACCGATCATTCCACCGAAATATTTGTAAAACTAATGGTTGATGAGGTTAAAAAGGGAAATCACACGTCAGCGACCTTCAACAGAGTAGGGTGGAACAATATTATGGTAGAATTCAATAGACAAACAGGTTCGCAGTTCTCACTACTCTAGTTGAAGAACAAGTCACAGAAACTAAGGAAGCAGTACGTCAGTTTCAAGAAACTACTGTCACAATCAAGATTTGGATGGGACAGTGAAAAGCGCATAGTGACTATGGAAGATGACAGTGTCCGGGAAGCTCATATCCAAGTATAACCAAACTTTTGTGTTTAATTTGTAATTTGCAATTTCTGATTTATCAAATGTTATGTACTGATGTCATAATTTTCAAAATTGCGTAGGCTAATAACAAATGGGCGAAGTTCAAGAAAGAGGGGTGTCCTTTGTATCCCCAATTTTGTGTTGCGTTTGGCGATACATAAGCTACTGGGAAGTAGGCCAAACGTGGTAGTGGCGGAAGGTGAACGTGACAGTGGTGATGCTGGTGTTGGTGTCGATGTAAGGGAAGCAGAAACATTTCCTCAACCCCAAGCTGACGCGAGTGATTTTATGGAGAGCCCACCCCCCACCTCCAAGCAATTACAACTTCGATAGGACTCCAAATGCAAAGAGGAGTAGACCCAACAGCTCATACACATTTGCGGAGACCTGCAAAGCTGTTCAAGAAATGATTAAGATTAAGATGAGTCAATCATCAACAGCTGGCTCCGTCACCTCGCAAGCTTGCGGCCCCATATCCTCCTACTCCTTGACGGCCATCATGAACATCCAAGATTCGATGACCGAGTTGGATACTGACCTATACATCAAAGCTGTGAACCATGCATGCAAGCATGTGGATTGGAGATAGGCCTTTATGGCATGTGCTTTTGATAGGAGGCTTGCACTTATTTGGAGGATTAAGTAGTTTGGATAGGATATGGCCTACTTTTTTTTAATACATTAGGATGAAGTCGTGGCTTATGTATTAGACACACTGCCTTCAAAATACTTTGTCAATATGATGATATTATGACTTTGCTTTAATGTGATCAGATTGCATAATTGTTTGTTGCGCAGTATTACATTCCATATTTATTATTTCATATGTGACACCTTCCTAACATACATGTTGTGTTTGTGTTCTTTTCTGTGATGGCGTAGGTAATATGGACAACGGTGAAAGTAGCATGTCTAGTCATCATGTAGCATCGGTTGAACCAATTGTATCAGGTGAGGCAAGCTTAGATGATGATGAGTTGATCATACTTCTAACTTGGATGGGGTTGTATGAGATGTAAACTCATAGGCACAGGAAAACACGCATTAGGGATAGCGTAATGTTATGACATGTATGGGTACGTGAACTTCTGGAGGGACATGCTGATAGAATATATGATGTATTCAGAATTGAGAAACATATTTTTCTTAATCTTTGTGATAAGTTGAGGTCAAGAGGTTGGTTGAAAGATAGTCGATATTTGAGGGTAAATGAACAAGTTGCGATATTTCTATATACCATTTCGCACCGGAAGTCCAACAGAGAATTGTGTGAGAGATTCCAACATTCCGGAGAAACAATAAGTAGGTTCTTCGGCATAGTTTTGAAAGCCGTTTTGAAATTGGCGAAGGAGATGATCGTACCTCCTTCGTTTGATGATGTCCCCGATGAAATTCGGCTTGACCCCAAACGTAATCCATACTTCTCGGTACGTTGTCGTTATGTTTTGCTGCACCGTGTGTTTTGTTTTGTACGTAATCTATTCTAAAGTATATATTCACTGAAATGTCAGGGGTGCGTAGGCGTTATTGATGGGACCTATATTTAAGCTCTTGCACCTGAAGAACTTCAGACACGATTTAAAGGTAGGAAGGGCATTACAACTTAAAACATGCTCTATTCGTGTTCATTTGATATACGCTTCACTTTTGTGTATGCTGGTGGGAAAGAATTAGCAAATGATTGTCGGGTGTTGTCGACCGCACTTGAGAATCCGCACGTACAATTTCCTCGACCACCCCTAGGTACTACTACTATATCGAACTACGAGGTGGTTTGCCTAAAGAATATGCCTAAAGCTTGTGCTAGGTGAATTTACTAAGATTGCATGTGTTGATTTTCAAAATGCCCTGTCATTTGTTGTCGGACATGCATTAGGCATATTTGCAAAGGTTGTATGTCGTCCTGTGGGATATGCATGGGGGTTTGGCTTTCATAAAATGATTTCGTCATCGATATTGAAAGTGGCTTATACTTATGGATGAGGAATATGCATTTACTGTATGCAGATCCATCGACATAGGCGGTGATGTTGTCTTAACATTTTGATTTGTGTATGTGGTAGGCAAATATTACCTCGTTGATTCTGGCTATGCTTCAACTCTTGAATTTTTTACCCCTTTTAAAGGTGCACGTTATCATGCACTTGATTTAAGACGAGGTGGGAGACCAACCACGGCAAAAGTATTGTTCAACCAAAGGCATTCTTCATTAAGGAGTGTCATTGAGGAAACATTTGCAACATTGAAGAATCGCTTCGCTATTTTGAAATAAATGCCCGCTTTTTCAATTCGAAAACAAGTGCAAGTTGTTATTGCATGATGTCCTATTCACAATTTCATCCTTGATGAAGATAACATGGATAAGGAGTTTGCATTATGTGCCAATTCGCAGTATAGGTCATCTATAGAAGTGCAAGGTTTAGATGATGTTATAATGAATGAGAACTTCAACGACATTAGCAATTCTAGGTAAGAGATTGCTAATATAATGGCTATGGATAATAATATGCCGGAGATTCCATGAAATTCATGTGCTTTATTTGTGCATGCACTTTTTCACTTGTTCGATGATTACGAGTTTTTTTTCGAACGGTGTAGTTGTCACACGTCATATGGTATTGTGGGATTCCTATTATGTGTATGGGAGGAAATTTGGAAATTAGGTTATCTTGTAATGTGGTGTAATATTTAATTTGCATTCATTGCAGTTGATTTTGTACGCGGAAACGTTAGAATGAGTTGTACATATACAAATGAAAATACCATATGCTTATAAAAAAAAACTAATGGATCGACGAGGGAAACATATGACTTCGATAAGTGGTCACTGGGCAATGGGTGGTCGTCGGTCATCGGCCGGTGGCCGGCTGCCGATCGCTGTTCGGCCGCCGGTCAATGGTTTTGTATTGCCAGCCGCCAATGGCCAGTTGTCAATGGCCCGGTGGTGTTCGATTGCTGTTTGGTGGTTTTGTATTGCTGCCCGATCGCCAGCCACGGGTCGGTCGTTAGTCGCCAGCCGGGCGTTCATGGCCGGTCGTCGACCGATCGTTAGTTGCCAGTCCTTGACCGAGCATCCGTTGCCGATTGATCGCCGGCTGCTGGGCGGTGGACGGTCGTCGACCGCCGTCGATCATCGGTTGTCAATCCCCATGCGCCGTTTGGTAAACTTGCCGAAAATAAAAGTAGAATCAGGATGCATTTGGTAAATATAATTTCTACCAGAATTAAAAAAAAAATTCTGGCTGTCCGTAAGAGGGAGAAACCATTTGAGCATGGAAATAAGGTTTTTCTCATGTGAAGTCCAATTCAGGGCACTGGTTGCAATTAGCTGGGTGAGCTTGACCATGAAGCTTCGCGTTGGAAATTTAATAGCTATTACGTATTTATTGGTTAAATACCATAAAAGCCATTTAAGTTTTTTGGGGAAGTCATCTAGTTTCCATAGAAGTGGATGGATAAAAGAATACCCGTGGTTTAATCTTGAAGGACTCAGAATAGATCCACCATGATTTCGGAAAAGATTGGTGTGGTTCTGCCACATCAAATGTTCAAGTCTTTCAGTTAACCGATCATTCTGGATTTCTTCAATGATTTCTGGGGGGTATCCTGATCTTGGCCATTCGTGCGTCATTCTTTCAATCTTGTATTTGTCCTAAGGAGGGGGAAAATTTCTGAGAATAGGGTGCTTTACAATGTACATATTGATTTCTCCGGTGGAAATTTTGGGTATGGAGAGAAAATCTGCAAGCACATTCTTTTTGCCTGCGAAGTGTTTGGTTTCAAAAGAGTATTTTGAAAACCATTCTGCTTATCGGAGGAGCTGTGGATGAGAAATCTGCCTTTGTCTGAACTTGGTCATTTGGGGGAAAGATGCCATATCCATTTCCACAAGGAAATGGTGACCGATAAGATGGAATTCGAACTTTTTAATTCCATTCTTAACTGCCAAAATTTCTTTGAAAGTGGAGTGATAATGCATTTCTGCTTGAGAGAATTTTCCACTTTTGTGAGCACAGAGATGTCGCTTACCATCGATTTCTTCAATGAGTATGGCGTCCCAATATTCATCACTGGCATCAGTTTGCAGGATTCGCTTTCCTGTGGATGGAATCTGTAATGGAGGCGGCTTCTACATGATTGTTTTGAGTTTGGAAACTGCTTTGGTTTGTTCCATTGTCCATGAAGGAGGATGCTTTTTCAACATTTGCTGTAAAGGGAGTAACAGCTTTGCTATGTTGGGTACAAAGTCTCGGAGATAATTAATAATTCCGAGAAATTGTTGAGTCTGTTTGATTGTGAATTCCTTTTCTGGGAAGTTGAGTAACTCCCTGGCAATATGTGGACTGGGATAATAAGTACCTTGGTTAAGGTGCATTCCGCGAAATTCAATTTCTGTCTAGGCAATGAGCATCTTTTTTTGAGACAGCATGATGCCATATTGTTTCACTATTTTCTCAAACTGCGCAAGGAGCCTGCAGTGAGAATCTTCTTCTGGGGCTGTATAACAATATGTCATCAAAATACACTGCTGCATTTGCTAGAATTGGCTGAAAGATGCGGCACATGGCCTTCTAGAACAATGAAGGAGCCACTTTGAGTCCAAAAGGAAGGACTTTCCACTGGAAATGTTGATTCGGGATACAGAATCCTGTCTTGGATCTATCATCATGATGGATCCCTAGTTGCTAGAATCCTGTCTTGAGATCAAACTTCGAATAAATTCGAGCTTTTGTGAGTCCCACAAAGAGTGAACTTCTGGACGGTAGCGGGAACTTATCATCTTGGAGGAAAAGATTAAGAGGCTAGTAATTGATGACCAATCTCAATTTTCCTCGGTTTTGTTTAGCCCGTTTGTTAACATAAAAGGCCTCACAAGCCTATTGCGAGGCTGAGGTTTCAATAAACTCTTGCTGCAGGAGTTCAGAACATTCCTGTTGGACCAACGCAAGGTGATCCGGATTCATTCCTGAATGGCTGGCTTTGGTTGGGTTTATGTCCTCATTTTTTTTAAAGGAAGTCGAACATAAAATTCTGGGTTTTGCCATAAAGGATGGGAACATTTCTAGGTAAATTCAGAATGATTTTCGAAGCATGATTCTAGTAATCTTTGCATGATTGGGTCCAGTAGACTCATATGGATGGAAAAAAGCCTTTGGATGTTGACAAATTCAGAAAACTAATTTTTGTATGCAAGGTCTCTTCCTGAAATGATTCGAAGGTGAGGAAGTTGAGTTATAATATCCCAACTAATGATCAAGTCTTTGTTGGGAAGGTTGGATCCAAGGATTTTAGTGTTTGTGGTACACTGGGGGAAAAACTGAATGGTTACTGGTGTGGTTCGGACTTTTGTGGAAAAAGTGTTTCCTAATGCTGAATTGAAGTATCGGATACAAGAAGTCCAATATTCTTGAGGAAGCACATTTGTATCTAAAATGGATGAATTAGCACCAGTATCAATGAGAGCGATTACTGAAATGGATTTGGCAAACTTAGAAGTGAAGATCTTGATAGGGAAATGAGGGCAATGAAATTGGCTAGAGTGTATGGTGGATGGTGAGTCTAGGGATTGAGGGGATAAATGGAAAAAGTCTTTTGGATTAGCACCTGAGTCTGAGTCTGAGTTTGAGCTCAGATCATTGGGGGTCTTGTAATAAGGAATGACACAAAGGGTTTGTTCTGTTGGATTTTCATCCATTGAGAACAAGGATTCTACATTATCATCTTTGAGAAAAATACCTGTTTCAAGCTCCATATGATGTATGAGATGATTCTGGCCTTTCTTTACTTGGGAGCAATCCTTAGCAAAGTGTCCCCTTTTATTGCATATGAAGCAGCGATATGATTTCTTGCAATCCGGCGCATTTCGTCTCTTCTTGAGAAATCTCCATTTCTTTTTTCTCTTCTAGTGCATGGGTTTATGGCTAGACTTCTTCTCATAATATCTCTTGATGTGCCTTTTCTTTCTGGAATGGTTTCCACAGGAAAAGCCATCACAATCTTTTGGACATTTGATCTTGAGATACTGGTGGGAGCATGCACCGTCAAGTTCTCTGTTATCTTTGAGATAATTTTTTATCATTTGTCTTCTGAGGCACAGATTATCAAGGTAAAGATAGATTTCTTGCTGAAGTTCCCTAAGAGAGAAATCAGCTATTTTTTTGCCTTTGTTAAGGAAATTCCTTTCTACCTGTTGAGAGAGTTCTTTAAGGACAAAATTTAAGAAAACCTGTTTCAGGTTCGGATCAGCTCCAAGACCATAAAAGAGTTTGGCCATTACAGCATAATGTTTATCGAGATGTTTTGTCTGAAGGGAATAACATCTTCTGTCAAAATACTCTCTTCTTTTGAGTTCAAGTAGATCAGCTGGTTTTCCTATGAAGTACTGGTAAATGACCTGAATGGGTTGGACAAAATCAGGGAAAAGTAAAAAGGCCATTTAATCAGCATTAGAAACTGATTGCCACAAGTGTTTAAGACTACCAGTGAATTTTGTGACAAATTCGAGAAGAATGTCATATCTACTATGAACAGTAAGAGCTCTGGTATTCAACCAAGAGTGAAAGATTTCTACCCTCTCCGGCAATTTGGAGTAGGATATGTCATCAAGTGTGAAAAGTTGATTGGAAGAAGGATTCGAAACTGAAGTTGAATCAGGGGGTTAGATAACTTCAGATTTAGACATGATGTCGTCTTGTTCTTCATCAGCCATAAAAATGGAAGGGGTGATGAAAGATTTAACAGGAAGAATTGAATAGGTGGAGGATGAGTTAGATTCAGAAGATTCTGAAAGACTTGTAACCTGAGGTGGTTGCTGTGACAACTCAAAACATTCTTGTTTCGTTGTCGTTTCTTCATCCTGTTGGATGCTCAAGTTTCGAAGAAAGGATTCAAGAGGATTCGAGACCATAAGCTGAGGTTTAGGTTGAGCCAAAGCTTTAGCCTTTCCGCGTTGTTTTTGAAGGCGTTCCATTTCCCAAATCTGGTCTCGCATGTTTGTTATATTGCTTCGATCCTTTCGAATAGATGATTCAGCCTCAGCTTGATCAATTACAGTAGCATATACTGGAGAATTTTGGAGTTGTGGAGGATGATACTCCTGTCTTGGAATAGAGAATAAATATGAAGGTTTATGTAACATCCTGATTTCTGGCTTACCAGTTTAAGGCATAGAGAATAACATTTGAACATGTTACTCCATAACATCTAATGGACTTGGGCCATGAATTATAGTCCGATGAAGAGTATTGGACCTTAAAGGATTAAGAGCCAAGTATTGGGCTGTGATATCCCGAATTTTGACTGTTTGAATTAATCAAAGGACAATTGTCGAAATTCAATTGGAAACAGGGATGATCGGATTTTTAGTTATATTTGTGCAAAAATAAAAGAAAGAAAAGAAAAGAAGAAAAATGGGAAAGAAAAGAGAGAAAATGAAGAGGGCGGGAAAAACAGAAGGCGAGGCTGTCGCTTGCGAGTTTCGAACCGCGGACCTCCCCTATCTCGTGCACATCTCGTGCGCCTGCCACTCGGCTAAAGCGTGACTATTGGGATAACAACGCCAAAGGGTTTATTTAATGGAAACGGCGCGCAAGTAAGGGAAGAGGGGCAACCGAAGTCGCCGCCTCCAAGTTTCGAGCCCAGGATCGGACCGTTTGTTTCATTTCTAGATACCACTCGGCCGAGGCGTGAGCGGTGAGATTAAAGTGCCAAAATTTATATTTAAAGGAATCGACGTGCTAAGGACGTCGTCGTTTTAGGTCAACAGAGACGACTTCAAATTTCTACAAATCCTAAATTTTCGCAAAAGAGACAGTAAGTTGAAAATTATGGAACGAAGAAACGTTTTGGGTTGGGCACGAACCGATGGGCCTACTTATTATGATTTTCGGATTTCAAGAGGGCCCATAATGGAAAATGATCGTTTTACCCCCGAAGTCCATTTTTGGCCCATTTTAAGAACCTATTGGGTTTTTAACCCATCGAGCCCGTCAAATTCAAACCCGAGCCCATGTGAATAGTGTCAAGCCCACTTAAATAGTGCGGGTCGTGAATAGTGCCGAATGAATAGTGCCAAATTAGGAAAAGACCATTTTGCCCCCGATGGCCCATATTGGCCCAAAACGAAGAACCCATTGGATTTTAAGCCCGTTGGGCCCGTAAAAATTCGAGCCAAGCCCATGTGAATAGTACAAGGCCCACGTGAATAGTGCTGGCTCGTACGAATAGTGCCGAGGGTGGAAAAAATCATTTTGCCCCTTCTAGAAGAAATTCGACTTTAGGGGCATATTAATGGGTTTAAGACAAAGCTAATTAAAGTTTTGTCTTGCTTTTCTTCATTCTTCCCCCTTGTAGCCGAACACACCATTCCCCCCCTCACTCTCTCTCTTGCTTCCTTTCTTGTCTCATTAATTGGCTTGGAAGTTGTCTTGAAATTTCAAGAAGCCAAGTGAGATAATTTTGGAAAAGTTGCAATAATGCAAGTTGGATGAGATAAGGCAAGACCACCTCTCTCTCTCTCTCTCTCTCTCTCTTTCTCTCTCTCTCCTTGTCCCTTTCTCTCTTGTCAAATTATTTGCTTGAAGTTGTCTTGATTTTCAAAAAGACAAATTGCATAAGAATTGAAGTTGCATTAATTGAAGGGCAATAATGCAACTTGAAGATAAAAGGGCAAGACAACTCATTCTCTCCTTCACTCCCTCACTCACTTGCCTCTTTCTCTCTTTTTCCTCTCAAATTCGGAGCTCTCTCTCTTCCCTTCCATTTTCTCCACTTTTCCTTTTAGTTTTGGCTCCCACATCTTGCTGCCGAATCCCCCCAAGCCATACCACACCTTTGCCAAGCTCAAGCCACGCTCTTGAGGCCGTTCGGGGCGCCATTGCCACCGTACATCGCCGTGTAACCGCGCCATGCCGAACCGAATCGAGCTACCGTCAAGACCCATTTTTCGTTTACGCGCCGTAGCCGAGCCACCACCATCACCGTCTTCACGTCGTCGCCGCCGCCGCCGCCGTAGTAGCCATCACCGTTGAACGGTGAGTTAACTCCCTAATCCTTGATTAGGTTGTTAATTGCGCTGAGGGTTAGTTTAGATGGGTTAATGAGGGTTAGTTTGGTTAATTATGGTTAGTTGAGCTAACTAGGGTTAGTTTAGCTAACTAGGGTTAGTTGGGTTAACTATAGTTAGTTCGGTTAACTGTGGTTATGTTAGTTAACCACGGTTAGGTTATTTAACCATGGTTGGGTTAATTAACCCGGGTTGAGTTAATGGTTAGAATTTTGTGCTGATTATGCTGGGCATGTTTATGATGAGGTTGGCCGTAGAAATAACCTTCCATGTGCCTAAAATGATTTTAGTAGAAAATAATGTATTTTTAATGCGTCATTGGTAATTGATGTGGCGATATGCTCGAATGCTGAATTTTGTGTTATCAAATAATCCACTCAACTTGAAAAGTGAGGCATGCAAAGTTTGGCATAAAAAGCACGACGATGTAATCACGTGCGAATTTTATTGTGAAAGTGGCAATATTTTATATGTGAGCACGATCATGGCCTGAGTACGGAAAATGTGGCATTTTCATGATAGTTTGATAAAACCAACCCTGAGGTGTGTTTACGCGGGGTTAAGAATTACTACCCTAAGGCGTGTTTACGCGGGGTTAAGAATTATTACCCTGAGGAGTGTTTATGCTGGGTTAAGAATTGAGCCTGAGGTGTTTTACGCGGGCTACCCTGATGCGTGTTGATGCGGGGTATAGTTGAGCCTGATGAGGCCAACTGTCGCACACCTGAGGTGTGAATCTTACGCAGGTTGTGGCGACGTCGCACACCTGAGGCGTGAACTTTACGCGGGTGGTGACGACGAGTTATGGCATGAGCACGTTTCATGAGTGCATTGATTAAATAGAAAGAAGAAATGAGATTATATTTGATTACATGCCTTGGCTGATGCATTGTTTTAGAATGCTATTATAATTGATAACATGCAGGGAGTGTGCATGTGCCAAGGCGAAGTAAGAATGCCTGTGATTTGTTGATGGTTTGGTGTGAAGTTGAGTCTCGAGCCTGTAATAGGTTGCGTAAAGCGAGAGTTGCTCGCTATTGATCTGCCATCGACATTAAGTTGCATGTTTAGGGTTCACCCTAGGTGAATTGGCATCCTACGCTGTTGACATTTAAATTTTAACCCTCATTTAGTTTTTATTAAATTGCAAAAAAAAATAGAGACTGACCCCAGCCTCTATCAAAATTATTTAATTTAATTACATTTAGTTTGCATTTAGACTTAGGAGCATTTTCTTAAATTTTCAGCATAATTAAAACATGCATTTTTTTTTCTTCTTTTTTTTTTGCATTAAAAAATTGAACCCTCATCCACAAGCCCCACTGTCGAGCATCCGATGCAATTGTGATCCACCATCCACCGTTCGAATCATGGTCAATCCTGATCCGTGAGTTCAAAGAGGAAAACTGATATCTGCAAATTCAGATTAGGATCGGTGGTTACTGTTTTGGAGAAGATATCGGATATTTCAAATAAGAATAATGACTTTGCAACCATATTTTTTCATTTTGAATTGCTTAGTTTATCTGTTATCTTGCATATATAAAAAGGGGGGCTGGTGGCATGAAAAAAGAGAGGAGGAG
>BCNH02000002.1:7780685-7827883 GCA_001662345.2 Metrosideros polymorpha var. glaberrima | reverse complement strand
AAAAAAAAAAAAAAAAAACTGGACACGCACAAGCGATTTTCTTTATTTGCCTGAACGGAGAGAAAAATGGAAAACGCCAGACGCCGGTGAAAAAAAAGGTAAGATAAGCATTGACTTCTATAGTTAGGTTTGTCAAATTGGTAGGTCAGGTCGGATCGAAAATGGTTTGACCAATATTGATCAATATATGCACAGTGCAAGTTTAGCAACCCACACCTGATTCGACTGGACCCCGACCCAACCTGCCATGGGCTTCAATACTTAAAATTTTTCACCTTAAATTGTTGCCTATGAAGAATGAACGACTTTGTGGACTGACTTGTCGAGTCGGCGAGGGAGCTCTGGCGTGGGCATTAATAGATTCCACCCACACCCATCACTACACAACCCAATCCATATTCTTCTTCTTCTTCATCGTCGTCGTCGTCGTTATCATCATCTTGTGTTGCTCTTCATCTTTGTCTCTTCTTCATCCCCAAAGCAACCTTGTGTAGTGAAAACAATATTAATAAACGAGTAAAAATGGCACGAGGAATTGAACTTGAAATCGCCGACTCGAGTATTAGTTTGACATTAATTACGCAATCATTTGCTCTAAAAAGTTAAGCTCTTAGAGTGCGAAATACATTAATATCTCAATAATCTATTTATCCACCACGTTCCTTTTCATTGTTGTAGATGTGGCAGATGAGCAGTACCAAACTTTCTCGTCAAGTTTATAAAGAGGAGTTTTGATAGCATTTTGGTTTTTTTTTTTTCCCCGGGTCAAAATATTTGAAATTTATCAAAATTCAACCATAAATATCAAAGATATCTTTTTCTAAATTCTTACCCCTGGAGAAAGCAAAAAATGAATAAAGTAAGACTTATATTTTCCTGGGAGTGTATTTTGTAATGAGCAATTGAGAATTGCAAAAGATAAATCTAGTATTTTCATATTTGACTTTCTATATTAATGAAAGACAACATAAAATGCGCGACTCCAAGTCGCACGAGGCTTGCTCGTGACTG
Source organism: Metrosideros polymorpha var. glaberrima (assembly GCA_001662345.2). Lineage (NCBI taxonomy): Eukaryota > Viridiplantae > Streptophyta > Magnoliopsida > Myrtales > Myrtaceae > Metrosideros > Metrosideros polymorpha. The sequence continues at coordinate 7,826,872 of BCNH02000002.1, read as the reverse complement.
GGCCAACTTGGTGCTTTGGCAAACAAGTCAGACATGAAAACTCTGACTGTGCAACCTCCGGTACAATAATGTAGGTCACATTCCACGCACTCAATTATAGTCTATCACATCGGTTTTTTTTTTTTTTTAAAGTGTTAGTACGTAGGACATTTCTCTTCTACATTACACGGGCCGAGAAAAAAGTGATAGTTACACAAATGGTCCATTAATTTTGACCTAACAAGTAATGTCGTCATTGAATTTTTAATTTATTCAATATAGCTTCTAAACTTTTAGTAAATATTCTATCTATGAATGACATGTCGAGAAGAAAAAAGTGATCGAGCACTAGAACACCATCCAAGCCTAATTCGGGTAAGTAATTGCGGTCATGAATGATGTTGAAATCACTTGGATTACTAGAACTAATTCAAGATCATGACTGATGAATCTCAATCTTCTGTTTGGGATCATGACTTTCTAATCCTAGGGCTCAAACACCTCCCTTTCCGGAGGCCTTGAATAGAGCAAAAGCATAGGGTTCTGCTAAAGTCCTCCAAGTCGTGTCCTTTTCTTGACAACCCTGCATAGGGCTAAAGCACAAAAATAATTTCTCTCACACATCTTCTAAAATCAGAAAAAGGACAGCCAAAGAATGATCATGACTCTGGCCTTGTGCAATGTCACAAATCAAACCTGAATTATAGTCTCGGATGCTGCATGGGGGGACCATGGTTTATTTCCAAGAATATTATTAAAAAAATATGTGGTTGAGATAGATTATATATATATTTATTTTTCAATATGAAGAAATTTATGTCGGAAGTGAAATTTGTAATAGATGTAATGTTACTTTGCCGGATCGAGTCGATAAAAGCAACTGGTCATCTTGGCTTGCCTCGACGGGCTTCTTATCTCATGCTCGACATCGACCTTTTTTCTGGATCACATGTTCGATCTCAACTCGAAGCATCTGAGATGATTAAATATGATTCGACGAAAGAAATGGCTACTCGAATCTTTAGGATCGAATCGAGATTTGGACAAATATCTTCGATATTCGCTAGCAACGAAAAGTTCCCCATCATTGTTCTATGCATGAAGTACCGTGCAACAAGAATTATGCTAAAAAAAATCGCCAGAGAAAGAAATATATATATATATATATAAGACAGTTTCTTGGTTAGTCCAGCTAATTACGACGACGTTTGTCTCTGACGAGTCAACATGAAAAGTCTGCAATTCCACGTAACTGCGCACGCTTACCAAGGCATGCAAGTACTCTAAAGTGGAAAAAAGAGAGAAAAAAAATAAGAAATAAATATATATTGTTTTCGCATGCTCTAATTAGGTTGTACTGTATCTTATCACATGGTTTGCAGAAAGGACGTTTTATACTTAATTTTCATTATTTTAATATAAACCCAAATCTTTATACTTAGAGTGAAAATCGCTTGACCATAAAAGCTAGACGTTCTTTACGTACATACGATTTTCCTCTATCTAATAATATAAATTTTTGGGTTATAATTTAAAACATGATATTGAAGTTATGTTTTATCTTGATTTAATTTGCGTGTGACGCCTCATGTTCGTCAAATTGAGTATTATAAATTTCATATGAAGTTTCTCATTCGGCTTGTACGCTTTTTATATTTTCCTTATAACTATTTGTTTAAATTTTTGAGTTCAACTTTCTAATTAAAAGATAAAAAAGGAAAAAAAAAGTACTAGGAAATGCCCTAGTTGCAAGGACTCATTCGAGACAACCAAGACATGCATGATGACATCAACATATTTTTATTTAACGTAAAAGGGTACATCGATTTTTAGGCCCGTGACTGGATTGCAATGCACATTGATTCCTGTCTTGTGAGGGGAAAGAATTGAAAGATATTGAAAAAAATTGAGTTAATACCATGAAAAACTTCAATCCTAAACTAGTTTTTTTATCACAAAAAATCTCAAACTAATACATCTGTGACAAATATACCTCAAATTAATTTTTTATTATAAATAAATAATAACTTAGATGTCGTTTTTTCAATTAGCTCATTTTCTAGTGACAGTGCTTAGTTCATCTTCTCTAAAAAACTTTAAATATGAAGTAAATTTGTCATATGTGTACTAATTTGAGATTTTTAGTGATAAAAAAATTAATTTAGGGTATATTTGCCATATATGTACTAATTTGGGATTTTTGGTGGTTAAAAAATTAGTTTGAGATTTTTTGTGGTAAATTTATCACAAATGTGCTAATTTAGGGTTTTTTTTTTTGTAATAACCCAAACAATTTTAAAGAAGAAACGAAAAAGGCTGGGCTATATTGAATTATTTGAAGAATTGATTGATTATAGAGTGGCAATGGGGCATGAGCAATTGAGCACTGACCAGGGCCCTTCCAGGCAATCTTTCAAAGGGGCCTACACAAGTAAACATATGAACACAGCTCATACCCCAAGAAAGATTGTTCCATTAGCGTACAATTAAATTCTTGATTATTAAGGCAATTATTGTCCAGAACTATTTATGGGTTTTTTAGAAAAGTGATTGGCTATCGAGTTTGACTCGAGATTCAGCAAAAAAAAATGCAGATTAGACCTTGAAAATTAGGGCAATGAAGATAAAACAAATGAACTATTTTGCCGACATGACCAAAATTTCTGTCGTTCCTTCCGCTTCAACGCGGTATCGTCTGTTCTGATGATGGTCATTAGTGTCACTTTAAAGTTGCTAGTTTTGAGGTTGCGCGGTGCTATCTATCTAGCTGCGCATTATCAAGTATATATATGACTCAATATGATTTTGATTTAGACAATACGAAAGATACAAAGACTAGCTTATAATGACGCAACACCCTGTCTTGTTGGTAGGGTTGCCAAAGAGAGAGAGAAAGAGAGTGTGAGACCTCGAAAGTTTGAATTCGCCCGACTAAACTCGTCTAATCAAACTTGCTCAAACTTTTCGAGTCCTGATTAGGTTGGGCGATCCCTCAAGCCTGATACAAAATTTTAGTTCGGGCCAATCCGAGCTACCAAGCTCAAGAGGCTTAGGTACATATTAGCTATCGAACGGTCAGGCTTAAAACTCCTCAACATTATTTCGCAACCAACTTTATAGAAGGGGTCTTTGTATTCCGGCATTACTCTTATTTGAATTGTACAATAAGCTTCGACGACTTGGAGCAAGCCGCGAGGGTCGTGTGTTGCCGAAGATATGTTTATTAATTATACTCGTTCTAATAAATGAAAACTAATCTTCGCTACGATGATTGACTCTATTTACTGCTCAAGATCGATGGGACAAGTCGGCGCAATTTCTTTTTCGTGAAGAGAATGACGTCCGTTGCAATTTTTCCTACCAAAGCTTTCCCTTCGTCGATGGAAGTAACGGTCAGTAAACTGCCGTTTAGCAGCAAAACAGAGAGGGACCGACTTAGCTTGGAATTTCCCGGGAACAGTCACGAGGGAAAGTGCGAAGCAACAAACAAACAACGTTATAACACTCCCTGCAAGAACTCTGGACATCACTCCCCTTCCTCTCCCTCGCTCCCTCTCCCTCGCTCTCTCTCTCTCTCTCTCTTATCCTCATGTTACAACCATGGCTCTCCCTTCGCCTCCGCTGTCCCACGATCATGACTGGCCCGACCTCGAATCGATCCGCATGGTTGTCGTCTCGGTGAACAAATTCATTCGGCAATTCCTGGCCGATGGCGCCTGTTCTTGGAACAGCGTCAAGTCGACTTTCGTTTCCATGCTCCAGGCCCAGAAGCACCACGAGTTCTTCGAGTTCTCGGAGCACTCGGTGCTGTCTAATCTCTACTGGGGCATCGACAACATCGAGGCGGCGATCTGGGCCGAGTGGCCCGGGGAGCAGGAGTCCCGGCTGCGGAGCTCGGAAGGGATGCTGCAAGTCCCGGCATTGCTCGACGAGGAAGGCATGACGTCTGGGATTGCGAACTGCCATTTGATTGCCATCTCGTACTTTTACCTCTGTGTGGTCAAGAGGCTTCAGGGGGAAGATTGGCAGGTCGCTATGCATTTCCTTCAGGCGCTCTCGGTTTGTCCCAAGCTCGTCAGGAACGTGTTCGCACCGGAACTATGCGAACTGCTCTTCCTGTCTGGGTCTGCATGGTCAAAAAGCAAGAAAACAGGTGGACATAGAAGTTCCGGGCCGGTTCTCCTTGTCGACCCAAATGAAGAAGAAGCTCTTGAGCCGATGAAACGGATGGCCAGGAAGTTCAAAGGTCGGCTGATGTACTATCAGGTCATGCTTTATGGCGAGACCCCTCAGTGGAATTGTGGCTCCAAGGAAGTACTGTCCCTAGAGACTAACCCAAACTGTTTCATGTAAGTTCTCTTTTTTGCTTCCTCTCATGCCTATCTGCCACTATATTTTCAAATTCAATAGCAGATTGGGGTCTTTCAATTAGTTGAAGATGTTGTGTGTCAGCAATTTGAGGATTAATTGACCTGAGAGAGAAACTTTTCCCATGTCACACACTGATTGAAACAGAGATATGGTGCATTCACCCGAAACATTAGTGTTACAAGTTACCGAACATGAAATTGTTCGTGTCATCGTCCGTTTGTCGATTTACAGTCACAATCAGGACAAGTTTGATTGGAAAACTTGTGTTTTTCGCTGATCCTTATAATGGGATGTTAATCTGAACAGGGACGAGCAGTCTGCACGCATTGAATCTTCATTCTCGATTGGAAATGGACATGCTTGGCTACATGACGGTGAGGTAAGCCCTGGAAAAATCTCTATCCATGTCCAAGTAGTTTCTATCAGATTCTGCTGGGGACCATGTCATCAATCATTATCCAATTAAGCACATTGTCCAACTTTAAGCATGATCTGATGAAAATACATGCTCAGTTCTTTCTTTTAACTTCATTATGCTTCCGGATCAGATCTTTCTGATGTTACGAAAAATTGATGCAGTTTGAGAAAGTGCATCCACTTTATCCTGAGAAAGACTCTAGGGATAATGCGATGTGCAGCAATGGTGCAGCATTCTTAAATTTTGCGGAAGACTCTAAGTATTTGGGAAAAGAGCCAAAATCTCTAGTCTACAATGGAGAAATAAAAGAAAACGGAAACATCAGATGTCTTCAGGATATGCCGGAGGAAACCCAGTCAGATTCATCAACTTCCGTGAACTCCATACAAGGTGATTCCGCCAAAGAAGGTGACACGGAGGTAATTCGAAGGTTATCATAGCCATCTTCAGTACCATTATATTTTGCTAAATGATTTTATTCATGTGACTGAAAACGAGAGGAACTCACAGCGAAACCATCATCGTTGATCAGGAAGCTAAGGAGGATATCGAGAGCGCAATTCGAAGGATGAGAATTGATGTGGAACTCGAAGAAATATACACTTATTGCAGGTCAGTTTCTCAGACAGTCAAGTTTTGCCAAAATTATCAGCATTGGTTACACAAGTTGAACTTTTTTCAAGAAATATGAATGGGCATGTGTGTTGGATAGGAAGCGGCAAGGTCCATGCTCTACTTCAGAGCCGGAGTGCAGAGCAATATGCACGGCAGGTCTTCCCCGTTCTCCTCGACATCGAAGATGCAGGGGGCCCGCAGAAGCGAACATCACTAGGATCTTTGCCGAAACATTACCCGATTCCTTTGGTGACTTTGATGAATCTCTCTTGGAGCTCAGACACAGAAAGCAGAACAATAATGCCTGTTGGAATCTTCATATGGAAGAGTTGAAGACGTCTGAGCAACATGATCGCCAGCTCTTCAATCGAATAGCCGCGACATCACAGAGGAATCATAGGGTTGCACGCAAAAGTCCCCGAAAGTCTCTTGCTCGGAAAGAAAATAAGTCGTGTGTGAAGAACAAATTGACAAAAGAAGGTTCATGTTCAGAGAAACCTTCCCATTATGACCTGATGGGGATATTTGAGAAGGCAGTCTCGCAACTATGTTTCTCGGAAGGATTGAGGAAACTCAATGAAGATAACATTGTCGAGATCACGGCGATATACGAGACTCTGAACGACAAGAATGGAGTTAAACACGCAGCGCTGAAGGACGTGCTTCTGGATCAGCTGCTAAAAGCTATCTCAACTTCCAAAGAGGAGAGGGTGATTCAAATGTCGGTCTCGACCACTATCGCTTTAACCAACCAGTCGGTTTTAGGCGACATAAGAAAGAAGGGTCTTCAATTGTGTGATTTGGCGAGTGCTCTGAACAAAAATGTGCATGAGGCGGCAATTCTGATTTATCTGATCAATCCATCTCCTACAGAAATCAAGACTCTGGAATTGCTGCCTAATCTTGTGGAGATTGTATGCACTTGGAGCAGTTATAATAAGCTCAAGCGGACATCTGTCTTGTTGACGCCTCCGATGGCATCACTTATGATCATTGAAATGTTGGTCACCACATTTGACAATGCCACCAACAGCGCGCACCTCGCAGCCCTCAACTCTCCCAAAGTCCTTCACGGGCTACTAGATGTAGCGAGAGATTTGGGTGCTGAAGAATCCATCTCTCTGGCTAGAATCATTGTAAAGTGCATGCAGTTCGATGGGCAATGCAGAGTCTACGTCTCCCAATCTACACCTATTTATCCATTCATTAGCCTTCTGCAGAACAACAAGAGGCATGCCAAGTTCATCGCACTGGAATTCTTTCATGAAATCCTTTGCATGCCGAGGTATGAATGAGACATATTGATTGTGTATCAAACAAAGAAAACTGCATTAATGGAAGTCTCAATAATAGAAAATTTTAGGTCAATTTCCTGTAAGAAAAAGATTAAATGATGAAAACTCTTGCTATCCAGTGTTTTGGAAACCATACTAGAGATCAAACCGGTCGAGTACCACCCAAAAAACTGCACCCAAACCCGGTTCAACTGTATCAGAAAGTTCCATAATCACATTCTTCATTCTGGCAGGTCAGCAGCTAACAATTTACTGCGACGGATAAGGAATGAAGGAGGTGCCGACATCATGAACATACTGATGCTGTGTGTCCAAAACTTGGAGTCTCATCATCAGCTCTTTGCTGCGAATTTGTTGCTTCAATTGGACACATTGGTAGAGTTTCGATCTTGAAATAGATAAGTCTGTATACCATTTATCTAGGAACTACATCAGCCTGACATTTTCTTCCTTTAGATAATTAAACGAACATAATTATCGATTCGTGAGAAATTGTGCATCTAACATAAATATCAGGGTACTGGCTCTCTAAAGAAGCTTTTTGTGTGATGAACTTATGCAGGAGAACCAATCTGGCAGTAGCATGTTCATTGAAGAGGCCACGAAGGTCCTCCTTGAGTCGCTGACACCCAAAGAAGACCCTAAGATGCATCAACTATCAGCATTCATCCTAGCGAACCTCGGAGGAACTTATTCTTGGGCTGGGGAACCGTACACAGTGGCTTGGTTGGTAAGAAAGGCCGGGTTGGCCTCTGTGCATCACCGAAATATGATCAAGGACTTTGATTGGGAAGATCAAAGCCTGCTGGTATAGCGCAAAATAATCTTCTTAACATTCTGTCATTTCCAAGTGATTCCAATTGTTATATTGTATTTTTATTCTAACTGTTAAAATGCAGGATTCAGAAACCGACTCATGGTGTGGCAAAATTGCGAGAAACATAATCAAGATTGGGAATCCTGTCTTCCGAGCTCTTGAAATGGGCTTGAAGAGCAAGATGAGGAGGGTGTCTCGAGACTCTCTCACCGCCATCGCGTGGCTTGGGTGCGAAATCACCAAGAGTGCACATTCTCAGAGATATTCCGCGTGTGAGATCTTGCTGGGTGGGCTAGAGCAATTCCTGCATCCTGGGGTGGACCTTGAAGAGAGGCTTCTAGCTTGCTTTTCCATATACAACTATGCCTCTGGTAAAGGTAATAAGAGACCTTACTCTGACCAAAAAAATAAAAATAAATAAGAGACCTTACAATGAGGTTTATAATCTTTCTCTGATGTGATTCAACCGATTGATATGATATCATAATTTATCTTATTTCATAATTCCGATGACAGTCCTCGAACTCTCTATTCCCTAGGGCATGAAAAACACACGCCGAGCTTGTATGAGACATGAAGTCAAGAGTGCAATTTAGTACTATTCCACTTAAATGAATTTCATCATGCAGGAATGCAGAAACTCATCCATTTCTCGGAAGGGGTGAGGGAATCGCTGAGGCGCTTTTCAAACATCACTTGGATGGCAGAGGAACTGCATAGAGTAGCCGATTTTTATCTACCGAACAAATCGGTCAGTAGCTTATCATATCATACTCCAAATGATTAGAACACATCGCATCTACTTGGCTCTCTAAAATAGCTGTTACGCTGATGAAAGCAGCGCATATCCTGTGTCCACACACAAATCCTCGAGGCTGGTCATAGCAGTAGCGGAGCGGTAAATGCTCTTATTTACTACAAGGGACTTCTCTGCAGCGGACATTCAGACGGGTCGATAAAGGTTATATTTTTGTGCTTGAAACACAGTACCGGCAGTGTCAGTCCTTTGCAAACATGTTAGAAATTATCCGAAAGTTGGATTTGAAACCTCATGCCGAAAGAAAGCATGGAAATTCATGAATCAAGGTCCTCGCTTTTTTGAACCGAATACACCATTTCAGCAATGAGAAACTAATTAAGGCAGGTCATTGCATCCAACAGATGTGGGACATCAAGGGGCAATCCGCGACACTCGTGTGGGACAAGAGGCAGCACAAGAAGGAAGTGACCTGTTTTTCGCTCCTCGAGCAAGGGGAAAGCCTTTTGAGTGGATCTGCTGACAAGACGATCAGGGTATAATGCGATGAATCTTCTCAATTTAATGCCAACCTTAAGATTTATCTTGGTTTCGGTCACTCAAAACCTATCTTATGTTGGCAGGTCTGGAAACTGGTCCAAAGGAAACTGGAATGCTCCGAAGTGATATCCTTAAAGGATCCTGTTCGGAGAATGGACGCACTCGGAGATGTGATTTTCGCGATCATACCAGGCCATGGGATTAAGGTACTGTCCAATCTATCGTCATATAAGTATAACCACAAACAGAAGCCAATTAGCAAAAGGAAAACATTGAAGAATTTGCTGATTTTGGGACGAGTGTATATAAGCGAGAACTCATTTTCCAGGTTATTGATGCATCAAGAACAGTCAAAGAAATTTGCAAGAGTAAAAAAGTGAACTCCATATGTGTAATTCAGGGAAAGATTTATGCCGGCTGCAAGGACTTGAGTGTCCAGGTCGGTTTCACTGGATCTAGACATAAGTTCGAAACGACTCTTAGTGATGAAACTGCGCTAATTGATATCATTCATGTTGTATTTTCAGGAAATAATTCTAGCAAACTACCGAGAGCGAGAGATCAAAGCGCCGTTGAAGAGCTGGATGATGCAAAAGCGGCCCATAAATTCAATTGTCAGCTACAAGGACTGGATGTACACTGCAAGCGCGGTGGTCCACGGGTCGAACATTAAGGTGAGGATGTAAGTGCAATTCACGTGTTTTTGCTCGAAAAACCTCAGAATGACTAGAGAAAACCATGCCAGGAATGGAGAAGAAACTGTGAAGCCGAGATGAGAATAGCAGTGCAGAGAGGAGCGAATGTGCTCGCCATGGGAGTGGTTGAAGACTTCATATACCTTAATTGCAGCTCATCAGCCAGTGCCCTCCAGGTTGGTCCATAACCAATTACCACATGCACTATCTAGCAAGTTGCCTACATTTCATAATCAAAATTAAGCACATCACAAGGACAAACTTTCACTGATCGGATAAACTATGAGACTGGTATGAATGAATGTGTCGTCGCATAGTCTCTGCTCTCTGCTTTCTGTATAAGATTGACTGATTGTGCAAACTAATGAAAACAGATATGGTTGAGAGGGACAGCGCAGAAAGTGGGGAGAATTTCAGCTGGAGGGAAGATAACAAGCCTTTTGACTGCAAACGACGTTGTCATTTGCGGTACGGAGGCAGGGCTTATTAAGGTCAGTGCAGTGAATTCTTCTTCATGACTATAATCGGAGTCAAACATTCTAGTTCACGGTAGGGTATGTCGACTAATGCGATGACACATGAACAGGGATGGATACCTCTGTGATTGCTGCTGCAATTTGGCCGGCATTGTCCTTCTTTTTCTGGTGGAGTTCCCGGCAGAGGGTCATCAGCAACGGTAAACGATTTTTGGCGCTACGGATTCTCTTCATGGTGTAAAAAGCAAAGTGTACAAAGTCAAATGGAGGAAAGTACATACCATATGGATAGGTTGCTATTAACAGTTTTCTGTACCTTTAAAAGAAAGGATGATGATGAACTCTATGATGCCAAAAAATGGTTCCTTTTCTTTTTTGAATTCAGTTGAGCAACTGAGGGGATAATGTTTTGCAAGAAATGAAATGTACAACTTACTCATATTGTGAACCAAGGTAACATAGTTTATGTGAAAGGGATAATGACACAAATGGTTTATGAACTTTAGCTCAATGTTTAATATGGTTCATGAACTTTTAATTTGACACAAATTGTCCATGAATTTTTGGTACATGTTCAAACTAATCCCTGGACTATATGAAAATGTTCAATATTTTCAAGGACAACATCGAACATTTTCATATAGTCCAAGAACTAGTTTGAACATATACCAAAAGTTCATGAATAATTCGTGTTAAATTGAAAGTTCAGGAACTACATTGAACATTGAACATTGAACTAAACTTCATGGACCATTTGTGTCAAATTGAAAGTTCAGGGATCACATTGCATATTGGGCTAAAGTTCAGAGACCATTTGTATCATTTTCTATGGCATCCTCAATTTGACTCATGTCTGAGATGCGGGAAATAGTTTAAATATCATTGGACCGTTAATCTTCAGACTAGTGGACGCAGGTCGAGCTCGGAAGCCCAATGGGCCTCACGCCTGCATTAGGCGCTCAAGAGGGCCCACCAAGCCCAATCCAAGCCCATCTTATCACTTTGAGCCCATGGTTGAATATTTGGAAGCTTGCACATAAATGCCATGTGCATGAATAGTATTTTATGATTAACATCCTATGGTTTAGCATTTAATGCACCTTCTAGAAGCCCTAATTGGAAAGAGATCAAAATTTATCTTGCTTAGCGAAAGGGCTAGGCGCCACTTATGAGGGGAAAGAAGAGGAAAACTACCTGGTTAGCTTTTTGTTAGTTCCCTTAATTTATTTTCAACTAAATGCATGTGCCTATTTTTAGTTGCCATAATAGCCTAGTGTGAGATTTAAGGAAGAAGTTTTCAAGAAGACTTAAGAAAGAAGTTTTCAAGAAGGCCTTTTAGTCTCGTATTTGCTTGGATGTGAGTAAATTAAGGAAACCTAGACTAGAGTAGATGATAGGTCTTAATTGCAAGTTGCATTATTGACCATTGCAAGAGATTATTTAAATCATTTCTCTCTCTCTCTCTCTCTCTCTCTCTCTCACACATTCGGCCACCCCCTTCTCTTCATCACCACCGAGCCACCCTCTCTCCATCACCATCTCCACTGCTGAGTCGCCCTCACCGTCACCGTTTGCTACCGCGCCACCGTGATGCTGTCCGTGCCGTCCTCACCGTTGACCGCCCTTCTTCGCTATTGTCAATCGTTGCTCGTCGTCATTTTTAGTTTATCCGGTTTAGTAAGTAGTTCTTCTAAGTCTTGGATAGGGCGTTATTCTGCGAAAATTGGATCTAGATTGAGTGTTATATAAGCTTGATCTATATGTTAATGCTTATTTTGCTTGGTTTTGCCTGTTCTAAGAAGAAAAAGCTCATGTGTGCATTTTATACGGTTTGCTCATGTAGAAGGTCATGCTATTCTTGTCAATCAATTGCCATATAATGATAAGTGTTCCTGAGGCATGTGTAGGTTATGATGATTAAAATGAAGGGTATGTGGTCGTATAATGGTTTATTGCAAAAATGGCTAATATTGCTCTATGATTATCGAACTATGATAAACCAATATTATAAATCACTTTGCTTGTGTGCATCTTGACAAGGAAGGGTCATATGTGAAGTATGTGAATTCTCGCATGTTGAAGAATTACGGTTATTCACGTATGATTATTTTCGTGCATTTTTATGTGTGCGGGATTGGAAAAGTTTGAACTGTGTGAGAACTAAATACTCTTGCATTGACTAAAATGAAAGATAAGAATTGGCTTGAATGTTTGTGTGCACGTGTGATTATATAAATGAATTGTCCACTCATACAACTATGGGAGATGTTACCTTACGGGGTTTGATGCCTGAATGGTTTGTGACTCGGATGTCATTCGCGGATGGATTTAGGAACAATGCTCTTAAATGAATGCCGTCTTTGAAGGAAGTCGAGACGTTGTCATGCTCAATGGGACGGGACGACGACCGGTTATGCTGGAAGACTACCGACGCGGGTGTCGGTCATGGCTGTAAATGGTTGTAATAATTGGAACACGTGTTGATGCATTACGCATGAATTTATGATATGAGACGTTCTTGATTATTTTATGTAATTGTTGGATATCAATTAGAAGCGAGGCTTCACGTGTGATTATTTTTGTGAATTATATGTGCCGACGAGAGGTAAGAATTCACGTGTGATTATTTGATTGTGATCTTGATATGTTGGGAGTATGAGGTTTCCTTTTATGTACATAGATAAAGCAAAGCAAATGTTTTGTTATTAATCTGCCATCGACTTGTTAAATCCTATGTTTGGTGCATTCCCAAGGCAAGTTATCCTCATATACGAGATTTAGAGGTTTGACTTATTGAATTTATTTATTCATTATTGTTTAACTATTTTTCAAGCCTCTAGTAATAGATGTTCGAATTGTATGTTTTGGTGTCCCTGTAGATCAAGGTGTTGAGGTAATAGAGTACATGCCATCGGGGACCGATACCGTGTATGAAAAGTATATAACAACCATTTGGGTCGAAGATGGACTAAGCAACTTGGTTCCTTATCGCTTTAAGGCGTGGTAGTATGGTTTTGAGGGGAACTATTCGGGCCTCTTCGGGGTTTTGACGGACCGTTGGGTGCACCAAGGGCGATGCCGTGGGACCCTATGGTGTTGGATATCCCCAATGGTATCGTTAGTGACCTCCAGTCGGATCCTGATTTCAACCTCGAGCCCGAGCCATAGTTTGCCCAAGCATGGAGGAAACCACTTTTTGGAGATAACCTTCGTAAGTAGAAAAAACTAAGTTAATCCTGACCCCTATCTTTTTTTAGTGTAATCGAAAAAGGCCCGAGTAACGAGTGTGTAATTAAACTAAATTCTAATGTGGGTCGATGATGCATATAAATAAGATGTACTTTTGTGTATGTGTTTTCCATGCTATCATGTTATTATTATTGGATGGGTGATATAGAATTCGCTTCCGTATGTGTTAATTGAAAGATAAAAGAATGAGTCGGCGATGCCTCATGGGATGTCGCAATTCAATGACCGATGCAGGGAAGTCGCACGCCCGAGCCTTAGGGAAATAGGACCAGGACATGACATTTTTCCTATGTGAAATTAGTGATATGAGTTAGAGAATACAAGGAGAAAGATGTTGATCATGGATGGCATAATCAATGCCTCTTCATCTTCGCACCCCAAATTGGAGTTGTCGTCGAACGCAAGTGTCGTGGCCACGGTATGAACCCAAAGCTCATCTCTCTCCTCCCTCTTGACACAACACTCATCGACACGGCGAGAGCAAGCAAGAGGCTTTTTCTCTTAATTCTCTTTAAAATATTTTCTCATTTTTATAGGTTAATTTTACTACTTATTGTCAAAAGATTTTCCTCTACACTTTCATTTTTTTCTTGGAACAACTATCCAGTTTTCGTTTAGGAAAGAAAAGACTTCCTTCGTTAAAATTTAATGCATTTAACATGCAAAAGTCACTTTAAGCATATATATTAGACATTTATGTCATAATGCATTAATTTTCTTTCTTTTCCCTTGCTAGCATCCAAACAACGCTATAACTCAGTTTTCTTCAAATCATATATCTTTTTTTTTTTTTCTCATAATCATTCAAATTTATATGTAAATTTACGTATCAACATATAATTCTTTTTGCAAAAATTTCAAGTGTTTTGCAAAGTGCATAAACTGCAAGATTTTGATTTAGCAAATTTCAAAGCGAAATTCATTCTACACATATCATAGATAAACATTAACAAATTGCTTGCTCAGGCGGGACCATTAGGTTCACCCAAGCCAACAAGCCCAAAACATAATTTTCGAGCCGGGTTCGCTTAGATTCCACATCTGTTTTGACTTGAGAAGCCAAAAAATTGATTTTTTTTTTAATTTTCTACTCAAAATCTACGATTTTACTTAAATATTGAAAAAGTGAGTTTTAAATCTAACAATCCATACTTGTATGTTTTATAAGATTTTGGGTGTTTCGTATTAGATAAAGTAAAAAAATCTACTCCTTAGAATTCACAAAAGGAACATTTTCAAATTGAACATACATTTTTTTGGCCCCGTCAAGCCCACCTATTGATCGGGAGGATATTTAGGTGTATTTATTTAATGGATGATGTGCTTGACAAAATCAAAGTGTCGAAAAGGACATTGCGATTCTCTGAATGTGATTGGCATAATTTGAATTTAAAAAGAATGGGTTTTGGAGAGAAATGTGAGGCCTCGCGTTCCTCTAATCGTCCTTCATAAAATATTTCTTTGAAAAAGTTCCTTATCCGCCACAACATGACATTTATTATAAAAAATTTAGGGTAGCGGTATTTCCACTCCCATTTTAGTTAAGACACTCATTTTTTCCAATTCACTTACCGAAATACCTTCTTCTCTATCTTCAATATATTGTTTCTTTTTTTATCAGGCTAATCTACAAAACCGCCTTTATTTCTATTGCCTTTCTCACTAATTTTGTAATACAAATGCTCCAGTACACCCTTCAAGATATTAATTTACCATTTCTTATTATCATTTTGCCTAGAGAATGTTGTGAATTTTGATTTATGGTCTCATATTTTCATTCATAAGAAATTTCTATCATGACAACTTATGAACACACAATTAGTTTGCCTTTTTTTTTTTCTGAATAGTGTGAGTGAAACTATATTTTAAAGTTGAAAATTAAAATTCAATTTAATTATTTAGTAGATCTTGATAAAAAAAAATGGAAAAGAAAATTTGACAAAAATATGAAAAAGGTTAATATGTTAAAAGCATGATGAAATGTCAAACATATTTATATTTTGATCATATCTAAATATTAACAAAGGATAAATACATAAAGGAGAAACATGAAACTTCTTGTTGTTCAACTCCTGCTATGGAGAAAGTCTTTAATATTTATTGTAAATTAAATATCTTAGCTAGTGCATCAAAATTTTAAAATATGCTTAAAACTTTCCCCTAAAAAAATCTGACACGAGCTTGAAAATGTAAAATGTGTAAATAAATTGTCAACCCCATCTTGCAATTCATGTTAAAATGTGAAAAGCTCAGAAGAAAGCATGAATCAGCGATCCATAATGTCAAAATCTGCTGGTAATTAGATTGAATTTTAATTTTCAACTTTGAAATAAAGTTTCTCTCAAACTATTTCATAAAAATTAGGCAGTTAATTATGTGTTAATAAGCCGTTATAATTAGAAATTTCTAACCGTTTATATAATTTTTGTAATTAAAAAAAGACCATAAATTAAAAACAACAACTACGCAGAGCGATAACACGATACATGATAAGATGATATTTTGTTTGGTGTAATTTGACATTTATATTGTGAAATTGATAATTTAAGAGAGAAAATAGAAATAAAGATAATTATGTTGGTTAGGTTGACAAAACAAGCAATAAATTCAAGATAGATGAGGGTATTTTGGTCTGTTGAATGAAAAAAAGGAGTGGTTTAGCCAAAATGAGGGTGGAAATAGCGCGACCCAAATTTTAACCTTAAATTTCCAACTCAGCGGTTCAACTGTTGAATCGGTTGACTCGTGAAATCAAATCCATGTTGATTTTTTCAATTAGCTAGGAGTTAAAAGGTTTTGGGAAAAATTTCAAATAAAGGCTTGAAATGCTCTCATTTTTTCAATTAAGGACATGAAGTGGACCTTGTTTCAAATAAGGGCATAAAATGCCTTTAGTATTTCAAAGAAGGGTTTGACCAAGGGCATTTTTATCTTTTAAATTTTCTGATTTTTTTCCTTTTACTATTTTCTAAAAAAAATAAGTAAAATAAAAAAGGCCCTCGCTTGCATCTTCATCTTATTTTTTTTTTTCAGAAAAAAGGAAAAAAAATTTTAAAAGTAAAAGGACGAAAATGCCCTTGAGGTCATGCCCTTGTTTGAGAAAATGAGGACACTTCAAGCTTTTATTTGAAACAAAGTCCACTTCAGGCCATTATTTGAGAAAATTAGGACACTTCGGGCTCTTATTTGAAATAATATCAACTTCATGCCCTTAATTGAGAAAATAAAGGTACTTCAGGCCTTTATTTGGAATTTTCTCAAGATTTTGGGAGAATTCAAATTTTAAAAAAACATTTAATTAGAAAGATCGGAAAAGTTAAAAAGTCTACAATATTTTTTAGGAAAATTTCAAATAATGGCCTGAAATGTTTTCATTTTCTCAAATAAAGGTTTGGAGTAGATATTGTTTCAAAGAAGGGCCCAAAGTGCCAGCATTGTTTCAAAGATAAGCCTAACTAAAGGCATTTTGGTCATTTATATTTTCTGATTTTTTTTCCTTTTTACCTTTTCTTCTTTTTCCTTTTTCTTTCCTACCTTTGGCCGATGGTTGGCGAAGGCTTGACGACCCTTGCTGGCCACAGGTAAGGGACACCCTTGCACGCGGCTATCTAGGAGAGGGATGGCCTTGCCTAGGCAAGGCGACCCTTGCTTGCGGCCTTGGAAGCGAGGGACCACCTTGCCTTTGGTCGTCGAGGTGAGGGACAACCTTGCCTGGGCAAGGCGACCCTCGGCTGCGACTGTCGAGGGCCTGGCGACCCTCGCCCTGCCTAGGCGAGGAGGTCCCTCGCCTCAACGATTGTGGGCGAGGGTCGCCTTGCCTAGGCGCGATCGATGAGGGCTTAAACCTTTGCCTCACCAACCATTGGCCAAAGATAAGAAAGAAAAAAGAAAAGAAAGGAAAATAAGGAAAAGGAAGAAAAGGAAAAAAAAATTAGAAAATATAAATAATCAAAATACCTTTGATCATGTCATTCTTTGAAATAATAAAGGCTATTCTTTAAAATAAAATTTATTTCGTATTTTTATTTGAAAAAATAAAGGTACTGTTTTGCTTTTAATCGAAATTTTCCCATTTTCTCTTGAGCGAAGAGAGAGAGTAGGGGACCATCCTCTGCCTCCGACCGCTGCCATGGAAGAAACCCTTTCGGAGGTCGTCACCGACTTGGCAGAGCTCCGCCGGCGCTGGCCGCCACCCATGCCCGAATCGGCACTCTTAAAGCTGCAACGCCTCGTCGACGCGCACGATTCCCAGCTCGTCGACAAGTTCTTCGAGGGCCTCCACTCGAGGAACGTCTCTCCGTCTTTCCTCGCGAAGAGCATCGGTTCGGCCATTGACTCAGGTAGCAACCCTCGCCACTATCTCGTAGCTTCGAAAGTGTATCTCTCCCTGCTTCTGTCGCATTATGCTCCCCTCCCGAGGCTCTTCGCCCCAATGGCGTTCGCCTCTGTTCTGCACTCCCTCTGGAAGTCCGCCGAGTTCCGGCGGGTGATTCCCGAGGAAGATTCTGGGGGTGGCGCGAGAGCTCCGGCTGAACTGAACAGGAGAGGAGCGAAGCGTGTTCTGGGATCTAGGTCTTTGCGCCGCAATTGTACTGATGATGTTGAGCAGAGGCTTTTCTTAGCTGTGTTGAAGAAGCTGGTTTTGTTGATGGACCTGATTCATTTGGATCGATTCCCGGATAGTTTGAAATCTTTAGTACATACTGTAGCTGAGCTTCCAAAAATGGTGCCTGATTCTCTCTGTGACTCGAGGGTTTATCACGAGCTAACTGACTTGTGTTCGCAGCTCTTGAGAGCAGCATTGAGGCCTGAGCATGGAGACCAGGCTAATTCTGCTGCCGAGGTATTGAACTCTTTGTCTCCATTGATTATGTCTAATACATCAGAAGTGAGGACGTTCGCTCTAAGTTGTGTGACGAGTTGTATGGTGGATGCGGTGAAAGAGTGCGAAGGCGTAAAGAAAGCTGTCATAAGTTTGCTGAAACATCTGGTCGAGGAGGCGGTCCTAGAGAAGTCTGAGCTTCGTGCATCGGCGGTGGAGTCAATAATGGAGATATTTAGAGCTCTGGAATGTAGCGACGATCAGGTCAGCTCTGTGGAATAAGTGGTGAAGATGACAGAAGGAAAAAAAGTAGTTCTAGGTTCTTGGCTGTTGATCTTATTGTCCCAATTGTTATTGCACATGATCATTACTTTTGGAGATCTCCATCCAAAATCATTGTATAGACAGTTGTGGTTACAATGGGAAAGATTCGCCTTGTAGATGGGAATATTGCAAAGCCTTAAATTCCCCTGTTTGTGCAGGTAGTATGTGTTCCTTACTAATAATCGGCTGACATTTTGTTGGGAATTTTTGTGATGTCATGTTCTGGTTAAGAAAGGAACAAGTTGGGTGCATTTTACTCCCAAACATTTTGCACCTTTAAGTATATTGGTTTCCTAATGTCATGAAGTAGCTTTCATTCTAAAAAGTGTAGTTTGGTAAGGTTGCACTTTATTATGATGCCCATTTAAGCATCACTTCAAGATTAAAAAGTGCTGATATGTGGAGATTTTATCTAGATTGCCCCTGAATATTCCCATTTAGGATTATCAGATTACTTTCCCTTAGAGATTGGAAGGCCAAACTGCAAACGCTATTTTTCTGTGCTGCTGCATTTGTTATCGTATTTTAATTAAATGGGTTCTGATAATATAAAATTTAAGTTTGAGGAAAGTTTTGGCCTTATGTATTTTCTACTGGTATTGTTTGAACTGGACTAAATCTCCCAGCTTAAAGTTAGTACATGTCTGTGAAACATCCATCACGAGATATTGAAATTTATTGAAGTTACTGGTTAGTAAATACCAGTTTGATGCATGTCAAGACCTCTGCTTTAGATGATTTGAGGATTAGATAAACGATCAAAAAGATTGAATTTGTTCTTGAAATTTCAAATGAATATGTGAAACCTTTGCTTGAAATGGACATTGTCCCTTTTGGTCTTGAGTAAACAGATGTTGTGAGGGAATGAAGGACTGATTTAAAAGGAAAATCTGATGAGCAGAGTAAAAGCAGCTGTTGAATTGGTTCTGATAAATGTTGACTCTATTCCTTCAAATGCTTCATAGAACAGGGTCGTGATCAACTCTAAACTTAGACAGAGAGTTAGTGACAACTTTTCTTTGGGGGATGGGGCAAGTATCCCTCCAGTGTCTCCCTTGAAGAATAAAGCTGTTGACAACAAAAAGCGAGTTCCTAGAAAGATCAGAAGCTATGAGCGATGTGGGTTTAAGTTATCGGGATAGATGAGATGCGTCTCCTTGATACTCAGAATCAGGACAAGTTTGATGGGAAAACTCGTGTTTTTCGCTGATCCTTATAATGGGATGTTAATCTAAACAGGGACAAGCAGTCATGCATTCATTGAATCTTCGTTTTCGATTGGAAATGGACACGGTTGGCTACACGACAGTGAGGTAAGCCCTGGAAAAATCGCTATCTACGTCCAAGTAGTTTCTATCAGATTCTGCTGTGTCATTGGAGAAAAGAAGACCATGTCATCAATCATTATGCAACTAAACGCACCGTCCAACTTTAAGCATGATCTGATGAAAATACATGCTCAGTTCTTCCTTTTAACTTCGTTATGCTTCCAGATCAGATCTTTCTGATGTTACAAGAAACTGATGCAGTTTCAGAAAGTGCATCCACTTTATCCTGAGAAAGACTCTAGGGATAACACGATGTGCAGCAATGGTGCAGCATTTGCAAATTTTGCGGAAGACTGTAAGCATTTGGGAAAAGTGCCAAAATCTCAAGTCTACAATGGAGAAATAAAAGAAAACGGAAACATCAGATGTCTTCAGGACATGCTGCAGGAACCCCCTGTCAGATTCATCAACTTTGGAGAACTCGATACAAGGTGATTCCGCCGAAGAAGGTGGCACGGAGGTAATTCGAAGGTTATTGTAGCCATCTTCAGTACCGTTATATTCTGCTAAATGATTTTATTCATGTGACTGAAAATGAGAGGAACTCACAGAGAAACCATCGTCATTGATCAGGAAGCTAAGGAGGATATCGAGAGCTCATTTAGAAGGATGAGAATTGATGTGGAACTCCAAGAAATAGACACTTATTGTAGGTCAGTTTCTCAGACAGTCAAGTTTTAACCTAAATTATCAGTGTCGGTTACACTTTCAAGAAATATGAATGGGCATGTGTGTTGTATAGGAAGCGGCAAGGTCCATGCTGCTCTTCAGAGCCGGAGTGCAAAGCAATATGCACAGTAGGTCTTCCCCGTTCTCCTCGACATCGAAGATGCAGGGGGCGCGCAGAAGTGAACATCACTAGGATCTTCGCCGAAACATTACCCGATTCCTTTGTTGACTTTAATGAATCCATCTTGGAGCTCAGAGACAGAAAGCAGAACCATAATGCCTGTTGGAATTTTCGTATGAATGAGTAGAATACGGGGCTTCTTTTAATATTTTATCTATTTTTTGTGGTGATGACGTGTTAAAAATTTGATTTTTGATATAAAAAATAAACTAAATTAATAATAAAAATAAAAGGGACCGGCGGCTAAGGGCTGCAAGCCCTCGTCGTCACCAGGAAGAGCTGACGATGGTGGGTAGCGGCGGCGAGGGCTGCTTGTTTTGAATTTTTGCTTCTTTTTTTATAGCTTCTTTTTTAATGTAATTTAAATAAAAATTATATTAAAAATCAAATTTAGACTGAAATGACGTCGTAGCTACGTAAGAGAGAGAAAATATTAAAAAAAATACAATGTCAGCATTTTTTGTTAGACAAGTTGGACAGAGTTAACGAAATGACTCGACTGAATTAATTTGACAAGTTTTAGAACTTAATTGTACTTTTTGCAAATTTTATGATTCAATTACACTTTCATGACAAGTTTTAGGGTTTCTAGTGAACATATCCTTTTGCTGAACTCTTAATATACGTTATGTTATTATTCATGGACTAGACCCCAAAAAATGGTCCAACTTAGCCCATTAGCCCGACAGTTGTTAAGGGCCTGTTTGATAATGCTCTTGTTTCTTTGATTCATGTTATTTTGTTTTCGAGAGTAAATCATAATTGTTCTTGGGAACAGAAACAAGAAGCAAAAAAGTTTACTTCTTTGTTCTTGGGAACCGAATTAGAGAAATCATTTCTGCTAAGAATTTATTCTCAGGAACAGAATTATTATTAAACAGGCCCTAAACGTCGGGTTATTATTCATTGACCTAAGTCCAAAAATGGCCCGACCCGGCTCATAGAAATGCATCCCGGGCCGTGTCATTCCTCGGCCCGGAACAGCCCGGCTGACATGCAGCCCGTCTCGGTCAAATTAACGCTTGACCGGACACGTCTCGTCGCGCGCGCACCCCCAATTGGAGTTGTCGTGGAACGCGAGTGTCGTGGCCGCGGTACGAACCTGAAGCTCCTCTCTCTCTCTCTCTCTCTCCTCTCTCGACACGGCGAGAGCGAGCGAGAGACGCAACAATGGCGGACGCCAAAGGTACTTGGGACTCCCTGAGGGAATGGATCGTCGACCACAAGCTCCGCGCCGTCGGTAAATCCTCCGGTTCCTTTCGTTCTTGCCTCTCGTTTCCTCTCGTCGAATCTGTAGCTGTTTCTGGATTCGTTTCGCTCTCTTTCGATTTTCGTTTTTTTTTTTTTTTTGATGAATTCTTGGGGGATTCGAAGGTGGTCTGTGGCTGAGTGGAATCGCGGGTTCGATCGCCTACAATTGGTCGCAACCCAACATGAAGACCAGCGTTAAGATCATTCACGCCAGGTACCCTATCTCTTGACAACTCGTTAGTCAGAATATGGATTTCAGAATCCATTTTCCCTGTAATTTAGCTTATTGCTGATTGATTGCTCAGCTCTGGTTGGAGAAATTTTGTCCCCTTTGTTTGTTTTTGGTGGAATTTCTTTGTTCGCTTTGAGATTCAGAATCTCGGTAGGGCTTGAGAGTATTACTTTCGCTTTCGTGAGAATTGAATGCCTAGCTGTTGAATTAGGGGAGAAATGTGGCTGGTGTTGCTGAGTTTCATATGTGCTGAAGTGATCCGATTCTGATCGTGGCCCGTTCACCCGTGGAGAGCTCTCTCTAAGCTCGCTCTTCATGTGTGGAATGGAGGTGTGCGGCTTCTTTCGAGGTTGTTGGCCTTGATTACTAATCTTATGTTATGTCGTGGAAGCACCACGGCCACAATCAGGATGTGTCTGGAATGATTTATAAAATGATGCGTGTCTGCGATGTGCACTCCATTTATCTTACCTTTTTCTTCCGTTGGTTGGTGATCTTATTTCTAGGATTTATTTTATGGTCTTACAGAGAATGAGTGGAAGTGCACAATGAGTGTCAAATTTCGAGTCAATTCTTCATAGTTTTCTTTGTGAAGAGGACAGAGAGTTAGGTAGATTGCATCAGGACATATGATTTTTGTCTGTAAGATCCTCAAGGTATCGAATCGTGTTCTTAAAATTTCTTATTTCGGGAAGTTTTGTGATTGTTTTCTCCAGATGAAATTCATTGATTTACATTATCAACCTTATAACCATCCGGATATCAGAATTCATTTTCTAGTTTAGATTGTTATTCATGACAGAAGCTCTGTATAGTTTTTGTTGGAATGATACCCCTTGACCCTTGGCCTGAAACCTGTATTTTCTTAATTGTTCACTACTGCTAACGTCAATGTAACATTTACGGGAAAAGACAATTGCAATAACATCAAATTGTTGGCTTGTTAAGTTTATGTCACGACCCATCAATGACAAAAGGTGGTAATCGAAGAATTAGAGAAGAGAGAGACTGAGGAGATGAGAGAATCAGAGAGACTGGATGAGAAGCTGAAGGAGAAAATCAGTAGAGGGAAAGAGGAGAAGAAGGAGGAGAGAGAGTTTATTTGGTTAATTCATAGTTGGATCACCATGGACACAAAGAGGTGCTTATGTGCTCTGCAATTCAGTGTGGCCTCACATGGCCCTCATGTGGCAATTCCAAATAGATATTAGCCAATTGATGTGAATTATCTTAACCATCTAAATGTCAGTAATATCTCCTCTTACTGGCATTCACGACAATGCTATCACCTATGAAGCATATCTGTTCATCCTCCGGATTTACCTTTATTGGAAGGTTTTGCAGAGAGTGTGATATACATACATACATGTACATATTGTTGCTTGGCCTTTCTCTTGGAGTACACAAACAACTAGCTAGTACCGGAGGTTTTGAATTTGGTCATCCATCTTTGTTCGATCTTAGCCTAGCCACAAAACTTAGTTTATCTTGATTTGATCAGCCAACTTCACAAGGTGTATCAATGTGGTACCTGACGTTATATCTCCTTCTCAACATAGGAAGGATGACATGGATGGGTAGGGGGCATTGAAAGGGCTCAAGTTGCAAAAATTTAATCTAATTACCACATAGGAGGTGATCAGTTGTTAAATAAACTCCACCCATAAGATGGCCTTTCCACAACACCTGGCAATGCAGTAATTATAATAAAAACATCTTCATTATTGTGCAACTTTGCATCAAATGTGGACGAAGAGGTAATGAGTTTACTCTTTGTAAGAACTCGGTAACCAACCCCTTGTCCAAAGAAAGAAAATAAACTGATAATTAACCAGTTCTAGCTCTGAATTTTCTTTTATAGTTTAAATATATCTACTTGTATTTCACTTTGTTTTCTAGTGAGGAGGAGTACAAGATGTCACAAGTACTGATTAATCTTGAACATGCAGGCTGCATGCTCAGGCACTCACACTTGCTGCTTTGGCGGGTGCTGCGGTTGTAGAGTACTACGATCACCGGACAGGAAAGAAGGCCGACCGCTATGCCAAGTTCCTCAACTTTGACGAGCACCAACAGAAAGATCGAAGTTAAGGTTCTACTAGCCACGAGATCTATACGGTACTAGGTCATTTTGTCATAATCCCCTGGAGAGTGGGGACCATGTTTCTCCAGGGTATCATTGCTGAACACTGATCTAATTAGGAGCATTTATGCATCTTTCCATCGATTTACAATGTGTGGTTGTATTGAATTGCGCTCTTACATCTTATTAATTTTTGGTTCTTTCTGTATCATCCTGTGGAATCAGACTTCAGGAGGACCAGGGTAATTTTTTGACAGCTTTGATATTATCCTAGCTTGAGTGAGGAGCTTGTGTCAGGAAGGACTTACAGAGTGTGGCCACCTTTACTAGGAAGAGAATGATTACGAATAGCAAAAAATTCTGGATGAACTTAAACTAGTAGGCAGTGCATTTCCCAGGACTGCGGTTTTTTTCTCCTTTTTCTGTCTCGAGGCGACGATGTTGATGCCTAATTGAAATATAAGATACTAGACGAGCCATGGGTTTTGTTAATTTCTTTTTCTACTCTTGGGGACTTTAAAACTTTATCAGGGCGTACATTCGGTGACATGGATAGTTCAATACAGCAAGTGAGGACTAAATATCTTCAAAAGTCTCGTCCAAATATCTGAACAGAAGAACCTCTCAAGGAATGGATAAACTGTAGTCACTCGACCATGATGTGTTAATGTAAATGGTGCGTATGACCACCCTTTCGCCTTTTTGAACCTCTCACCTTCCCTTCTTTCTCCTCCATATCCGTCCTCAAAATCAAATCTCGAAAAGAAACAAAGCATACCGACACGGGATCCAGATTTTCAAATTTCACATCTTTCTTGTTAATGATGGCTAGACATGATGTAGGTCGGGCACAAATATTGACAACACAAGGCAAATAAATGATGAGCCCCGAGAGGTTAAAAGGAAAAACGAAATGGTCTAAAGGAAAAGCAAAACATCTAAAACACAATTCAGATTTTCAAATTTCTCATCATTCTTATTAATGATGGCCAGACACGATTTGGGATTGGATGGGCACAAATATCCATAACAAAAATTTTTCAGGGAAAGGCTATATTAATTAAAATGTTATCACACATTGATAGAATCCATCCTGCTGCGGATAGAAGCAGGTGGTTTTCATCCCCAATTGCTGTTTTTTTTTTTGTCTCAAGGCTTGGTGCTCATGTTTCATTGAAATTGTTAGAATGTCCAATCTAAAAACTTAAGCTGATCAGTGAAGGGAGACCATATGAATATAAAAAGTATTTTAGGACCCATTGTCAAACGATGTGGAACAATACTTCAACATAAATAGGCAAAAGGACATCATTAGTGTCAAAATTTGTGTGTGGCGCTCAATATAGTGCAAAAAATTTTCACCGGCTCACTTACATGCCAAAATCAGAGAAAAATGATCACTTAAGTGCCAAATCGGAGAAATCCTGACCAAATTGATTACATGACATTTATTATCAAAAAATAAGTCCGCGTAGCGGTTCACATCAAAAAAGAAATTCAAAAATTCAAAAGATAAACTAAATTAGATTAATAAAACTAAAAATCTTTAAAAATGGGAAGGTCCATGGTCAAGCCTCGCTGGCCAAAGGGAGCGACGGCAAGGCTCGACATTGCTTGAGGCCGGCCACCCTCGCCTAGGGCCAGCAATTAGGTGGCGGTGGCACCCACCGACGCTGCCTTGCCCTACCCTGCCCTGCCCTTCTTCTTTTTATTTTTATTTTATTTCAGTTTGTTTTTTTAAATAAAATTTTAGTTTTTTTTAGTTTTTTATTTTAATAATAAAATTTGAAGAAGAAAATTAGCCTTTTTTATTATATTTTTTTTAATGCTAACTAGACCTTCGGCGGCTCAAAATATTAGGTAAAAGGACACCAGAAGTGTCAAAACTTTTTTTTCGGATCACTTAAGTGCCAACTTCGACGAACTTGAATAGAAATCATATGTGACATTTTTTATTAATATTTTGAGCCGATGTGGCTTGCCGATGCTGACATGGTAATTTTATAATTTTTTTTGTTTTTTCCCTTTTGTTTTTTTTTTCTTCTTTCTCTGGCCATTGGTGGCCAAAGGAAGGGCCAACAAGGCTCGGTCTTGTTGGCCATGGGGGAGGTCGGCCTTGCCATGGTTAGGCGAGGTGAGACCTTGCCCAACAACGGCGAGGGCTCTACGGGGCAGAGGGGTAGGGCGGCGGCGATGAGAGCTATGCAGCCCTTACCGTCGATTCAACATTTCATCCATCTTTTAAAAAATTTTTACCTTATTTTTAAGTCCAAAAGTCCACCTAGATCTAATTTAAAAATAATAAAAAATGCCACGTAGGATTTCTGGTCAAATTCGTCGGAGTTGGCATATAAGTGATCGTTTTTCTCCGATTTTGGCACTTAAGTGAGCCGGCGAAAAGTTTTGTTACTAAAGTGATTTTCGTACACAAGTTTTGTACTTTTGGTGTCCTTTTGCCCAAAATATTAATAAATAAAAAAAGCCAAGTCGCATTTCCGAGTGCCATGTTAGCTTCAAATTGGAGTTGATACTTAAGTGATCATTTTAAAAAAAAGTTTACACTTAAGTGATTTGAAAAAAAGTTTTGGCACTAAAATGAATGATGTACTCAAGTTTTGGCATTTTTGCTGTCCTTTTGCCAACATAGATATTAGTTATTAGATGAGCCATGGGTCTTGACCATTTCCTTTTCTTTTCTTAGTTAGACATTACTATGAAATACATGAGTATTTTTAGATGCTATGTGATATATAGTATATGATCCAAGCTTGTCCAGGATGTGCTGTCTACGACCATTAAGCATGTGCAATTGATTCGCGATTAGTGGGTGTCAATTGTGACATTAGTATCAGTTTGTTTTGAAAATGTATGTTCATAGATCAATGAATGAGTTTGAGGAACATTCTATTGTTGTCATTCTCATCTCTTGTTTTGGTGTTGTTGTCGCTTGGCTATTTGTAAGAATGGTGGCTATACTTTTGCTCGTGAAGTTTTGAAAAATTTTAGGGATATATGTACTACAAGTTCTAAAACTTGTCACGAAAGTGTATTGAGTCCTAAAACTTGTAAAAAGTGTAATTAAGTTTTAAAACTTGTCAAATTTGTTCAATCGAGTTTTTCTGTTAACTCTGTCTAATTTGGCTAATGAAAAATTCTGACGTGGCATTTTTAAAGATTTTCTCTCTTCTACGTGACAATGACACGGCTAAAACAACGTTGTTTTGGTCCAAATCTAATTTTTAATATAATTTTTATTTAAATTAAATTAAAAATTAAGCTAAAATTAATGAAAAATAATAAGAAGAAGAAGACCACAATAGAACTTTCATTTCTCGCCGACTGTAGGCAAGGGCAATCCTCGCCTAGAATTAAAATTTTAGATTTAGACTAAAACGACATCGTTTTAACCACGTAAGAGAGAGAAAATATTTTTAAAAATGCCATGTCAACATTTTTCGTTAGCTAAATTGGATGGAGTTAACAAAAGGACTCAATTGAACCAATTTGACAAGTTTTAGGACTTGATTGCACTTTTTGCAAGTTTTAGAACTCAATGGCACTTTCGTGACAAGTTTTAGAACTTCAAGTGAACATATCCCAAAATTCCATTATGTGGTGTAGTTGAGGTAGGGCTGGCAATTCAGACCCAAGTTGTTCGCTCAACATGAGTACGACATGAATCAATTAACGAACTCTATCAAAAATTTGTGACTATGACACCACAAGATATGCTAAATTTGTGTATCGACATGAATTAACATGCTTTCATCATAATTATTACATAACTTATAGAATTGAAATGAATTGCAAATACGATTATCAAGGGCTATCCGTTTCGAGAGCACAGTGCTTAATGGTCTTTCACCCTGTGTGCAGGATCAAGTTAGTGATTCATGAAAACCTTACTAAGAACTATCACATAGAGTTTGTGGTCCTTGCAGTAACAATGCCTTCCAGGGTCCGGCCCGATTGAACTTGTGCATTCTCAGTAAGAAGATCAATAAAGCAGGAGAAAATTTCATCAACTCGATCTCTTATATATAGAATGGGAAAACAAAGTCAAATAAGTGAGAACATTCCATACTCCATTGAGAATACGAATATCGTAAGTTCAAAGAAAATAGAAAGATTTAGGCCATATGAAAAGATACATCGATCTCATCCAAAATTCGATGGCTAAGATCAATCATGCGAGTATAATTACACAGATACTTTTATATGTTGAGTAGTGTAAGTCTAGGATAGTCCCAGAATCATATTTTAGAAAATTCTGAAGTATTTAGATAGAATCTCAACTTTTGATGTCATCCTAACTTGGTACTTTGATGTAGCATTGCAACGAGTAAAGCAATACTCATCGGACTGGGTCTATCACTTGATTGATTATTACTGTCCTTGCAAATGCATCCTTCTTGAGTGTGGTTGTGCATAAAAAAAGAACGCAACCGCTCGATCCATCCTAAACCTGTAATATCAAATACGATAAACTATCTATTTATCTATGCCTGGTGTAATAGCATAACACGTGTCTGATAAAATACACACATGCGCGCACTCTTTAACGGCTTGAGAATTTGAAAAAAAATCACCACTTATGCAAAAATTAGTCGGGAGCTGATGCTACTATTTTGATAATAGCCACGATAGACCGAAAAAAGTTGTAAAGTTGAATTGAAACACATGCCCCGCTTAAGATAGTGAGATACCCAAATTGATGGGAGACACGAAACGATCGACCACAATGGGGAATTGAACAATACAGGCCATGAAAATGATCCTTACAAGGGAAGGCCCGCCTAGTGGATCGGCTCGCAAGGCACTACATGGTCTCAAGACCGAGGGCCAATTGACCCGAACCATGACTAATAGCATCGGAGGATGGTTCTCAAATTGTACGTGTGAATGCCACTGATTACTATGTTCTGATAGAGGTCAAAACCCAAGGACAAAGCGTAGTTCACCCCATTGATATTTTCATTTTTTTTTTATTACTTGTAATCTTTTAGAGGAATAAGTATACTAAAAGTCTTAATCATTATTGCAAAAGTGCGATCAAGTCCAACAAAATTTTAAAAACATGATCAAATTCTAAAATTTATTAAATTTATGTAATCAAATTTTTGCGTTAACTCCGTTTAATTAGGAAAACAGAAAATGTTAAGATACCTTTTTTGTATCACTTTAGAAGAGGCGTGGCGTTGATGTGGTGTCACATCATAGAAAGGCTTAAAAAACTTGAAAAAAGAAAAAGAAAAAGGTTGACAACTTAAAATGAGAGAGATGGCTAAAAGGACGCAAATTTCTTTTTTTCTTTTTAAATGTTGATTGAGAGAGAGGTTTGGGCTACGGGGCAACGTCCTCTCCCCTACTTTGCCGTCAAGGTCGGCAACACTCGCTTGGCGACGGGCCCTAGCCGAAAATTGGTGTAAGTTTTGAGTGCACTATTTAAGCTTGAACACCCGTCGAAAATTGGTGTAAGTTTTGAATGCACTATTTAAGCTTGAACATAAATGAAAAGCAAAAGATAAGAGTAGAATGTTATAATGCCTATTTTGAATTGTAGATTCGAGAATATATTGTTATGATGCCCATTTGAAAAGCAAAAGGCAAATGCTTTTAGCTCGTTTTAATGAAGCAATGAAATCTCGAAGTTTAGAATAAGCCAGTGTGTTGCATGTTTGAATAGTAAAAAACACATGTTTTTAGATTGTCATTGTAACCATCAGAGCTTGTGACGTCCCAAGCCGTCACTTTCTAACGCTGTTACATATCTTAAATAGTACAGTACACGCGGAAGACTAAGCACACAAAAATGTAAATATAAAAAATAACAATAATACATGGACGCGCTCTAAAAAATGGGTAAGGCCTGTAGAGCTATTTTATATATATAGTAAGATATTTACATAGGTGGACTATTTACATCAAAAGAGATTACTACACTAGGAGGTTTAACAAAAAGGGTAGCTACTCCCAATCCCTGTACCCACCAAAGCCTGTCCAAAAGCGGCCTTACATTAACTTACGGGGTCGTACACACCCGTCATCCCAAAAATGAATCCACATGTCACCACACCCTACTTGCTCCCCTCATCACCATCACTATTATCATTCTCTGGAAAAGGGATCGGGCCTATCAGTCGTTCGTCATATCGAACGTACACCGCAACAAAATGGTACGGAATCCAACTCGACATTAGTCCTATGTCAACCCAAAGAGTTGACTTTACCCGTACAAACTGAACTCTAGGGAAGTATGGATCGGTGAACTTGTATAAGGCTGCCTCAAATTCCTTAGGTACTCTATATCGCGCTAGAGGTGTAGCGGGTAGAGTATGCATCTTTTCTAAAGATCTGAAAACATTTAAATCAACCAGAGTGAGCAAAGCTCAACAAGTGAAATTTCTAACTATTTGACTAAATAAGTCCATCTGTCACTCAAATAGATAATATTTAAATGTGAAAAGTCACTATCACAAACACACAGGCATGTAACATAATCAAATTGACTCAACGAACCACGTAAACACAACAAGCTGTATAAGCACGTCGTTTTATTATAGCCATATCCATACGAATTCATCCTGTTTCACAATACAATTGGTTCGCCATCCAGCATGTGCAAGTCACTTCTGAGGTTCACCGTCCACAGGCATCCCTACTTCGGGGCATTTGAGGTTCACCGTCCTCGAGCATCTAAGGTTCACCGTTCTCAAGCATCCCGAATTCCTACCTGGCTCCACAGGGCATCATCGGTTTGCCGTTCGATGGCATTCTCATATACTCTCTTTCATTCACACACATTCAGACATTTGTATAACCAATGCAATGTCATGACCACTTTATGCCACACAACTCATTTCACATGTTTCTCAATCTTTGAGTTCAACTAGTACTCAATTAACTCAATTTGGCACAATGCAAAACCACAATTCAGAATGTTAATAGAACCAGGACAATTAGAACCCTCTACATCAAACTTAAACTAAAATTGTTAAACGAATTTGTAAAATCACGAGAAAACTTAGGTCTATAGTTTATAATGTATTGAACAACTCTTATGAAGGAAACATCTTTAAATAATAATTATAAATAGGAGTTTTTCTCAGAATTCAGAACCTGCTCGAGCAGAAACAGTTTTGGGCACTAATTGAAATCATGGTAATTGCCTAGGTAAATCAAACAAGAATAGATAAGCAAACGTAATTAACGAAGTTTGTGTTTTTTTCTCATTTGTTTCGGGGGGTTTACAATAGCGTTGCTTCTCCCTTTTATAGGATTACAGTGTCATAGTTGTTGCTCAATAGTTACTATTTTCTGTATGCTGTTCCCTTTTGAATTTGCTGGATTATCGATAACGGTCCCGCTTTATCTTGAACGATTATCACATTTCACCACTTTGGGTGTCTTGAAATAGCCTTCGTCATCGAACTGGATCGTCTTGATGTTACCTTCATCATCGAACTAGATTGTCTTGACGCTTCCTTCGTCACCAAATTGGATCATCTTGACGCTGCCTTCATCACCGAACCTCAAATTTCTCGGATCTATTAGATATTGATATTGCAAAGATTCCTCTTCTATCCTCATGATTTTTTTTATTCTTAGATACATACCGACCTTCGGTGTGGTTCATTTTTGGTGTAAACACATGCCCCTTTTAAAAGAGCTAAGGGATTTAGTTCTTTTAAACTAGTCTTTGATTCGTTGATTTTGAATTTTCTATAAACTTGCTTTGGACGCGTCGTTGGTTGTCGCTCCGCTATTGGCAGATGCTTTTTGAAATTCCTACGGATTTGACAACTAAGTTATACATACAATCTGGCCATCTACTCATCTTCTGTCGTGACAGTTTGCTTGTCTCTCTATCCGAGATTTCCGGCTATAGATGTCTCTCTCAAATCATTTCTTTCTTGGGATCATCTTATTTTCTTCCTTGAGTATCATTTCTCCTTTCCGTCACCATTCCTGAGCTTGCACCTTTATTGCCCACCCATGGTGCCGAAAAATAAATTTTCTACGCATACGTACATTTCTCGCTATACCGATTTCTTAAACAGTCATGACAAAGAGAATAATTTAAACTCCTTGTTAAACTATCCTAGTGAAGATACCTCGCGAGTAGTTTTGGGCCCTTGTTTGCTTCAAGCCAGCATTCCTCCATCGCTATCATGTTGTTTTCCCCGTAGCAAAGATGAGCAGCTCCCTTTTCAACATGGGGTTCTAGCCGAACAAGTCTGATCAACTCATTAGAGATTAATGTCATTTCCTTCTTTTGACCTATTTTTTGTCTAGTGGTATTTAAGGATTAAATCCCAATATGAAACCGTTTGGCGTTCAGCTTTTATTGATAAGGCTCTTGAGTTTTGTTGCTTCGATTGGAAGCTTAACCCTGGTTTGATCGGTGGCTTGGCTAGTTTCTAGACTTTATCCACAAATTGTTTCTTTTTCATGGTGGCCCCATGTTGGTTACTCTTTTAGATGTTTTCGCCATTACTGGCCTCAGCCCTTATGGTGATGACCTAATGACCCATCTAATTGTCCATTCAGCTCTGAATTTACCGAGGTAGCATATGACCCTTTATGTCCAAATTTAATAAAATTTCTGGTGATGTTAACCTGGTCAAACATACAGCTTTCCTTTTATTGTGGTTGTCAAGATATGTTCTTTTACACCCAGCAATCCAAATCTGCAAGGACCTCATTGGGTTGGCTTATCATCTCGCTCTCGGTGAACATTTTGCCCTTGGTCAATTCGTTCTTGCCGTTCTTTATAGAGGCTTAAATCATGCTGCTGAATTTGTTTATGGGGATACTTCTGGAAATTTGTATGGACCCCTTTGAATTTTGCAAACTTGGGCAAAGTTATGCTTTCCTTTTTTGTTTACCGATCAGAAAATTCTTCCCTCTTCTTTAAAATCTGAAAGGTCCTTCCTCTACTCGATTCGCGAGGATGTCAATTGCTAATGTACTACCCATTGCTTGTCTCTTCAAACACTACCCCTTTTCGGCATTTCTTCAGCTGGCTTTATCCAACTGCCTTGAATACGCCCAGCCTTTGCCCTTTTTGTGGAGCAGAATTTGCTGATATCTTCCGCTTCGGTGATACATCTATGCAGAAGTTTTGGCAGGTAGTTTTAACCCCGTGTGATCTTCCTTTGAAGTTGTCTTCTAAGGGAAAACTCAAGCCTGATTTAGAAGTTTACTTGCCACAGTACTATACTCGGCAATCTAGACTTGTTTAAGAGATCCCAATGCCTGTCATTTATTCTATGGAGTATCCTTTCTTCCGCAAGGGACGATATGTCATTTCTGAGGACAGTGATCCCTTTGATTGTTGTAACCGAATCGGTAAACAAATGCGTTGCAAGCACGCTGTCACCCATTTCGGCCCAGTACCAGGTTACACCGATAATTTCTCTAGTTGGTGGGCGAAATATCAAACCCTTGAGTTTAAGGAAGAGCTCATATCTTTAGAATGATTCAAATTGGTAGCCCTCTTCCACCAAAGACGAAATCTTCTTTTACAGCTTCACCAACCAAGCCGCGTAAAACACCCAAACTTAAAGCTTCGTCAAGTATGTCCTTCATTGTGCTTTTTGTATTTGAACATTTTGAGTGGCAAATTGTCTCACTGATTCCTTTTATGTAGATTTGGGTGATAGCCGAAGCTCTCCAAAGAAAACCTCTGTGTAGACAAGCAAGAAGAAAAGACTAGTATTGGCTCATTCACGCGTTCGGCCATCTCAGCATAAAACAGAAATAAAATCTTTGCCAACAGACTTGGCCCATGACCTGGACCAAATAGATTTTTATTTGGTCGATGATCTATCATCTCAATCGAATCTAGCTGTCAATGACCCTATACATGAAGCACGACTTGTTTTTGTTGATGAATCATCGTCCAAAGCTCCCATAGGTAATTAAGCTCTTATTCACATTTGAGTTGTATGTCATTTTACTATCTTGCACGTGTGTTAACACAATTCTGTTTTCTAAGTCTTTCTACGTTGATCACCAATGCGCTTTTATCTCATTGATTGTCAGACTGCTCGTCCAAAAGCTTTATCGATGAGCCAGTTAGGCGATCTAATCGTGGAAATCAGATTATTATCGCATCGTCGGTCGTAGAGCCTGATTTTCATACGCCTTCCTGACAGGTATAATTCTGTTCTTCATGATATCTTGTCTTTTCGGTAGTAATTCACATTACGGGTTCTGTGTAGGTTGTGCCTATTTCAACACCCTCTTTGTTTGTCGGCTCAATGATTGAACTTGATATGTCATCAATTAAGCTGGCCGACGCCGACTCTATGAAAGTTGTGAAGGCCTAGCTCCAAATTGAAGCCCCTAGGGTTCCAACTCCAACTCCAACGCCTGTCATAATTGATCCTCCTAAGACTGAAGGAGCTATGAAAGCCATTTGGAAGGACGTCTTAGGGTTAATTGAAAATTGCTTTTTCACCCTCTTAGCCAATCCAGACACCGAAGAAAAGTTAAGAGGACCGCTGGACAAGGTCTATTCCACATTATTCGATTTTGATCGAATCCCGAGTTTGAGCGATTTCTGTGAGGATTTCATGGCCAGGTTAATCCCTAGTCTTGATATTTTCAAAGCCAACTTGGATTGGCTAAGCCAATTGACCCATATTGATAGGTGTTTATCAGACTGTGCTGACTCACTTGATAGAAAGAAAACGACTATTTCTTAGCTTGTCTGTACCTATTAAGTCTTGCAGGATCAAGATGAACGTAATAAAAAAGAAGTCGAGCTACTTAGACTTCAACTTGCCAAAGCTGAGCATTGGGCAAATTTACATTGGTTGTAAATGTTTAAGTTGTGGTCTAGCATTATGGGTCGCAAGGAGCAGTTGAGACAAGTTTATACCGAGTCAAAGGAGCGTGTCAGTACTTTTACATGTTATCAGAAGCTCAGAGCCAAACATCATGCTGAACTTGCCGATCTTGAGAAATTCCTCTCTTCGGCAAGGAATCAACTTACCTGCCTGGTTTCAAAATTTTGACTGTAATACCCTTGGCTCGTGAAATGAAATGGAAGTTACGATTTTCATTAATGCATTTGTTTCCCTTATCATTTCAATTTCTAATAACCGACTATAACTAAACAACTTTATCCATAATCGATTTACACGTATTCTATATTTAAAGGGTATCGGATCTTCTAATATCTTCCTTCCATTTTCCCATAATTGTTATCCATGGAGGACACTTCGAGTGAGACTCCGAATCCTAGTGAGGGAGGGGCTTCTCCCTGTTTGCGAACTACCCGCCATCGGTACCGTCGATTTGCTAATCGAACATTATCTCCTTCTCTAGATAGTTCCATTGGGATGAGGAGTGGGATTCACCTTTTCGATTTTTCCCATAGACATATGCTTCTAATTTCTTCCAGTGATTTGGCAAAATGGAGACGACTTACTGACATATTGTCTCATGGGTATTCATATTTCGCCTCTGATTTGTTTTTGAGAGGGGAGTTAGATTACCTATTTACTAATTTAAATTTCTCTATCAATTTCATCCCATGTTTATCATTTCGAATTATCTATCAAGATTTAACACCCCTCTTCGCTAGTGTCTTAAAAATACATAGCGACAATTGTGCACGCATTGTAGCGATTCAGATAAACGAAGATGGCTATTGGCAAAAAAGGGCTATGCGAGTCGATGCCGTTGCCCTTCTTGACACATGTTTTACATAGCTTCAAGCCAACTAGAGAGAGCATCACGACTTATCAAGGGTAGCTTACTCTTTCCATACCTTTTCAATTGAGGCGGCACACCGAATGCAGCTAGCCGAATCTTCAATTAACATGGGCATGGAGTTAGTTCAAAGGCAACAGCTCATTGTTTGGAACCTTGTTGGTAAGTGTGAGGAAGCTCTTCCAAGAGTTATAGCACAAGTCTCTATAAAGTCCAAATGCCATTCGGAGAACGGTTATCTAGATCTCCAACTCAAGGCTTTCGTACTAGCACTTAAACAACAATTTAACTTTGCGTAATTATGTTGTTCAAGGTTTTTTTAGGTTCTGCTATCTCTTGTTGCCTGGTTGTGTACAATTATCCTGTACGTGTGATACCGATGCTTGGCTATGTCTACTTATAGTTATATTATCGACGTTCGATTCTATATATTCTTGTCTTTGTCGAACATATATAATCCAAATAAATTGTTTTGAACTAGTGTCAGTAACTTAACCAATTTGAATTGTAACTTCCACTTTAAAATAAAAAACCACGATTTGATGTCCATCTTTATCCAAAATCGAGAATTGAAATGGCAATCTCGGGACGTGGACCGTCATGTTAGCGTACGTGGTTTTGTGCACTGTTTCAACCACCAAAATAAAACTTATTTAAAGTTTTAATTATGGCATCATTAGATAACCGTCAAATCCATGAACTCTCGTCCCCAAGATATATTCGCACGTCTTTCTAACTTCCCTGGATTTACTATAAAACTTCGACTTTCATCCTCAGAGTTTTCCATCCTGAGCTTTATCTTTCTTTTATTTTGAAGAAAATGGCTTCTTCCTTACCTCCCAGAGTCATTCATATTTTCTCTGCCCCACCCATTGTGGAATGGGAGAAACTTTACCATCTCTTGAGCATGGGTTATACCCACATCTTAGGTAATCATGATTTAGTAAGAGATGTTAAATTCTTGTTCTCAAACATGGATGTTGCTCCGATCCAGGGCTCGGAACTACAAGTGAGGTATGACCTTATTGCTCCAAGATTTCTAGAGAGGTTGGAAGCTTACCGAGCCAATCTTGAAAAAATTGAAGAAGCTCAGGCTTTCGGGGTGGCATGTCTTCACAAAACTGATTGCTGTGAGCTTGTGGTTGCTATTTTACGCAGCTACAGAAAAGCTTTCATTGCAGCAAGGGATCACCATTTCTTTTCGACCCAAGTAAAAAGCGACCTGAGCCTTGAAATCTTAAAGCTGGATCGAATGTTGTTGAGTGATGTTTTACTGGAGGATGGCGTCTATGCGTTGTTGACCAAGCGTAGGTGGCTTAAAGATAGGAGAGACATCGTGGAGCATGAAATCTCAGAGAGCGAAAAATTCCTCGCAAGTATGAACGAAACTATGGGTCGCCATGAGGCTCACTCTGACAAATTTGAGGAAGAGAGAGGAACAAGCTGTTCCAAAAAGCTACAGAGCTGAGTGTTGCCTCTAAAGAATGTCAAGAGTAGAATTGGAGCATCGATCTCCAGCGTATGGATTTCCTTCGGCTTATTCGAGCTTAGTTTCGATTTGCTCCTGCCCTCTCAGCTTGACTTTTTATGTTTTTTTTTTTGTAAGGGTTTGACTGTTTATGTTTCTCTCTCTTATTACTATTAATGCTCTTTTTATTTTATTTTGCGCATGTCGCCTGTTGTTATTCGACCATGGTAGTAGTTGTACGACTAGCACGATCGGCCGATTATGTTTAAGATTAATGAAGTCAATTTCTATTCACCTTGTTTTTCTTGGCTTCTCATCTCCCACATTGTCAGGTAAAATGGTTTTAAATATTTACCATTGATTGAATGGTCTAGTCCTTCATCGTCTATGTTTGTGAGTCGATATGCATTACCATTAAGGACATCTATAACTTGAAATGGTCCTTCCCAATTTGAGGACCACTTACCAAATCTTTCATCTTTAGAGTGAATAAACAAAACGATTTTCCATACTAAGTCACTGACGGCGAATTGCTTAATCTTTACATGTTTATTATACGCTCTCGCAACTTGCTTCTTCTAGGTGATGATATGATCTAGTGCCATAGATCGAATCTCATCAAGTTCATCCAAATTCAAATACATAGCTTCATTATATTCTTCGGGAAGAATATCGCTTTGGAGTTGTACCCGAAGTGACCGAACCGTAATTTCAAGGGGTATGACTACCTCTTGACCGTAGGCCAGTATGTATGGACTTGTCCCCGTGCTAGTTCTTTTAGAGGTTCAGTATGCCCATAATATTGTGGAAAGGGTGAAGTCTTATTTTCTTGGGTTTTCTTCTAAATGTTTCTTTATAAGATTTACTATCACTTTATTCGAAGCTTCGGCCTGGCTGTTAGCCTGTGCATAGTAAAAGGTCGAATGGATCATTTTTATTCCTCGCGACTGAACGAAATTCATAGTTTCTTGCCTAGTGAACATAGTTTCTTAGTTTGCTGTGATAATCTCTGGGATATCGAAATGATGTAAGATGTGTTGGTCAATGAATTCGACCATTTCTTTTTGTGTTATTTTCTTATAAGAAACAGCTTCTACCCATTTGGTAAAATAATAAGTAGCCACTAAAATAAAGCTATATTTCTTAGAGGATGGAGGGTATATTTTTTCAATTATATCCATAGCCCAACCTCTAAAAGACCAAGGCTTGATGGTTGACTTTAACGTAGAGGCTAGCACATGTTGGACTTGTCCATGTATTTGGCAAGCCCTACATCCTTTTGCATAGTCTATACAATCTTGTGTCATTGAAGGCAAAAAATATCCATATCAGTGTAAAAGCCACTTCATTTAATCCTAGCCTAATGTGCTCCACAAATACCTTCGTGAACCTCTACCATGGCAAGTATTGACTCGCTTTAGTCAAAACACCTCAATAAAATCCCATCAATTGTTTTTCTGTATAACTCTTCTCCTAACAATATGTATTTGAGGGCTTGTCTTTTAAATATTTTATCTTGAGAAGCGGGATTTTTCAAGTAATCTATGATAGATTTCCTCCAATCGTCCTGAACTTCAGTTGTGACATCCGAAAATTTCGGGTTCCTATAATAAAATTTAGGATTATTTGTCACGTGCAATCATCCAATGTTTAAGGTTTTAAGATTAAGGTTGATTGATTTTGTCGTATGTGTTTATATCATGGGTGACGATATTTAAATCACCCTCAAGTTAATTTTCGAAAGGGGTTGACAAGTTTCGAAGCATTATATTTGATGTCATCGAACCTCAGAGTTTGAATTGAAAATTTTCTAGCATTCATATGGGTTAGTAATGATTTTTAGTGAATTTAAAATATTTTTCCGGAATTTGATGTTCATAACGAAAATTGATTTTTCATTACTTTCCTGTTGGTTTATTAAATATTTTGGTAACCTAACAATCCAACTATTTGGTCTAAGCATTTGGTCTTCCTTGGTTCGGTCACCACCGATCTTCTTCTTACTCACCAATTTTACCCACGTGAAACAATGAACTTAGACCCATTGACATCATGCCTTACATCACTTATTTGCCTTGAATGAACTTCTCTAGATCAAAAACCAAAAGTTAAAACAAACTTACCTCCATAACTCTCCTCACCACCTTCTTCTTCGTCTTTCAAAGCCGCATATGAAACAGAGGTCTCATGATCGTAATTTTCAGAGTTTTTCTTTCAGATTTTGATTCGGTAAAATATTGATTTCAACTACTCTTCTTCAATGGTTTCTTGTCGTTTTGGAAATAAAGAATTATTGATTTCGATTTTATTTTTTTTGTTTGAAGGTGACTCACATATTTAAGACTTTGGTTCCCAATCCGAGGTAAGTGAAAGTTCTAGGTGTTAAATTAGCCTAATCTATTTAGCACTTGCACTTGATTGTTTGGTATGTGGCTTGGTTGTAGATGAAGTTTAAATCTGAAAATGATTGTGTGAAATGATGATGTGATTATATATCCTAAAGGTGTTTGATGGATTCTATTAAGGTGTGGTATTCGTACGACCTGTGAAAGTGATGTATTTGAACTTGAAAGTATACTGCATCTGAGCATGTTCTGCATCATCTGAGCGAAATCTGCACATGAGTCTAAGTCTATTTTCTGCATTTGAGGTATCTTCTGAAACGTAACTTCTGAGTCCGAATGTTTTTAAAATCTGAGATATGACATGAGTCTATCTCCTGAATGTATCTTCTGAACCCAGATGTTCTCAAAACCTAAGCCTAGATGTTCTCAAAACCTAAGCCTATCTTTTGAGCCTAAATGTTTCCAAGTCTAAAATATCTTATGAGCTTGAATATTTGTAAATCTGAAATACCTATTTGAGCCCAAATATTTCCAAGTTGAAATATCTTCTGAAACTCAAATGTCTTCAAAATCTGAACTCATCTTTTGAACCCGATTGTTGTTTAACATATGAATCTATCTTCTAAGCTCGAATGTTTTCAAAGTCCGAAGTATCTTTTGAACATAAGTGATTAATGTGTTACTGAATTTGACACGTAAAGTCTGAGTGACTGCATATGATGTAAAGTCTGAATGACTGCATATAATGTAAAGTCTGAGTGACTGAATATGATGTAAAGTTTGAGTGACTGAATATGATGTAAAGTTTGAGTGACTGAATATGATGTAAAGTCTAAGTGACTGCATTTGACACGTAAAGTCTGAGTGACTGTATATGACGTAAAGTCTGAGTGACTACATGTAAAGTTTGAGTGATTGCAGGTAAAGTGTGAATGACTGTATGTAAAGTCTAAGTGACTGCATGAGTATATTTATGTGTATGAGCATTGCATGAGAATAAGATAATTTCGTCGCCCCTAAATTGAATGGTGACGATGCTTCGGAATAGAGATGCCCCATAATGTTGGGATGCCCCGGGAAGAGTTTCGAGATGCCTTGTGAGTCGAGATTGCCCCTACTGTGTGATTTGGGATGCCCCGTGAGTGGATGTTGCGGGATGCCTTGGAGTTGAGTTGCCCTATAGTATTAGGATGCCTCAATAATATTCGGGAGATGATGTAAAATGAATATGCATGCGCATGTGGATACTTGTAGTTGTGTTAATAAAACGCTAGGTGATACTGGTGCATTATATAATGTTAGGGCCTCCGTATGCATTGAATACAACATGTTATGTGATATCACTATTGATCTGCCATCGACTTCAGAGATAAACAATTGTTTTGCATCTATTATGTATTGGTAATGCATTGAAATCTCATTGCTTGTGTTGCCAGGTGAAGTGTTGAAATGATTTACTAATTTAAACTGAGAAAGTTCACTTATTGAGCTTAGGCTCACTCCATATTTTTTTTTCAAACGTGTAGGTATGGACTTACCGCCCTTGCAAGTCGGTGCGCTTGTGTATTTTGAAACTATGTATGATAGTATCTATGTACCCGAGTCTGATGCTGTATATATTAAATGTTTTTCGACTATGTGGGTAGATGTAAGCTTAATGGAGTAGGTACCTTGTCATTTTTTTTCGTGGTACTTTAACCTCGACGGGGAACTGATCGGTCCATTGAGAGGATTTGATAATGGCGATGATGATGGTCCATTTGATAGTCAAGTAATCGACCCTTGATGTCGATTTTAGCTTAGGTGCATGCCCGCTTTTAGAGTACATGAATAGTATGGAAGTTAGGTTATCCTTATCTTTTTGAAGCTTTTGTATGTATCACAGATCTTATGTTAGTGTTATGAATAAATATAATTATGTGTAATATGTGAAAATGATACATAAGTATATTCTGAATCTTGTGCAATGTTTATGTGATGCCTTATTTTGCTTCTGCATGCTTGTAAGGCAATAAATAAATAAATTAAATGGGACACGTGTCGCGCGTGATGTATCTGGAGCGTCACATTAGTGGCACATATTTTCACTTGTGTGCTTCGGCTTCTGACCGAAGGTAAACACCTTTTCTATAGGACAATAACTTCGGCCAATTCTCGAGTTAT
Source organism: Metrosideros polymorpha var. glaberrima (assembly GCA_001662345.2). Taxonomy (NCBI): domain Eukaryota; kingdom Viridiplantae; phylum Streptophyta; class Magnoliopsida; order Myrtales; family Myrtaceae; genus Metrosideros; species Metrosideros polymorpha. The sequence goes on along the minus strand of BCNH02000002.1, from coordinate 7,785,070 downwards.
TCGATAACCGGACACCATTTGTGCTAATTCATGTGCTTCCTCATTTTGGAATCGTTTAACATGTATCAACTCATAATCTGGAAATTTTCGTAACAATTCTTTAGCCAAAGTATAATGTTCTATTATATTCTCGTTCGCGCATTGATAGTCTCCTTCTAGTTGTCTAATTACCAATTGGGAATTTCCGACAACCTTTATTGACATAGCACCCATTTCAGCCAAAATATAAAGGCTAGCAATTAATGCCTCATATTCGGCTTGATTGTTAGAGTACTTGAATTCTAATTTGAACATATATTTGATTTTGTGCCCCATAGGTAAAATTATAACTATCCCAATGTCGGATGATTTGGTCGTACTTGATCTATGAAAGTACAGGGTCCATGGCACAACTTGAGCATAACTCTCTACCTTGAACTCTTCAACCTTTAGACAAGGATATTCGGCTAAGAAATCGGCAACCGCTTGCCCTTTGATTGCTTTCATGGGTACATATATTAAATCCATTTTTGACAACGCGAATGACCATTTGGCCACACGGTCTTTAATCACAAGCCTATTCAGCATAAACTTAACAACGTCTGTCTTACAAATCACACGGGTAGTATTTGGCAACATATAATGCCGAAGCTTAGTACATGAGAAATACAAAGATAGACAAATCTTCTCTAAAGTCGTGTATCTTCGTTCAGTATCATTGAGCAATCTACTCAAATAATATACGGCCTGCTCTTTGCCTTCCTCATTTTCCTATGCCAACATGCTTCCGATTGTAGTATCAGTCATCGACAAGTATAACTTCAATGGCCTACCTGATTTTGGTGGCATTAAAATAGGAGGATTAAATAGATATTGCTTAATCTTATCGAAAGCAAGTTGCTGCGATTGTCCCCATACAAACTCTTCCTGATTTTTTGTTTTTAACAATGGAGAGAATGCTTCCATTTTACTAGACAAATTGGCAATTAATCTTCTTAGGAAGTTTATTTTTCCTATGACCATTTGCAACTATTTCTTAGTAGTAAGGGGTGATAATTCTTGGATTGCCTTAGACTTATTCTTGTCAATTTCTATTCCTCTCCTATTAAATAGAAAACCCAGAAAATTCCCAGCCTTAATACCAAAGGCACATTTTAAAGGATTCATCTTCAATTGATATTTCTCCATTCTAGCAAAAGATTTCTCGAGATAATCAAAATGACTCACCTCTTTAGATTTGATTATGATATCATTGATGCACACCTCGACAAAATCTTCAATCATATCGTGAAAGATGAAGTTCATGGCCCTTTGGTATGTTGTTCCAGCGTTTTTTAGCCCAAAAAGCATCACTATCCATTTAAACGTTCCAATTGGCCTTGAGCATCTGAATATAGTTTTCGGCACATCTTCCTCAACAATAAATATTTGATTGTAACCTGAATGTCCATCCATTAAGGACATTATTTCATTTCCTAATGTCGAATCAACCAACATATCAGTTACTGGCATCCGGTATTCGTCTTTCGGTGTCGTCGTGTTTAAATTTCCAAAGTTAATGCAGATCCTTAATTTCTCATTTTTCTTTTTCACTAGGACTACATTTGACAGCTACCCAAGATACCACGAGATCTTTATAAAACCAACCTTCAACAAGCATTCTACTTTTTCCTTTATTTTTGACACCACATCCATTGCAAAACGTCGGGGAGGCTGCTTGTGAGGCCTAAACCCTTTCTTAATGAGAAGCCTATGTTCTACTATGCTTCTATCTAATCTTGGCATTTCGTGATAATCCCAGGCAAAACAAGATTTTTATTTTTTTATTAGGCCAATTAGTCTACCCTTAGCCTCCTCTTCTGACAAAGCACTCACAAATATAGGTTGCTTATACCCCTCTTTACCGATATCCACTTCCAACAAAGGATCCTCTACCTTAAAGATTTTTGAATCCTCTTTTAACGGCGGCTCCTCAAAATCCTCTATGCAATTAGTGATATTCGAGGAATTTTCCATCTCCTTTGCTAGGAAATTGGAGTATTGTTCAATAAGCTCTTGTAATGATCTTACGCTTTCCATATAAAATGTTTAATTCATTGGCGGCCTGCCTATCCCTTTTCGGGATCCATTCAAATCCCTTGTCGGTGAAGCGGTCGTATGCTAGTTTATTCATACTCACCTTTGATGGCTCGATGGTTCGAATTATCTCACTATTGGTCGGATCAAAATGAACAACATTGCCCAAGATATGCTTGTGTCATGGTTTGCTTTTACATATTTTACCTTGTCTCCATTCCAAAAGGCCAAGGTTTGGTGGAGTAAAGATGGTACACACTGGTTCCTGTGAATCCAATCTCTGCAAAGTAACAAGTTGTATGAAACATTAGCATCAATGAAAAAAAATGTTACCTTCGAAGTTCGCAATCCAATTGTCAAATCCACCGTTATTGCCCCCTTGGCATCATGTATGTCTTTAGTGAAATCGGATAGGGTAACATTCATTGGGACGATATTGTCCTCTTTCTTTCCTAATTTCCTCACATACCGATGTGGAATTAGATTCAAAGTTGCCCCCAAGTCAACTAAAATTTGATTGACTGGGCAACCATCCACTCTGCCCATCATCATTAATGCTTTCAAATGCTTGGTTTTCTAGGGAGCAAGTTTCTCAAACTCTATAATCATCTCTTTGGTGAATTGGAATTCAGCCCTCACTTTTTCGTTTTCACCGAAAACTTCTTCTTCGACTGGCAAAACCCTCATGGTTGTTGCCCAAAATTGTGATGGCAATCTCGCCTGAACCATGTTAGACCCAGCCGATGATACCAGCGTTGTTGCTCAGTCAAACTTAGTTTTCACTTTTGGCGAGCCGTGTCCCTTTTCCTTTGGGTCAAGATTCTTCTCACCTGATCTTTCCCCCGAAGGTTTAGGCTTGCTCACTTCTCTTTCCCACACCAAATTTTTGGGTCGTGTCTTAACAGGTGACCCCCTTCCTATAATCGGTGTAAATGATTCAACTAGAGTTACAGTTCTTGGATCTTTTTCTTCCTTTGCACTCTCCTTTTCTAAGTAGTGGTAATACTATCTAATTTTTCTAGTTCATCTGAGGCTTGTTTATCTTGATGGCCTTGCACCTCAAACCATTGACCCTCGGGAGGATTGTGCGGCATTTTCATTGTTCAATGTTTCGCCTGCCTTGGGTTAGGCAATGGAGGAAAGTCGTCATCTTCGAACTCTAAGCCCTAACTAGTTGGTATCACAACCTTTGTGTTAATTCCAGTGCTTAGGAATTTTGAATATCGAACATAGTAATCAAACTTCCCTCTCGATTCACACAGGGTACTTATTTCCGGGTCGCCTTTTAAGTACCTTTGCTTGAAGTTTTTTTTCTTTTGAGACTCTTTGAGGTTGACCCACGGGAGGCTCCTATGTCCATAACATTTGTACTTGAATCGGTTGTTGCCGACTAGAGAATCCTTCTTCAAAATGAGAAACTTGTGGAATGAACTGAGAATTCCTGTCGAAGTAAGGGGAAGCGTACCTACCTCGGGCAGCATAATGTCTTTGCGCACCCCACGGGGTGTATCCATAATTCGAGTCCCACGAAGTAGGTTGCCAACCGTTACGCGGTCTCCTTTTCCTATACGACATCGGGTACGTTTGATTAATCTCCTGATAGCACCTCTGGCATAACTGGATTGGCGGGACCTTTCGTTTATAGGCTATCGATACCATCCCTGACATTTGGGGAAAATGATCGATCTTCACTTCCGTCTTTTTGCTTGGGTCTTCGGCAAACTTTATTTTCCCTTGGTGGATAGCCTCTTGAACTTTTCACCCGAAATCGATACAATTAAAAGTATTATGGCTCCATGAGTGATGCCATTTATAATATTTCCTAGTACCAATTTCCTCTTTACTTGGTACGGTCTGACCATTAGTAAGTTTAATTATGCCATTTTCTAAATGCGTATCAAATATCTCATCTAACTTTGTCACATCAAATGAGTATCTTTGTACTTGCCAAGCTTTCTCCATATTTGACTCTTTCACCCGTGCGGGTCTTAAAGCTTGACAAACATATGGTTTATTAAGGGCCTGCATGAAAACCATTCTTGCCAAAATTCATTCTTTCAAGAATCAATTTTGGTAGAGAATGATAATTTATATTTACCAAACGTACCCTCATTCTCATTCTACTTTTGGCAAGTTTACCAAATGGCGCTCGGGGATCGGCGGCTTATGAGCGTGAGAAGGAAAATGAGAAGTGAAAATAAAAAAGGAAAAAACCATTAAAAAAAAAACCCAAACTTATGATTGTGACACATTTACCTCACTTGAAGTAAAAAAATGCATTTACCCCCAAAATTTTTCTTTTTTTTTCCACTTTTTTTATTAAATAAAAT
>BCNH02000002.1:7726049-7763478 GCA_001662345.2 Metrosideros polymorpha var. glaberrima | reverse complement strand
ATGTAAAGCGCCATAGATGCGTCCATAGTTTCACCATCCATCGCATCGAAAAGCCTCGAGCGGAGCAAGAGAAGACAGCGAGATGATGTGCTGCTGCTGCTGCTGTCTTTCGAAGAAGCAGAAGAAGATGAGCGGGCGCCAGCTTCGCATGAAAGCAACCTTTGACTATCGCGAGACTCATGTTTTCGTCGGAATTTTAAAACTCTTTCAGATAAGTGCAAAGCCAAAGTTGTTGGGATATCTACCGGCACGAGTACGTCACGTCTTGAGGCTGGCATGCATTAAGGATTGGCAGCCAATTTGCCAAGAACCGAATCATGCACGCCGGCTTCTTGGAATGTACTACCACAATTATCATGAACGTGTGTGTATATATACATATATAGAGAGAGAATAAAGTAGATATTATTGTAATGCAAATTGATTATCTATGATGAGCTACCTAAAAAAACACCAACGTTTACGTAGTACATATTTAATTTTTGAAGTTCATTACTCTATTCTCGATATGCATATAGTGCGTTTGAAGGATCTAGTTCTTATATTTAAGATAAGTAAGATTCATAATAAGTCAATAGGCAATTAGTAATTTTTCAAGTTCTTTTTGCCATGATGGACTAACCCGCCAATAACATACTTATAACATATTTCTTAGCAATCCTCCTTGCGTGTAAGCCGGTTTTTACATGCGTAAGATAGTGGAGGAAACCACACAAGCAGCGGAATGGGAACACACATGGGGTAACATAATTAAGAAGTAGTACAAAATTGAGAGGCAATGCTAGATTCAAACTCTTGACTTTTGCTTTGGTACCGTGTTAGTGTAATCATCGTATCCATAAAATTTAAGCTATTATTGAATAAGTGAATAACGTATTTATAACAAATTTCTCGACATGCCAATAACATATTTAAGTATACAATAGTTTATTTTGTGATGACAAAACAGGTCAATAATGGGCCTCCGATTAAATCACACGAAAGTAGCGCACTAGATCAGAAAAACACAATCTTCTCCTTCTATCGAAAAAAATTACAAAATTTGCCCTCAAATTTTTCATTATTCACAATTTACACCCTCTAAATTTTTATGTTGATTCACAATGAAGAATAAGAGAAAATTAGTATTTGGTAGTGAATTTATAAAATCATAGTAATAAGTAATGTGGAGGAATTAAAATTTTAATTAAATGTAATGTAAGATATCGAAGAAGATGATTTATGCTGACGATGTATTGTAATGACAAGAACTAAGATTATATTATTACGTAACCAAGGAAAGATATACTCAAATAACTTATAGACGAAACTTATAAGATTAATAAAAAAAGGGAAAAAAAGAAGCCGTCTTGTATTTTTAATAAGGGTGAAGTTTGGTTCATCTTGCGGGCCCACCAAGACTTTTCTTAACTTGCAACAGTCGAGGAGTCAATTATTTTCTTATAGAGTGTGAAGAGAGAGTCACAAAGGTGAGTTGGATTTGGATAAACTGTAAACCCATTTAACACCCATATGTTCTTGGCTTTGTCATTCTAAACTCATTTATAATCCATTTCTGAACAAATCTAACCCATATAGTGACTCAACTCATCAAATATGGGTTAAGAAGGGGGTCTATGACCCATCTTGACAATTCTAGTACGAACTATCAAATAGAACTATCAAATTCATAAGGCTATTTTACTTGGTATGTGCAGTTCAAACTCCCAAAAAGGAGAATTCGGAAGGTCCAGCCCGATTGAACTTGTGATATTAGTAAGAAAATCAATAAAGTAGGAGAAAATTTCATGAACTTGATCTCTTGGCTAGCCTATAGAATGGGGAAAAGAAAGCCAAATAAGTGAGAACATGCCGGACGCCATTCAGAAGACTAATTTGGTAAGGTCAATGAATATGAAACATTTTTAGGCCATATGAAGGGATACATCAATCTCGCGCGGAATGCTATGGTTAAGATCGATCGCGCTAGTATCTATACACAAATACTTCGTGATGTTGAGTAGTGTAGGTCTAGCATAGTCCCACAATCAAATTTGACAGAATCATGTAGGACCGTGGCCAGCTTCCTCAGGTGCAAATCGCTGTAATACACCATGGACTCAAATGTTCAAAAAGTTGCCAAAAAAATCCTAAACATGTAGTTTTTGTATCAATTCAGTTAGTTATAAACTTTTCAATTTTGCGACCATGCCAAGTAGGACGGCTGACATCCACATCGATTTCCGGTCAAAATTGGCCAGAAGGACTACAATAGCAAATTATCAAAAGATTCATGACTCAATTGGCAAAATTGAAAGATTTAAAATTGAATTGTCACAAGTGCAATAAATTTAAAACTTTTTTGGTAGTTTTTTCATTGAACGCTAAAAGGGTCATAGAAGCTCTCTCGCTTGGTCCGACCGAAATTGCCTATGAGCATTTGCATTAAGAAGAATCCCAAAACCGCAAATGCGTGTCCAAGAATTGAGAATTGAGCTTTGAATAATCAACCGCCCTAACCCACTGCCTACTTTTCTAAAAAATTAAGCTATTAGGTGAAGATGTTGTTTAATATTTAATTACTCTAACACTTCCCCTCACACTTAGTTTGGTCTTTTTGTCTAGTACTAAGCGTGAACATATTTCATTAGGAAGATAAACAGGGGCTTAGAAGATTTGAACTCAGGATTTCTTGCTTTGATACCATGTGAGATTTTGGTATAATCACTACCAACTGTTCTAAAAGTTTAAACTGTTTGAAGAATCACTACCAACTCAGGATTACTCTAACATTTTCAATTGATTTTCGACCATTTGACTTTTGAAACTCTCTTTGTTTTTTAATAAAACAAAATTTGAGGTGACAACAATCACACGTTGGATGCCAAAGTTGCGTTTAATGGCCACATAGGAGATCAAAAATTCAAATTAAAGTGAAGTTGGATATTTTCGTTATTCGAAATGTACGAAGCCAATAAAATAATCGGATCGCACTTTTGGATAAGTTTCACGAGTTTATTGCACTATCTGAAAGTTGTAGGACTTGATTTTACTTTCATTACACATTTTAAGGACGTCCGATGCATTTATTTTAACAACAACAAAAAATTAGATGACCACGCATGTATAATTTTACTCAAGATATTTGAATAAGCACATCTAACGGGTCAATCAAGAATTTCAAAATCTCTTCTGCCTAAGTACATCATTTGAGCCCCAACTGCTAATTGATTATAATGGACCCCCAATAATCGAACATATCCATAGTTCATCTTTCATTACATTAAAAAGCCTCAAGGGAACAAAAGAAGACAGGTTCGACCAAAAAAAAGCAAAAACAAAAGAAGACAGGGACACCGCACCGCAGTCTGAAAAAATGGCATTCTGAGATTTTCAACGACCTCGTTCGCAATAGTGATATGATTGCGAAAAGGTACCATGGTTACCATAGAGGTCCTCATTATCTAAAAAATCTTAAATTTTAGGTTTAGTCTCCATTTTATCCCAAACTTTTTTTTATTTAAAAAAATCTCAAATTTGAGGTCCAATCCTAAATTCACATCGAATTTTTCTTTATCTAAAAAAAAAATCTAACTTTAGGTTTAGTCTCAAATTTACCATAAACCTTCTTTTGTCTAAGAGAAAATTCACCAATTTTTACTCTAATTCCAAATTTACCCCCATTAGTCATCTGTCCAAAAATCGTCGTTAGTTGTCCTTAATTTTCATATCCTAAAACGGTTTTATTTGGGGATAATTTTTATATCACAATATTGATTTGGATTTATTATCGATATGTAAATGTCATGTTAAGTTGGGATTGGACCACGTGGATATATTTGAGAATAGATTAAAATTTGGCGATTTATTTTAGATAAAACAAAATTCAGGGTAGATTTAGGTTTGGATCTAAAGTTTGCAATTTTTTTCTAAAACAAAAAAAAGTTTGGGATAGATTTGGGACTGAACCTAAGTTTAGGGTTTTTTTTAGACAAAAAAAATTTGGGGCAAAATTAGAATTAGACCAAAAGTTGGAGTTTTTTTAGAGAATTAAGACCTTACTTAAGTATCATAATTTATGTACGGCGCTCACTTGAGCGCCAATATTTTTTCTTAAATCACTTAAATATCATATAGCTTTTTAAAACATGTTCACAACAAATGCCATGCAATATCGGATTTCTGACACTTGAGTTAATGTTTTAAAAAGTTATGCTTCTCAAGTAATGTATTGAAAATTATAGCATTCAAATAGTAAAAAAAATTATGGTATTCAAGCGAGCATTATATTAAAATTATGACACTTATTACATTCTTATCCCTGGTATGTATGTGTCTTTCGAAGAACCAGAAGAAGATGAGCGTGAGCCAGCTTCGCATGAAAGCAACCTTTGACTTTCGCGAGACTAATGTTTCTGTCGGACTTGTCCCCATTTTGAAACTCTTCAAGAAAGTACAAACCCAAGTCGTCCGGATATCGATCAGCACCGGTACGTCGTGTCTCGAGGCTGGCATGCATTAAGGATTTGGCCAATTAGCCACGAACCCAATCATGCACGCCGGCTTCTTGGAAAGTACTGCAACAATTATCATTTATGTTTATATATATATATTATGTGCGAAGCCACCTTTCAAATTCGGTGTCCATCATTTAAATGGGTATAACAAAAAAAAGACTCGATATTATTGTAATGAAAATTGACAATTTATGAGAAGCTACCTAAAAAATCTCATACTTTTACGTAGTACATATTTGATTTTTGAAGTTCATATCTCTTTTTTCAATATTGCGTTTAGTGTGTGTGAAGGATCTAGCTCTTATACTAAAAATAAGTAAGATTCATAATAACTCAATAGTTAATTAGTAATTTTTCAAGATCTTTTTGCCATGTTGGACACATCCTTTGTCCCAAAAGATGAAACAAGCCAATGATATATTTATAACATATTTCTTAACAGTCCTCCTTGTGTGTAAGCCGGTTTTTACATGCGCAATACAGTGGGGAAAACCATGTAAGCAGTGGAACAGGAACGCCGATCGGATAACATAAATAACAAGTAGTACAAACTTGAGAGGCAGTGTTAGATTCAAACTCTTAACCTTTGCTTTGGTACCGTGTTAGAGTAATCGTGTTCATAAAATTTAAGCTATCATGGAACAAGTCAATGATCTATAACATATTTCTTGACATGACAAAAACATATTTAAGTATAAAATAGTTTAATTTGTGATGAGAAAACAGGTCAATAATGGGCCTCCGATCTTATCACACCAAAGTAGAGCACTAGATCAGAAAAACACAATTTTTTCCTTCTATCCAAAAAATTACAAACTTTCCCCTCAATTTTTTTCATTATTCATGATTTACACCCTCTAAATTTAGAACTCACTAATTTCTTGGGCTCTTAGCTTCTACTACGTATGGAGGCGAACTTGTAGAGTTTTGAGCAGAAATTCACCAAGACTTAGGTTGGTTCACCTCATAATTGGTTTGGAACAAAACCGAGATTTTGGTCGATCTTCGACATTTGGCGGGCTCGACTGCACATCCTTAGAGACCCTTTTTTCCCTCCTCCTCCCAAGCATAGTCTAAAAGTGTATGTTGAAATTAATCGGATAGAAAGTGAAAATAAGTATAGCTCGAATGCTATTCATGAATTTCTGCATATTTGCGTCCCTATTGCAAATCGAAGATGGAGGAGGGACCAAGAAATAAATAAAATAAAATTTTGTCTAGAAGCAGAAGTCGGAGGGCAGTGAAAACAAGTGACGTCAAGCTAACCCTAAAAAGAGCAGTCCAAGACAGCTGTGAATCTTCCTACCTTCCCCTCATAGCCCTTACACGCACGTCATCTCTCTTCTCCTTAGCTGTCCCTGGTCCCTCTCGGCTTCACCAAATCCAGGTCAACCGCCTTCTCTTTTCGCATCCACTTTTTCTCTCCAACCACTTCCACCTTAAGGGGCGCTCACCGACTCCAATTCCCTCCGGAAATCGAATCGAATCGGCCGGTGCAAGGAAGAACCGGTTTCGCCAGCCTCATTCAAGGCCGTTCTCGGTTTTATGCACTTAGAGAATCGCAATTCAAACAAATAACAACGTAATCTACTTGACTAACATGTATTTTGATAATAAAATGGGACAACGGTAATGCTTTATTATAAAATTTTGATTTTTTTTTCAAATCAAACATCCAACTGGCTACCTAGTAGAATTGGAATCGGTCAGGAACTGCGGGTTCGGTTTTTTGGAATAGGGAGTCACAGGGTCGATTCTTGGTTCTAAGCTGCAAATCGATCCACTCGTGAACCAATCACCCCTACCGCTTCATACTACGCATGGCCTCGTCCATGTCCCCCGTTCACATTTCCTCCAAGATGAACTCATTATGACATAAGAAAATACAGAACTTGACTCTAGTATCATCTCGCAAGATACAGCTTAAAAGCTTGACTTGATTGAAGGCTTGACTTGACCCATTGGTACTGCTAATCGAGTGTTGAAGGGGACATGTTATGGTGGCTTCTTGATGGCCTCAAAATAGCTGAAGGAGTACAACTCTTGAAAGTTGGACATCGAAGTAGAAGTCGAAGTCGTCGTGCATCGCCCAAATCAAGTAAATACTGATTATTCCATCAGCATACCGAACTAATTTATTTTTGCAGGTCAATTACGGTGGACATTTTGGAGTCGCAAATCCGCATACATACCCCAAGGACAACCATTTGCGCCGGTGGACTTGCCATGAACGACTTTGCCGTAAGCCTTTCATTCCATTTGCTTTTGTCCCATCGCTCAGGTCGGCTGCTTTTACTATGGAGACTTTACTGCTGCCGGAGCTAGTTTTCCTCGCGCAATTAGTTACTATGTAATATTACACAATTAGAGATTTGGCTTTTAGCAGACACTGTTAAGAGTTTTAGCAGCAATTGCAATCACTGCTACAACATCCAGTCCCTCTCATCGGTGTCACGAGTTTTTAACATGGTGTAATGAGCTTTGAATTTACCATGTCTCCATAATAACCTCGAGTAACCTAAAAAGACAACAAATTGGATAATCTTATACCAACTCAAAAGCCTACTCCATGAACAAATCCTTGCAATAGCATCAAGTTTCTCCGTCACCAAACCATATCGTGAAGCTTTTAGAAAATATCAATCAAGCCTCAATAGTAACGAGAACGACAATCGTTTTTGTGGCCAATACCTAGTTTCAGGCCAAGTAAAATTCAAGAACCACATAACTACAAAAACTTGACTCAGTCACACGGTTGTTCTCTTTTCATGCACAATCGCATTCACCCCCTGGAAATGGATTCAAAGAGCAGAATCACAAACTAGAAGAGGAAGACAACAGTGTCTCCCTAAGTATGCATGATTCCATGCGCAATAGGACACATCATATGACAAGATAAAGCAGCTCCCATGGTCCCTGAAGATGTTCATTGTTACCTCACTTTGTCAATTACAGAAATTAAAAAAAAAACATGCAGTAGTATTGTCTTACATGCCACAAAATACAGTACTCCGAGATGGCACTTGATAACTTCGACTGACTTCTCACGTCGGCCCACAAGATAAGTTGGATATTTAATAACATTGAATTTTATCCATCTAAATAAAAATTTCGTCATCATAAAAAGGTACTAATCTCAACTTTAATAATATGAAATATATGCTTTAGGTGGATGATGGTACTGAAATAATCTCCTAAATATGTTTGGTGGTTTCCATTGTATGCACCCCCCAATCATATAGTGGCCTTTAAAGTTTGTTTTCCTTCAAAGATCAAAACCCGTGCAATAATACATACGAGATAGACCCTATGATGTTACCAACTCTCTCTCTCTCTCTCTCTCTCTTTTCTCGACTCCGCTATAAATATGTGTCCCAACCCATCAATTACATGCAGTCCAGCAGCACACCCAATTGGCCGATTCTCTGCTTAAATTCAAAAAGCTATGACTTTTCAAAGCGTCCTTTCAGCTAAGATGGCCGTGGCATTGGTTGCCCTCGGCTTATTGTCGGTGGCCGCCACTGCCGCGGGCAACTTCAACAATGACTTCGACATCACGTGGGGCGACGGCCGCGCAAATATACTCAACAGCGGCCAGCTCCTGACGTTGTCCCTGGACAAGACGTCCGGGTCGGGCTTCCGATCCAAGAGGCAATACTTGTTCGGCAAGATCGACATGCAGCTCAAGCTCGTGGCCGGGAACTCTGCCGGCACCGTCACCGCTTATTACGTAAGTCCATGAATCTTGTGCCTCCCGCTAATTGACTGATCTCTGTGATCGATTTACGCAAGTTATGCCATCCACGTGCATCGAACAAGGCATCGCTCATGGAGCGGCAGATGTGAATCTCTTTTTAAAAAAAAAAAATTTCCATTTTGCAGCTTTCTTCTTTGGGTTCTGCGCACGACGAAATCGACTTCGAGTTTCTTGGCAACCTGAGTGGCGATCCTTACATCCTCCACACGAACGTGTTCACGCAAGGAAAAGGGAACAGAGAACAGCAGTTCTATCTCTGGTTCGACCCCACCAAGGACTTCCACACCTACTCCATCTTGTGGAACCCTCAAAGCATCATGTAGCTAACACAACTCTCACCCTATTATCAAACACTTTGAAAGGATAATCTTATTGCAAGATCAGTTTCAGTTCCTAATTTGCTTATTCTCACGCAGCTTCTCCGTGGATGGAACTCCCATAAGAGAGTTCAAGAACCTCGAGTCGAAGGGCGTCGGGTTCCCGAAGAGCCAGGCGATGTGGATATACTCGAGCCTGTGGAACGCGGACGACTGGGCCACGAGGGGCGGGCTGGTGAAGACGGACTGGACGAAAGCCCCGTTCACGGCTTCCTACCGGGGCTTCGACGACGCGCAGGCCTGCGTCTGGTCGTCGGGATCCTCGTCGTGTTCTTCCTCCTCGTCCTCCTCGGGCAACAACTCCTGGCTGTCGCAGTCGCTGGACGCCGCGGGCCAACAAAGAATCAAGTGGGTGCAGAAGAATTACATGATATACAACTACTGCGCCGACACCAAGCGCTTCTCGCAAGGACTCCCTCCTGAATGCTCTCTTTCTTAGGAGAAGGAAAAGAACCACATGCATATGATCACCAACCTTACTCGTTTTTCCTAGGAATTTAGTCCTTTCTTTCATTTATGTCGAAATAATTCCTCTTCAACTAGGCTTGAATTTGTAATTCCTCTCCTTTTCCTTGCCAAACAAGTGCTTTATCAGTGAGCTTGTACCTTGTGACCTCTTCTATAATAACGAAATGTATGGATTTCATGCACATTTTTAGCGAAATTCACTGGATATTTTCATACTTTTCAAAATCTACCCTGCACTGGCGTGTGTGGATTTGCTTTAACAAATAATTATGTGGGAAAATGAATGGAAGGTGAAGAAGGTAGGAAGAAAGGTTCGTTCATTCAAGAGCCTTCGATGGAAAAATAATAGGGATGGCGCTAGCGTGACAGCACCGTCAAACAAAATTTCTCACGAGGCTGTTGAGACCACACATGTCATTTGTAAAAATGGGCAATCGGAAGTACCTTTCGTTTTGTCAAAGAGGCACGACTTTCTTTCCTTTCTTTCATTTCGTCCTATCACATCCTTCTTTAATGTTCCGGGTTGATGAAAGAGATTTTGTACATCAAGTACAAAATAAATTCAATTGGGAATAAACACTATGACTTGTTGTCAAGCATAATAATGTTATTATCAAAAGGATAGCTCGATATACCATCTAAGTATGATAACTGCTATCCAAGATGCATCCTAATTTAGATTTTCCAATATCTCAGAACTAATACAAACTAGACATGATCGATAGACAGATTGTGTATTGATTTAAAAGCTTTTGTTTAGAAATGCAATTAATATTAAACTTCATTCTTGGAAATAATCGGCACGAGGGGGCCAACTAGACAAAACCTGAAAAAACCCATCTATGTAAATCACACATTTGCGCTTTGGATCCGGGTGCTTCACCGAACCTATGATTTGGTTGTAATCCAGACACAAGATAACACAAAATTTATCTTATCCCACCTTATGCCTTGTGCAAATAACAGTATAAAACCATACTATATCAATCATATTATGGAGTAAAATATTGTGTTCATACAATTCGAATCTCTATAATATTTTTTAATCCCACCGAGTGGGATTCCTTTTCCTAGTTTATTTATAATTGTATTTTACCGTAACCGAATATGCAACAAATCCCATCGAATGGGATTCTTAATTTCACAAAATTGTGCGGTACCCTTGGAAAAATGAGCGGTGTTGCACTGTCACTCTTTCAAGAGTAATGATGCAGTCCGCTTCTCAATTTTAAAAATAATTATAATACACCAGATGTATTAAAACCTTCTCGATGTATAGGAGAGATACTATTGGATGGAAAATTTCGTCAAAGGAAATTGTCCCATAAATTCTTTAGTCATAGATAGGAAAATTAGGCATTTAACGACAAATGACGTTAACACGTTGAGTTTGGGAGTAGGCCAATATGCAAGACATTTCAGTACTCATAGAACGAGAGTTCTGTGGTCCCCTTCAAACGATAGCACAATTCATCCATACTACTCTTGCAAGTGTCTGAACCAGCGGGTTCTTAGCTCAAGAAAAAAAAAACACTATAAGATCAATCATCAGAATTTTGCAACAGTGGTCCATTGTGGTGAGGGTGGGGGCCAGCGATGGAGAGTTTAGGTAGATGATGATCAGAAAATTATCAAAAAAGTTATAAATTTATTGCACTTGTGTTAATTCAATTCTAAATCTTTAAATTGTGCCTGAGTCCTAAATCTTTTTACATTTTATCAATTAAGCCTATTTGGCCAATTTTGATCGGTAATTGTTGACATAGATGCTAGCCATCCTACATAGCACAATCAACAGTAACGTGAAATTTTTTAAACTTTTTATTAATTCATTTCTTTCTTTCTTTTTTATTGTTGGGCCGACAAGTGGCCGTCGACCACCGACCGAGGCTTGGAGACCCTCGCAAGCCACTGGGTGAGGACTTGCAAGCCCTTGCCAGCCACTAGGTGAGGGATGTGAGTCCTCACTTGTTGCGACGAGGGTTGCGGCCCTTGGCTAGATGTGAGCAGGGCCGCGAGCCCTTGCCCAGTGGTTGTCAAGGGTGAGCCCTCGCATGTGGTTGGTGAGGGCTTGTAGGCCATCGCCTAATGGCCAGCAAGGGTTGTCGGGCCTCACTATGGCTGGCGGCCTCTTGTCGACACTTAACAACAAAAAAAGAGAAGAAAAGATAGAAAAGAAAGACAAAAAAATTAATACAAAATTCACATCAGCGCCAACCATGTCATATAGAAGGGCCGACGTCTACGTCATCAATTTTCAGTCAAAATTGATCGAATGGACTCAATTGGCAAAATGTGTGAAAGTTTATGATTCAATTGGCATAATCAAAAAGTTTATGACTAAATTGGCATAAGTGCAATAGATTTAGGACTTTTTTTTTTTTATATAGTTTTCCATGATGATCTCAACGAGGTTATTGATGAAACGATTACCTCACCAAGGCATAACGCGAGGGGATTTCTACTTGTGTTCGCCACCTTTGCCTTCGGCGACGAGAATTCAAAATTTGGTAACAATACTCACTTTTATTGTGTCGAGATAATGTTGTCACATTTGGATGTCACGTGACTTATCAATGACAATGAAACATAAGTTTGCCGTCAAAGAGGACCCTAAAGCAACGAAAGTTTTGTCACGTAATTGTCAAAGTTTCTTGTCGCAATAGATGAGTATGAGAAAACTGGCGTTGCCTCACGTAGACCTAAGGCAATGTTGCATAAATGTCGTCGCCGAAGCTTCATCTAGGTTGACGAAAGTAATGTGTTTTTGTCACGCTAGCTCCACCAAAGGCAACGAAAATATTAATGTGTAATTTATATGTAATAATGTGATATTTATGTAATTATGTTTCTATCTAAATCCTTACTGTAATTAGTCACTCCTATAAATACATAATATATAATCCTAATTAGGATTGAGCCACCATTAACACCTTGTCATTATTTTCTCTCTGACTCTAAACATCAACAGAAAACGCAGTATAATTTTCTTGCGATTGAACCACCAAAGCTGATGAAAGAAATGTATTCTCGTCGCCATAATGCCACTAAAGCGGCAGATGCAATTTATTTTCGTTGCAATATGTTAACCTAAGGTGACAAAAAGTTACAATTTCCATTGCCTTGGTGCACTGAAGACAACGAAAGCAAGGTTTCTCGGTATGCAGCACTACAAGAAAATCGACTTTTATTAGGTATGAAAATATTTGCTACGAAAGAAAGTTCGTGGCTAAGAGTCACCTTCTTGCCACCAACTTTTATTTCGTGGCCGAGGTATTGGAAAATAGCCGCGAAATTCAATTTTGTGGCTGAATGTCTTGCCTATTGCCACGGAAAACAATTTCGTGGCAACAGGTCTCACCTTCGTCCACGAAAATAATGTTCATGGCAGAAGATTAGACTTGTTACCACGAACAAATAAGTGGTGGCTGTAGATTTAGCCTTTCGCGGCTAACCATTATGTTTCGCAGTGGAAGATATAAACTTGCATTGACTTTTAGCTGCGGATAGTCATTTCCCGGTAAATTATCCGACTTTCCGCCACCGAACAATATTCGTAGCCAGATAAGTAAATTAGATGATTAGAAAGTTCTAAACTCGCCAAACTCAAGCATTTGATTTTAGTTGTGGCCGAACTTTCTTAGAATTGGATGCTCTTCCTAAATAACTGTGACTCTCAAATTGTGCTCCAAATTTCGTGAAGTTCTTAAAATCAAATTATATGAAAGCTCAAACCTCATAAGAGCAACCTTCGTGAAGATCTTTTACGATCAAAATATACAAAATTATAAGAAAATTAGATAATTTGAAATTTCTAAACCTCACAAGACCATGCATTTAACTCGATTTGAATCTAATTTTTTTTAGAATTGAAAGTTCTTCTATTAAAATCAACTATGACTATAAACATGTGCCCCAGACTTTCTAAAGTTCTTTTAGATTTATAAACACAATTCAAAATAAGTTACACGATTAGAAAGCTCTAAATTTCCCAAATTCAAATATATAACCACAAAAATTGTTTCGGGGGCTAAAATAACACATATCGCGAGGAGCTCATCTGTCATGGCGAAAGATCAAGTATTTTGGCATGAAAATCCTTTACTGTTGCCACATGTTCGTGGTGTTAAATTATTAGCGACAGAATAATTTAGGTGGCTAAAGATGATGAGACCTTTCACTAAGAAACATACTTTCGTGGTAATATAAAGCATTTATGACCACGAAATACCTTTCATGGAATTTTTTTTGCAAAATATTGGACCATATTTAACGGCGAAAACAATAGGTCGTGGCTAAAAATGAAAGCTTTGGCCACGAAGTCTGCGTTCGTGGCCATAGATTATACATTTTGCAACAAAAATTTAGTTGTGGCCAACTTTTCTGTGGCACTAATTAAGACCTTTAGCAAGAAAAGGTGGTTTGTAGTAAAGAGATAAATTATCGCCACCAAAAAGACATGTTTCATCTCCATAATTATGATCTTTAGCCACGAATTTCGTTCCATGTCCAAAATTTCGTGGCCATAGGTCTGAGTGATTGCCACAATTTCTTTTTCTTTGTGCAAATAGACGAAACTTATAGCACTAAAAAAGGCTTTATCATTATCAAATTCACTACCGAGGAATACTATTTCTGTAGCAATATAACAAATTGATTCCATTTGATCTTTTTAGGTCACCAATAATTAACGATATCAAATTATGGAAGGTGCAATGATAACTGATTTTGATTATGTTATTGGTATGAACAAAGCATTATATGGTAAGGCTAACGGAACGACCAAGAGTGGTGAATTAGTTGCTATAAGAAAAACAAAACTTTTTGGCGGAAGACTTGCCAATACTCTTTTACAGAATGAAAAACAGGTTGTGCAGATGCATATACTTCTGTTTCGCCAGAAATCTTTTCAGTGACGAAATATCTTTCACCAAGTTGATTTTCGATTTTTATTAAGGAGATTAGGTTCTGCGCCAACTCCGGACATGAAATATCCAACCCAAATACAAAGAACAATGTTATGTTAAATAGGATATGACTGTACAAACATGAATCTCGCCAGAATTTAATCTACGACGGGATCGATTGATACAAGCCTAATTCAGTAGCCAAATGTTATCAAATTATGCTGGAATCTAATCGACGACACAACTTGAAAATGCAAGAGAACTATGCCGGAATTTAATCGACGACACAACATCAGTGATAAGTGATACACGCCAAAATCTAATCGACAACGCGAATCTGAAAAACTATAGCTAAGGAAAGTAAAATGTATTGAAAGTAAGTAAAGATACTGAAGAATAGTAGAATTGTTGATTTTTGTGGAGGGGGGTCCCATTGACAAGTGACTTGTGGTATTTATAATGATCTTGTGATAACTGCTTTTTTGTAAGACGAAACAGGTAACTCTCTCCTCTTTCTCGTTGCTTCCGCTCCACGCCTACTAGTAATTTCTTTGGTAGTACGTTTCGCGATCACTGCCTTCATAACCTTCATCTTCCAACCATAACCGCTTCTGCTGGTGCCACGTATCGATCACTTGCAAGTCTCCATGTTTTCAAAGAATCTACTTCTTAACGGTCATTCTGTTTCATCTATCCCTTGATTTTCTCAACTTCCCACGATCCTTCGACCTCTATCTTCGGGCGTTGACTGTTTCTTTAAAAATCTTTCCCTTCGATCAATCCTTCAACATTTGCGTCACCTTTCCTAACTGATTTGTTTGACCAATTGTCTTTCTACCTTGATCCTAGCAACTACCTTCTCCAAATACGTCTGCCCTCTTTTCTGCTATTCTTTACCAATTTTGGGCTTTTGGATCGTAATTACCAAAATCGATAGCCATCAACAGCTCGTCTTTACCTTCTGGTAACTGAACACGTGGCATCAAAGTATTTTGACACTAGCTAATGTGCTCTATATCAATCGATGAGTATGTAACACCATTCATATGCACGTTTCTTCTAATCATGCATTACTCATGTGCTTGTTTCTACTCACATATCTAGCATGTGCCAATCAAACTATTTCTGGTGTTAACAGCTTCTATCTAACGGTCAATGAAAAGAGTTAAAAAAAAAAATGAAGTAATTGCAAGCAGATGTATAGTGGTTTAGCTTTTCACTTGGCCTACGTCTACTCTCTTAGACTAATGCTCTGTTTTTTTTGCGGAAAACAACTTCCAAAAAAATGTTTTCCAGTTTTTTCGGCATGCGGGGGATGGAAAATTAATGAGTAAAAAAAACATTTTCCACTCATGGAAAAAAAACACAAACAAAAGTGGAGAAAATTATTTCCTCTTCTCAAAAGAGGAAATCTTATCCCTCCTCTTTCTTTCACCCACACCAATCACAACTCCTTTTAATTATTTCATATTTATCTTTAAATTTTTTATAAAAATCAAATTTTAATTATTTTTAATTTTTCTTTTTTCTTGTTCCTTTTTCTTCAGCCGGTTGTCGACGAGCTCAAGGTTTGTTGGGATCTGGTAAGCCTTGAGGTTCGCCTCTAGCCGGTTGCCAGCCATCGCCATGGTCGGCGAAGAAGAAGGAAAAAGGAAAAATAAAATAAAATAAAAAGAAATTTAAAATAAAAATTTCGATTTAAAAAAAATAAAAAAATAAATAAAAAATTGATTTTTTTGGTAATTTTCTCCAAGAAAATATTTTCCTTATCGAACGGCAAAAAATATATTCCAGTTCATTTTCATGTTTCAGCCGAACAACGAAAAATATGATCATTTTTTTGGAAATGACTTTTTGAAAAACATTTTCCAGAAACTTCATATTTTTCGTGAAACGAACGGAGCCTAATAATCATAACAAGGCTAAAGTCCGCTAGTAATCTCATAGAGTTACACTCTGCAGATGAATCTGCTTCAATACGAAGCTGATTAGATAACACTATAACAACACGCACCTCTTACACTATGAACCCCTCTGTCTTCAAAGATTACAAGAAAGCACAACCCTATTAGAGAATAACAATCTAGAAAAGCAGCAGTCTTTCACATGTGTAAGGATGTGTATTCAAATACAGAGAGAATAGAAAGTTCTTATTTCTGCCCAAGTTCTCAGCCATCCTTGACCCCTTTAAATAGCCTGCCAATCTTCAATCAACCGTTGGAGGCCATCTCTAGGTCAAAGGAGCCGTCGGATCAGCTTCGCTGCTCTATCAGACCTACGAACTGCACATCCAGTCCTGTTGTTCCTGAACAAAGCAGAAGATTTCTGGAAATATAGGCGTCATCTTGCTTGAATCTTCTCTGGGTTGCCATCTGCGGGATCCGGACCTTGAAAGTACCTCCTAGATGCCAATTTGAATTCAAATCGAATTGGAAGAAGATGTAGGTATTCTTCTTAAGGATTGCAGAAACACGCAACACGTCTTCTTCTCCGTCTATAACAGGAGCTGCTTTTGCACACGGTCCTTCTAGTCTTTTCAAGCCTCCCACTAAATTTAATGTTCTCCTTTTAAATTAAATACACAAGGTGGCAATGACATATGGGTTGAAGTACCATGTGACCTCATAGATAGGATGAGGAACACTGTAGTCAATTTCCACACTCATCACACATGACCACTTCACCCTCGTCGCACCCATGCCTACACCGATGCCGCCTCACCACTAGTCACCTCTGTCGTCTTCATCGATCCCCTCTACGTGCACTACTACCTGCCATTTGCCGAAGCATCTCAACTCTGTTGTCGCCCCTCTAACCTTCTCCTCCCGCATCACGACCGCAATTGAGGGGAAGGAGACAAGCTTGAGCCAAGATGGAGGCCCGAGTTGTGCACAAGTCTCGACGGATCTCAGGCTTGGCAACACTCGACTTCAGATTTGTGATATAGGCTCGACCACGGCAGCCAAGCTTGGGCTCAATGACAGCGAGGGCAAACCTTAGCCACACGAATGGAAAGCAGAAGTATAGGTGTCAAAATTGATCTAGAACCCACATTTGACCCATATTTAATAGTACTGAGTCATAAATGTGTTGCATTAATGTTTAAGTGAGTCATATAATGGGTTACTTAAAAATTTAGTAGGCCCTAAATAGGTTTTAAATGGGTTAGCTATTATAACTATCTTAAGTGAGTTAGAATAGGTTTTTGAATATTTTAAAAAAATCAAATTTTTTAATAATTTACTTTACTTTTTTCTTTTTCTTCCTCCTACCCTTGCAACTTTTGTTGGGAAAAATATTCGAGAATAATAGGAATCAGAATTTGAGGCGTGATAACACTCTTTTTAAGGATTTATTTGCCCCACAACGTTGCTAATGGTTTCTGGCAAATAACCTTCAAGATACAACGAAGTCTCAATAAAAATATTAGATATTTTTCCTAACAATTCTCCAAGAACTCTCTAGGAAACAATCCAAAAGACGATTGTATGTTTTTAAAAAGGAAACAATCCAAAGGACTAAGTGTGCCTAATAATTGCGCACTCGCACTTGGGTATCGTAGGGTCTAGTCCGCTAGCCCTTTTTCCTTCATTTGTAGGAATAATTAACACTCACACTTATAAAATGACCCACTTGCCCACATCTCTCCTATGTGGGACAAGAAAAGCACCATTTTTGTTCGTTTTACAAACAAACATTCAACAGCTTCTTCCTCCTCCCTCTACCCTTCGCCACGACTGGCAAGCTCAAGCCCGTCGGCCTCGCGCTCGCTTACCGAGAACTCACCTAGATCTAGCGAGCTTGGCGGCCTTGGCTGTGTCTGTGGTCGGTCGCCAGTCTTCGATGACAGTCGGCAACAATGAAAGGAGGAAGAAGGAACAAAAAAGAGAAGAAAAAAATAAGAAAAAGAAAAAGAAAAATAAGTCAATTGTTTTAAATTATAAAAATTATCCACAATGGTTTAGGAGTATAATTTTTTCAAAAAATTTATAAGAAACAAATTTTCCTAAATTAGATTAAATATGAAAGTGTTTTAACAATATGGGTCGAGTCAGATATGAGTCGAATATGAGTTAGGTCGGGCATGAGTCGGTAAATTTGTATTGTATGAAAATGAATCAAAACGGGTAAATGGATCAATATAGGTCGGACCGTTTTCGACCCGATACGACCCACCCATTTGACGGCTCTAAGCAAAAGCGAGGGGTTATAGATTGAGACCAAAGGTGTTAGTGATGGAGGTTGGTGTCGAGGGGTGGTGAAAAGCAAAGGCCCCCATGATGGTTACCCCTACTAGTACGGTACCTCGCACTTTGTATAGACACCAGCAAAGTATTCTCCCAACTCTACTTTAACTATTTATGTTATGTTTTACTGTGATAGAAGAGATTTGTAAATGATTTTTATTTTATTTTGTTTTACTCTTAGTCGGATAAATTTTGCTGAATTAAACAATCTTTATCAATTAAAGAGTATATATAAGAGATTGAGTCCAAAATAAACTCTTTCAAGAATTGATAATCACTTTGAGAATGCTGGAAATAATCTATGTCATTTGAAGATATATACAAAGATACCTTCTCTTTATTTATTTTTTGAAATTTATACCCAATAAGAGATATGAGTTTGGAAATGACATATCAATAAGATAGTGGTTATTCAATCGAGAGTAAGTCGCATGACAAAATCATACCATTTGTTTTGCCAGATGGCGATCATGGAGCCAAAGTGGAGTGTCACGTACGTGGCGAGCACAGGTAGTTAGCATTTTCTCAGCTCCGACCATAAGTATAGACGAAAGATCGGTAAACTATTTCTGTACATAAATTTGCATATAATCGACATTGTCTAAATAATTTCGTTTGTTTTCTCCACTAATTGGATCTGATGTCCTTCCTGGATTGGGCTTTCCAGCCCCATGATGCCATGGACCTTGTCTTGTTTTGGGCCTTGTGATCCTCTAGTCCCTTGCAATAGCAACGAGCCTCTTCATTAAAAATAGGGAAAAAGCAACGACAACAAAAAAAACCCAAAGTTTACCCGTTATGACACATTTACTCTAAATCATTTTTTGAGATACCAAAAATCACAAACATGTACCCGTATGACATATTTACCCCAAACTTATACATGTGTGACACATTTACCCCAATTTTTTTTTTGTGACACTAAAAATCCTAAACTTATTTCTTTGACACCAATTTTTTGGATATGTATCGCACGGATACAAGTTTGGTATTCTTGGTGTCACAAGAAAAAGTTTGAGGTAAATGTGTCACATTATACAAGTTTGAGATAAACGTGTCACATAGGTACATGTTTGAGTTTTTGGTGTCACAAAAAAAAGAGAGGATAAATATGTTATAGTGAGCATAGTTTAGGATTTTTTGTGGCTTTATACCCTTAAAAATATTCTTACTTTCGCTTAGCCAAAAAAAGAAAAAGACACTTGAGGATTAGATTTTGCGTGATGGTTTTTTCAATGTCTCCTATATATTAAAGCCAAAAACATAAGTTTGTCTCGCTCTTTAGTCCCTTGGAACTTTATCTTTAATGAAATTTCTTCTATTTACGCATTCAATGACAAAAAAGTAAAGTCCCATTTTGTAGAGCACTTTCTATCTAAACCAATCCGCCCCACTCTTTGGGCGATTACATAAGATCCTCCTCCTTAACTCCTCGTACTATCTCCACTTCTGTGATCATTCTCTCATCATTAATTTTAGCATTAAAGTCAAGTAGATAATTACGACTAAAACTTATGTTAAGTCATAAAATTCACATTAAAATTTGCTTAACAATAATTGAGCCCGCGCATAGTGTGTGCATAAAGTCTAGTTTTGTTTATGTGTAAACCCCGTGAGTCCTCGCTTGACTTCCAATAACCACCCCCAAATGCCGAGACCCAGCGGGACACATAGAAAAGGTCGGTCTTTGGGTACAACTTCTAAAAAGTCGAAACTTTCTTGCGCACTTTCTCGTCGAATTCGGAAGTATTATATATATGGAGAAACTATACGTGTATCGACATGTTATATAAGACCATTTTTAAATGTCTCAAGCATTTAAACTTTAAAAAAAAATTCAAAATGATTACACCGCAGGATCCGAAAGAATGTTAAAAATAAAAAAGAAGTAAAAGTCACTCCAAATCGGTTGTATGGAAGGTCACGTCGCGGGGAAAACTCGGACTTTTTTAGAAGGAGAATGATGAAACGTGTTTGGTTACGTGTGAGAATTCAAGAAAACTACAAAGAAGAAGAAGAAGAAACAAAAGTGGGTTCGAAACGACGACGCGTTTGCCATGCGAAACGGATCAGACACCGTCTCTTCTGCTGGGGGGGAGACTAGCCGGGAAAGGTCTTTGCCCAATTTCCCCCACTGCTTCGTCCACGTTCCTCAAGTGACAACTTAAAGAAGGATATCATTGCAAAAGAAGTTCAATTTTTTTTAGATTCTCCATTCATTTGACTTGTTGTCAACACATATTGCTCCCCCCCCCCCAAAAAAAATAATAATAATCGAGGGTTCGCAGTCCGTGCTAACGAATATCCATTTATCATCCAAAATCAAGTGCTGTGACGCTTATTACATCTTAGAGTAAATATCACTGAAGATCACTAAACTTTCATAAATTTATGCAATCAGGTCTTTGAGCTTTGATTTCGGTCTTTTATGCACTTAACTTTCGGTCTCTTGCGACCAACGTACTTTGACCAGAATGTGGTACAATATTTCAGCGAGGTGTTGACGTGGCAGAATACTAGCCAGGTATTGTTATTGTAACATGCAAGTAAAAGACCTTTTTTGGATTAATAATAGAATTGACTTTACAGATAGGGCTACAAGAAATTTAATGTATATATATATATTCACGAAGTAGCTTGGCGGTCCGCTTGGAAGCAGCACATAGGTGAGCTGATATGGTGAATAAAGTATGCAGATCGTAACACGTCCAAAAAGAGAAGATGCTGAGTTATAAAGCAAATCCGCGTCGCATTTGATATACTCGAATAGCTAATCAAAATGAATATTTTAAAACTTACTATTAGATTGCATATAAGAAAAAAGTTGACTCTCAGGGTGTGTTTATTTCGAATTTTTTTTTTATCTAACATGGCATTTAGAATTAATTTTTTAAGACATGGCAATTTTAAAAAAAAACTCAGTCCATGTAGGCTCCACTTGGAATTTTATATTTATTAATAAACTGAAAAACTTAAAAATTAAATCAAATTATAAAAAAACTTTAAATAAAGGGAGAACTGTGAAGAAGCGGCGAGGGTAGGGGATGGCCGACGGGGGTCACCGAGCCCTGGCCAGTGGCCGACGACCCCCACTGACCGCTAGAAAGGGTGAGCGACCCTTGCCCAGGCCTAGCCAAGGGCCACCATTGGCGACCGGCCCCCCGACCCCTGCTAGTGACAGCCCTCAACCGGGCTTGGGCGAGGGCAAGCGAACCTCGCCTTGGCCTCGGTGTGAGCCACGACCCTCGCCCAAATCTAGGCGAGGGTTGCCTGCCCTCGTTTGCAATCAACAGGGGTTGCCGACCATTGGCTGGGGCTCGGCTACCCTTGTCGCCTGCGAACTGTTTTGCTCTTTTTGTAAAAAAAAAAAATCAGCTTATTTTTTAAGTTAATAAAATTTTTAGCTTTTTTAAATGCTAACTGGACCTCCGATGGCTCAAAATATTAATAAAAAATTGCTACGTAAGATTTCTAGCAAAGCTCGCTGGAATTGGCATTTAAGTGGTCGTATTTTAAAAAAAGTTGGCACTTAAGTTATCAAAAAAAAAACTTTTGGCATTAAAGTGACCTCCGTACATAACTTTTGGCATTTCTGGTATACTTAACTCGATTCCAAGAAAACTTTTTATTGAAAGATTAAGTTTCGAGCCAATGCCTTACCATGAGATAAATGAACATGATGATGCTCCTCTCTGGTGGAAACTTACCAAGAAAAAGTCGTCCTATCAGACATAAGGATGCAAAAAAGAGCACAGTTTTGTTCACAACAGGATAAGTTAATTAACCGATTCTAAACATTATGTAGCGAGTAAAAGTTTCACGCCCATCATCCATTTCTATGCCCTCGAGAGGTGTGTGAGCCAAAGTTTGAACATTCTTTTCTCATCCGTCTTCACTCTTCAGTCTCTTGGGAATCTAAGCGAATCGATATCTGCTAAGAATGACATATCTATTTGAGACTGGACCATAGAATACAAATTCTTCTAGAATTATAGGATTAAATCATGGGTCTCGTCATCCACACACTTTGGAGACTATAAATCGGTATTGAGCTAGCACCACCCAGATATTTCAAATGCAACTATGAATGTTGACTATTTTTCCCTTTCTATGTAGAGTGTAACATGTGCAAGTCATACCTTTGTTATTTTCACCCTAACTCCAAAACTGCAGAACTTTTATCTACACTTTTATATTCTTCTATGTTTCTCAGAGTATTATCTCATGTCTGGGGTCAACCAGCTTTTGTTGATTAAGGGGCTCAATAAACTCAAAAGCAAGAAAATAAGCGGAAAGCTACCTAATTTCAAATGTCTCTGCTTCCCTAAAAGGATATTTAAATTTTTTGTACATATGGGCGGTCCGGTGTTCATTAAATACGAATTTATATTGTAGATGTTCTCTCGATGCTTAACGTGAATAGTGTGTATAAATTGATCTCATATGTGATTCGACTAAAACATGTTGGAGTTGGCAAATACTTCGGAGGCTCTTGTTTCTCATACCGGGCACGCCCACATGAGCTTAGGGAAATCGAAGTATGAACCGACGATATTTGACCCATACGCACGGAATGTCGGGGGTTCCGCTGCCCAGACAGCGGGTGGGGGCTCGGGGGCAGCGCCCCCGAAACAACAACGATTTTTTTGTTTGTTTGTTGTGGGACTAAAGGGATTTGGATAGGCTTGGGCTTTGGGCTCATTTTAAGTCCTATATATATTGTACTCATATGTGAGCATGTGTGGTTGCGAAAAACCTAAAATTATAGTGGAATCCCTTTGCAGGACGTAGCCCTATTCTGGGATGAATCTGGGTAAACTCGTGTGTCAATTTTTCATTCTCTATGTGATTGTTCTGATTCGGTTAGGATATAACCCATCAAAACAAAGCTATCGAAAACAATACAAAAAAGAATCATGTACCACATGAAACATTGTCCTGGAATCAGTCATCACATTACCATCATGACCAGATGAGCTATCCAACTTTTGATCACTCAATGAGCATCCTTGTGTCACGGTCCTGAGGTACCTTATGTTCAAAGGACTGTGAATCATCCAAGAGGGACGGGCGACCCTCTCCAGGAGTCTCTAGAACATTCCCAAGGGTAGACAATATTGTAATTGTACACTATTCTAGAGTATTATGTATTAAATTCGGGTAGATGGCAGTTGGGGAGATGCAATATCCACTGTTAGATTGAGGAGAAATCTACGGATACTGTTGAGCCTGTACTTGTATATAAAGGAGTCTCCTCTCCCTTATTTGTACATCTCATTCCTTACAAGTACTAGAATCTAGAGCTTCTCTCTTTAGAGTTTCTCTCTCTAAGATCCTTGTAAGCGAGTGAGTGTGGAAAAGGCTAACTTGGAAAGGATTTCCTAAGGCCGCATGGGTTAAAGGAACACTAGATCGATTGACCCATGACAAGTGGTATCAGACCTAGATGGCGAAGGGCGGCATGGAGCTACTTTCCGATATCTCGTCTGACAAGTGTGCGGAAGATGATCGTGGACGGGCCACCAAGAGGCAAATTGCCAAGGCAAAGAAGGATCGTACCGTGTCAAATTCAAGGGATGTGCCGATGGATGTGGAGACCCGTGTGGCAAAGATGGAGATCGCCCTAGCAGACATCCAAGGTGAGGTCGAGGATATGTCTGCACGCATTGAGGGAGGCGAGATTGGAACGGAGGAGCTCAAGACCAAGGTGTAAGAGCTCAAATCCAGTGTAGGAGAACTCGAGGGGAGATGTTGGGCGTAACCAACACCACCGAAGAACTTTGACAATGGAGCGATGCCTTGGAAGCTCTAGTGGAGGCCATGCACATGGAGATGGCCAAGCTTAAGGCGAAACTCGCCGAAGTGGAGGGAGCACGCGTGAACGGGGTGGTCACCGTGCAAGCCAATCCATGTGTGGATGCCCCAAAGCCTAGGGAGTTCAAGGGTTCACGGGTGACCAAAGACGTGGATAACTTTTTGTGGTACATGGAGCAGTACTTCTCGGCGATGGAGATCATCAATGGTACGCTCAAGGTTCGTACCGCAGCTATGCATCTCACTGACAATGCACTCTTATGGTGGCGTCATAGGAGTGATGATCAGAGTGGTAAACCAATCACTATGTGGTAAGCGTTCGTCGAGGAGTTTCGACGACAACATTATCCTGCATATACAGAAGAGGAGGCTCAGGACGAGCTCCGACGCTTGGAGCAACAGAGTAGAGTTCGCGAGTATGTGAGGAAGTTCTCTGAGTTGTTGTTGTAAATCCCGTCTATGAATGACACCGAGGCTTACTACCCATTCATTGGTGGCCTTAAGCCGTGGGTAAAGTAAGAGCTGAAGTGATATAACGCAAAAGACCTCTCGACGGCCATGTCTGTAGCCAAGAGCCTCGTGGAGTACAAGACCACTCTTGGAAACAAGCCAAACTCCCGACCAAGGGATAAGGCTAATGGTGGGGGAGATCACTCCAAATTACAATGCCATATAAGGAACAAGCCATCATTGGCTCCTGCTAAGGCGAAGGGAGAATCGAGCGGCGGAGAACATAAGAAGGGCCACCCCTCTTTCAAGTGTTTCTTGTGCGATGGTCCGCATATGGCTCGTGAGTGCCCAACGTGAGCCAAGATCGCAGTGCTTGTCAAGGTGCAAGAGGAAGAGAAGGAGGAAACGCGACTAGGGTCGTTGCAAATCCTAAGTGTCATCAAGTTCAAGAAGACGAGCCAACCTAAAGGGCTCATGTTCACGAACGTGAAGATTGAGACGACCATGATGAGTGTGCTCGTGGACACTGGCGCATCTGATCTCTTTATATCGGAGGAGGCCGCGAACAAACTAAGTCTTCGGGTCAAGAAGGGAACTGGGCAGCCCAAGACGGTGAACTCTAAGGAGGTCCCAACATGCAGAATAGTCAGAGACATGGAAGTTTGCTTGGGAGAATGGAAGAGTAAGGAAAGTATCGAGGTAATCCCGCTCGATGATTATGATTTTGTTATCGGTTTAGGATTTCTTGATAGAATAGATGCTCTCATTATTCCATTTGCCGATTGTCTATGAATATTGGATTTGTGTTGCCAATGCGTGGTCCCAGTCAAGTGCGACTCGAGTCACAACCAAAAAATCATATCAACAATGCAACTAACCAAGGGGGCGAAAAAATGGGAGGCTATATTCTTAACCACTTTAAAGATCGAGGAATTGAAGGGCAAAGAGAGTGATGTCCCAACGAAGGTCACCCAAGTCCTCGACTCTTTCAAAGAGGTGATGCCGTGAGAGCTTCCAAAGAAGCTTCCACCTAGGAGGGAGGTGGACCACTAAATCGAGCTTGTGCCTAACGCTCGACCCCCCGCGACGGCGCCTTATCGCATGGCACGGCCGAAATTAGAGGAGTTGCGGAGACAACTCAAGGATTTACTTGATGCTGGATACATCCATCCATCGAAGGCTCCATTTGAATGGAGCATGATGGATCACTCCGGATGTGCATTGATTACTGGGCATTGAACAAACTCATGATCAAGAACAAGTACCCGATCCCACTAATTGCCGATTTGTTCAATCAATTTGGAGGAGCACAATGGTTCACCAAGCTTGATCTTCAATCGGGTTACTACTAAGTACAGATCGTGGATGGAGATGAGCTAAAGACTGCATGTGTGACGCGGTATGGATCGTATGAGTTCCTTGTCATACCATTTGACTTGACAAATGCTTCGACCACATTTTGTACGCTCATGAATAAGGTATTCCACTCTTTCCTTGATCGATTTGTTGTGGTTTACCTAGATGATATTGTAGTGTATAGCCGGAAACTCAAGGAACATATCAAGCATCTCAAGCAAGTATTCCAAGTTCTGTGGGAGAACGACCTAAATGTGAAGCAAGAGAAGTACGCCTTCGCCCAAAAGGAAGTGTCTTTCTTGGGGCACATAGTCGAGGGTGGACGAGTGCGAATGGATGCGGCCAAGATCCGGGCTATTGTTGATTGGGAGCCGCCGACTAAGGTGACGGAGCTACGGTCATTCCTAAGCCTTACCAACTACTATCGACAATTCATCCGGAGCTACTCGAGCCTCACCGTGCCACTCACGAACATGCTCAAGAAGGATAAATTGTGGGAGTGGACGGATCGATGCCAAAAGGCGTTCGATGGGTTGAAATGGGCTATGACTAAGGAGCCAATACTTGTGTTGCCTGACTACTCCAAGCCCTACGAGGTAGAGACCGATGCTTCCAACTTTGCTATTGTTGGTGTTCTTATGTAGGATGGACACCCGGTGGCGTTCGAGTCAAGGAAACTAAATGAAACTGAACGGCGATATACGGTCCAAGAAAAAGAGATGACGGTTGTGGTGCACTACCTTCGTACGTGGAGACGCTATCTCCTGGGATCGTGGTTCGCCGTGCTGACGGACAACATGGTCACAAGCTACTTTCAAACTCAGAAGAAGTTGAGTCCGAAGCAAGTTCACTGGCAGGACTTCTTGGTGGAATTTGACTACGTGCTGGAATACAAGCTAAGAAAGTCCAACTCCATAGCCGATGCATTGAGTCGGAAGATGGGTTCGGTCATGGTGAGTTAACCTAAATGCCCATGGACTGAGCATGTCAAGGAAGGGTTGCAACATGACTCAAACGTCAAGGCTCTCCTTGAGTACGCACGAAAGGGCAAGATGTGGCAATTTTTGTGTGAGGGTGATCTACTCTACACTAAAGGACGAAGACTCTATGTGCCGCAATATAGGAAGCTATGAAAGGAAGTGCTACGAGAGTGCCATGATTCAAAGTGAGCAGGTCATTCGGGGATCCACCGCACTATGGCGCTCGTGGAAGATCGGTATTTTTGGCCGCACCTACGCGACGATGTAGAGGCTTATGTGAAGACGTGTCTTGTGTGCCAACAAGACAAGCTCGAGCAAAGGTCGTTAGCTGGGTTACTTGAGCCACTTCCTATCCCGGAACATCCATGGGAAAGTGTCTCCATGGACTTCATCGTGAATTTGCCTAAGTCTGAGGGGTGTCGAACTTTCATGGTCATTGTGGATCGATTCTCCAAGTATGCGACGTTCGCACCGGCCACGAAAGATTGTCCAGCCGAGGAAGCGGCGCGGCTATTTCTTAAACACATCGTCAAATACTAGGGAGTTCCACAAACGATCATGAGCGATCATGATCCACGATTTACGGGTAAGTTTTCAACCGAGCTCTTTAAGTTGTTGGAGTCGGATCTAAACTTTTCTATGAGCTTGCATCCCCAAACCGACGGTCAGACGGAGCGAGTGAATGCACTCCTAGAGTTGTATCTCTGACACTACGTGAGTACAGCACAGGTGAATTGGGCAAAGTTGATTGACATAGCCCAGTTTTCCTACAATCTACAACGAAGCGAGTCTATGAATCGAAGCCCTTTTGAAATCATGACCGGGCAACAACTGCTCACTCCAAGCACGGTTGTTACGAGCTACAAGGGGAGTAGCCCGTCCGCATACAAGTTCGCCAAAGAATGGCATGAGCAGGCGGACTTGGCAAGAGACTTGTCTACACAAAGCCTCTAAGCGCATGAAGAAGTGGGCCAATAAGAAGCGACAACATGTGGAGTTCCAAGTGGGAGACCTAGTGTTGGTCAAGCTACATGCGGTTCTTCGGTACAAGGACGTGCACAAAGGACTTATCCGTCGCTACGAGGGGCCATTCCGAGTGTTGCAACGAGTCGGGAAGGTTGTATACAAGCTGAAACTTCCACCAAAACTAAAGGTACATCCAGTGTTTCACGTGAGTATGCTTAAGCCTTTCCACGTATACGAAGAAGACCTAAATCAAGGGGAGTTGCAACGGGTGCCACTTGGGGCGAAAACCTTGTATGATCGAGACGTCGACTTTATCATGGCGGATCGAGTCGTATGGAAGCAATACCGTACGCCGAAGTGAGACTATTTGATCCAATGGAAGGGTCTTCTAGAGAGTGAAGCCAATTGGGAACCCGAGAAAGCTCTTTGGCAATTCAAGAAGCAAATCGACGAATTTCATACCGAAAACACGACGAGAGTGTCACCTGATTAGGTGGGGAAGAATGTCACGGTCCTGAGGTTCCTTATGCTCGAAAGATCGTGAATCATTTAAGAAGGACGGGCAACCCTCTCCAGGAGTCTCTAGAACATTTTCAAGGGCAAGTAATATTGTAATTGTACACTATTCTAGAGTCTTCTGTATTAAATGCGGGTAGATTGTAGTTGGGAAGATGCAATCTCCATCATTAGATCGAAGAGAGATTTACGGATACGGTTGAGCCTGTACTTGTATATAAAAGGGTCTCCTCCCCCTCATTTGTACATCTAATTCCTTACAAGTAATAGAATCTAGAGTTTCTCTCTTTAGAGTTTCTCTATCTAAGATCCTAGTGAGCAACTGGGTGTGGGGAAGGCTGACTTGGGAAGGATTTTCTAAGGCCGCACGGGTTAAGGGAACGCTAAATCGATCGACCCGTGACACTTGTCTCCAACATACTAGGAATCTCAATTTATGGCTGAGCAACCTCAAGTCCAACTAAGCTTGGTAACACAATCGTATGGCATTGATGTTGTAACCACATAACTAAAAACCATGCAAAGTGCGACTTGCAATCCATCCCGCAGCTGACAGTCACACGCTGTGATGTTGAAGAGCTTTAGGGACTTGAAGTTCAGGTTCAGCAAGCATCCGGATTTACTTTTAAATAACGATGCTTTCTCCTTTTCTCACTCTCGTGATTCATGAGCATAATTGCAACTTGAAGCCACGCTGCTTTAGAATTTAGATAATGACATACAAAGGGCCAAACCTTGAGATAACAAAATCACGTGTGTAGATTCTTTTCTAAGTTAATAAATCCCAGTCGAATAATCCCCTCAAACTCTATCTTCTCAAACTATTAACTGGATATTATCAATACGCCAAGCCCTCTACAAAGAGGCGATGAAAATGGAATATTTCAAATCCGAAACAAATATATACAAGGAAAATGATTAGCTAACATTACCTGTCATTTTGCAAAATGCAAAACTATACCAGCCACACATTTTGTCTCCCAATTTCAACTTTTGTTGACCTCCCATAGCTCCCTATTTCCTTTATAAAAAAATGTGTGGCTGATTCATAAAAGATGTGTGGCTGATGTTGGACGGTTCTCACTGTCACAAATCCCCTACTGTTATGCTAGCCGGACTCAATATACAATTCAAGCAAATAGACAGAAAAGAAGGGGAATTGAATGTGTGGAATTCTCTTTGTCATATCCACAGTCGCACCGACTTTCGTCGACAAAATTTGCTTGAATCGAATGATCTTCACATTTGCGAAGCCGAAAAAGGAAAGTAAAGGGAATAGAAAATCAATCAGATTGAGTGCCCATTGGGCCCAAAACGAACTATGTGCAAGCTTGACCCATGTCGATCCAAGATCAACATCAACCATGCCCAAGTCAAATTCAACCCTTTGTATTCAAACGTCCTTATATTTCAGTAGTTCACCCGCAAAGGGATGTGTTCGCCTATGATGGGGTGTGTAAGAGAGGTATCCTTTGAGAGGTGGGAGCGGTTATCTTTAGATAACTACCACCGTCTCATAAAAGGAATAACATACAAGAAAGAACATATGAAAGAAAACCGAACGCTCTCCTCTCCATAAGAAAAAACACACAAAAGATTACCATCGTCACTTTGAGAGGACAATTGGCATTTACGTTATGGAACAAAAATATTTTCCTCGTGATTATATTCGGACCATCGTTGAGTTGTAGATTTGCCGATTATGTGCTAGTGATTCAATCGATATTCCTGGGCTAACGTCTCCTCGTGCATGAAGAAGGTAGATGTTTCTATCCATGAGATTTTTCCAACATTGGTATCAGAGCCAAGTTTCGATCCTAGGATCTGTGGGCTGAGATTTTTCCAATGTTGGTATCAGAGCTTTGCTTAGATCTCTGCCTTCTTTTCCCATCTAGTTTTGGCTTGTTGCTTTGCATATTGAATGCACTGATATTGCATATGAATGGTTAAAATAAACGGGGTACGAAGGACTGTTTGGAGGTTAAAGACGACCGTACTGTTCGGGCATTTTCTCGAAATTTTGTCCGGTGAAAATTGGTTTTAATCACATGGGGTGATAGATCTCGTTGAGACGAGCAAAACGAGGGGTGGCACAACTCCAAGGCACGCCCCCACGGCGTGGCCAGAAGGCCGCTGGTCACCGACGACGCGTGCCACGCACTAGAATTGCCAATGCGTGCAAGTCATGCGCAATACTGCACGTGCCTGCGCGGTAGTTACTAGCGCGCCAACATGTTGATTGGGGCGCATGCATCTCACACGCCCGTTTGTTCCTAGGCAATTTCATGAATTTGCCCTCGCTAGTGTGCCTTTATGATTTTGCCCTTCAGCCTGCTCGAAATTTACGATTCTGCCCATTTGCCATTATTTTTTGGTTCTACCACTCAAGCCATGCGTTTTTTCCAATTCTACCCTTGGCGGGTTAATTTACTGTTTTGCCCTTAACCATTCTATTTATTTACATTTTTTATTCTTGCATATGTTAATTTACAATTTTGTCCCTAGAGCATAATATTTTTGTCGTCGCACATGCAATTTTCAATTCTGAGCAAACTCAAACAATGGCAGGAGATTATTTTGTTTTCCGCATCTGATTATTATTGATGCATGAATTATTTTTACGTTAAGATTACATCATGCTATGCCTATATGTTTACTATAGAATGTGATCATTGCATGATCTTTGGAATTACCTTTTCTAGTGGAAGTTCATAGGTTGGTAGAATTCGATGGAATCCTCACCTAGAACTTAAATTTTGTGCAAATTAAACAAGATTCCTAATGGTGAGACAATAATACATAGAAGCTTATTGAGAACATAGTGAACTTTTGTTTCGGTGTCTTTTATCGAATTATCATTGATTTACTTTGTTTTTGCTACAAAATAAATGTTGTTAATGTGAAATATGTGTT
Organism: Metrosideros polymorpha var. glaberrima; assembly: GCA_001662345.2. NCBI lineage: Eukaryota > Viridiplantae > Streptophyta > Magnoliopsida > Myrtales > Myrtaceae > Metrosideros > Metrosideros polymorpha. The sequence goes on along the minus strand of BCNH02000002.1, from coordinate 7,732,231 downwards.
AGTTTTAATTCTACGTTTACTATGTCAATGTGTAGTGTTGTCATTGATTATGGCTTTGGCATCTAAGACCATCATGGCTGACCTCAACAAGGGTGAGAACTGAACGGTGACAATTATGATATTTAGCATCGAAAGGTTCAGTACATCCTTGACGAGCAAGAGGTCTTAGAGACCCTCAACCACACCATGATTGAATCTAAGCATGGAACTTTTGTTCAACACAGAAGAGATCAAGAAGCTTATCAAGCTTGGAAAAAGAAAAATAGCATTGCTCGCATCACATTGCTGAGTTGTATGCAGGATGATCTCATGTGTGAGTTTGAAGGTTTCAATAAAGTTACAGAAATGTGGGCTCCTTGAAAGATAAGTTTGGTAGTACATCTGCCACTAAATTGAGGAGGCTCACTATCAAGTTCGACACCTTTCGAAAGCACCAAAATCAATCTATGAGGCAGCATTCGAGAGATGTCAAACATGATACGAGAGCTAAAGATAGCAGGGCATACCCTAATTGATGAATAGCAAGTTCAGGCTGTTATCAAGTCTCTTTCTGAAAGTTGGAACACATGAAAATCAACATGACGCATAGTGAGAATATTGTAACTTTTGACGATATAGCGCATTATTTGGAGTTAGATTATGAGCGCCTAGAGGTTGCGAGATCCTCTACACATGCTTATGTTGCTGAAACTAGTTCGCGTAAAGTTTCGGGCTTCAAATGTAAAAGGGACTATAAGTTCAACAATAAAGGGAAAGAGACTGGTCAGGAACCCAAGAAAGCTAAAACCCTCCGACACAAGAAGCATGGTGGAAAGAAGGACAAGACCAAGATGAAATGCTATAATTGTGGCAAGTTGGGTCACTTTGCTCGTGAATGCATTGAGTCGAAAGAGGTACCAAATTACTCCATTACTTTGAGTAATGCTTTTGTTTCTAGTACTGTGATGCTTACTGAATCTTCATCCTATGTGGACTGTAAACTTAGGAGTAACAAACCACATAGCTAGAGATTATGGAGCATTTGTGGAGTATTATTAGATACCGCCTGAAAATAGATAGATATATGTTGAAAATAACTCTAGAGTTGTAGTGAAGGGTATTGGCACATGTAAATTAAACTTACGTGGTGGTCGGACTCTATTCCTACATAATGTCCTCTATGCTCCTCACATTCGGCAGAACTTGGTCTCTGCAGTTGTTTTTCTAGGCTTAGGTTATGTTTTGAATTTCCATGGTGGTTGTGTTGATATTAAGTTTGGAACTATTATAGTTCTGATTGTGTACTGAATGGTTTTACAGTTTTAGACATTAACTATGATATGTACAATGTTAATGTTGAAGGTTGTTTTTCTTTAATTGCATCTTCTAGTAATGTGAATATCGATGCAAATGTTTGGCATGTGCTAGGTCACATTGGATTGGAAAGAATGAAAATATTAGCTAGAGAAGGCATTTTAGGGTCACTCGCTAAAGTTGATCTACCTACATGAGAACATTGTCTAGTGGGAAAAACAACTAGAAAGCCATTTGGTAAAGAAACTAGAGCTGAATTTCTATTGCAACTTGAACATTCTAACATTTGTGATCCTTTAAATGTGAGGGCGAGACATGGAGCCTTATATTTCATCACTTAAATAGATGACTTCAAGCGTTTTGGTTATGTTTTACTGATCTTCCATAAGTCAGAAGCATTAGATTGTTTTAGATGATACATGAGTTTGGTAAAGAATCAGTTAAACAAAACAATAAAGACGATAAGAACTGATCATGGACGTGAGTATCTATCTGAAGGTTCTTTGTGATGAAAAGGGTATTGTAAAACAATTTATTATTCCTAGCACTCCGCATCAAAATGGTGTTGCTAAGAGAAGGAATAAAACCCTATTGAACATTAGGGAGAAAATGTTTTATTTCTATCAACCAGAGAAACTAAGTTTGGGGACTTGATTACACTAGATCAATCTAACGCCCTTTCGGTATCATTTCATTTTATGAAAAATGCTTGATAGGCACTTTTGGATTAATTTTAAACTACAATCGTAACATATGAGGTGATCATGTGGGTGCGCAAACATTATTTTTTTTTTGTAAGGTAACATATGTATTGACTAAAACCAAAACAAAGATTTACAAAAGGCGAAATCCGGCACCAACAAAAAGGACATGCACTCATGGTGACATTAGACAATGTCACTAGGAGTGCAAGGGTGTTGTGGGTTCAAAGAGAAGGGGAAGGTCCCTTGAGCTGCTTGAAGGAAGAAAAAAGATAAACAAAGTCGGCCAAAAAGCAAAAAGCAACACTTGGGACGAATCTCATATCACAAAAAGATAGATGGGTCAATGTCCCAGCTTGCTTGCATCCTCCTGTTTCTTGGGGTGTCCTCAACATGTTTGTATGTCATGGCCTTATCCCTAACACTCTTCTCAATGTGCTTCTTAATGGCTGGCAAAAAGAGATTCCAATTCCAAAAAAGGATGTGATTCCTTTCCCTCCATATAATGTAGCATAAAGCTCCAAAAGCGAAGTGTGCTATGCTCTAGTGAAAGCTATGGCCAGAAATGTGCTTCATGGCCCATACTAAGTTATCCCATCACGATCCATTATGCCATGAAAGATTACATTTGGCTGCCCAAAAAAGAGCAAGACTACCGATGGTGCAGTAACCAAGAAAGAGATGGTTAATTGAGTTCGGACGGCAAGTGCAAAACACACAAGTAGCATCCACAATTTTGACATAATTAAGCAAAAGTACTTAGGTGGGTAGCCTATTTCGCGTGATCAACCAAAGAAGAAAAACATAGCGAGGTGCATGAGCATGATCCCAGATGAAAGAATGCCAAGGCACGATTTGCCCTCTGAGGCGAATAGTTTCCCAACCCGAAGCCGTAGAGAAAACTTCTAAGGGATGACTGAGCCAAGTAAACCAATCATTATCTTGAGTAAGCATGGGGAGAGGCTCCGGCCAAGCTGCAATTGTAGCCGTGACATATGATGGAGGGCCCAAAAAACATATAAAGTCTGCCATTGTAGCCTGCCGAGCTAAGGCCGATCGATAAATGTCCATATTCGAAAAAAAAATTGTTAAGAGGTCCTCTGGGGTGCCAAGAGTCAAACCAGAGCGACATATAGCGGCCATTCTCAATCCACCATCTAAAGAATTGTTGAAATTCCACACGAAGGTCAAGTATCTTCTTCCAAGCCCAAGAACAAAAAGTCGGCTTCGTGGCTATCCAAAATTTCTTGTTATTAAAAAATGTGAAATGGATCCATTTACACAATAGCGACTCCTTGTCAGTGAAGAGAATCTAGATATGTTTGAGCATGGCCGCCTTGTTGCAATCATGCAACCTATGAATGCCAAGGCCCCCTTCCTCCTTTGGGAGGCATACATCCTCCCAAGAGACTTTCGCACCACCTTTTCCAAGTCCGAGGCCTTTCAAAAGGAATTGCCTAAGGATTTGTTCAATGCGATCTAGAACCGATTTAGGTAGAACAAATACACTTGCCCAATAAATATGAATTGCATGAAGGATTGACCTTATGAGTTATAGTCGACCGGCAAAAGAGAGAAATCGATGCGACCACGACTGTGCTTTAGCTGTGATTAAATTCACCAACGAATTACAATTAACCTTGCCGAGTCTTGATGCAATAATAAGCACCCCCAAATACCGGACTAGCAGCGTGCCTTCATGAAACCCGAGGTGTCCATAATCTGGTTCCGAAGTTCAGTCGAGCCCCCCGCAAAGAAGATCTCACTCTTGTTCATGTTTGGTTTCAAGCTAGACCAGTTGGAGAATTTATTAATTCCAGCCTTCAAAAGCGATATAGATGGCATGTTTGGCTCAGCAAAAAGGAGTACATCATCGGCAAAAAAAAGATGAGATAGCCAAGTAGTCTTGCATCTCCAGAAAAATTTGAAATCCGATTGACGGGTTTGTAGATTCAATATACCCATGAACACCTCCATAACAAGTGTGAATATATAAGGTGACATAGGATCCCCTTGCCGAATGTTTCTTCCATTAGAAAAAAAACCCATTTAGTTCCCCATTAATGGAGATTGAGAACTTGGGAGTGCGAATGTATTTCATAATCAGATTGATCATCTCTCCAGAAAAGCCAAAGGCTTGCAAAGTTAGCTCCACGAAATCTTAGTCCACCGTATCATAGGCCTTCTGGAAATCAATCTTGACAGCACATTTTGGCAAATAAGGCTCATGGTGAAAGCCACAAAAGAGTTCCTGGGCTAACAAGATATTGTCACTAATGCGGCGACCTTTCACAAAGGCATTATGTGGGAGACTAACAAGAGTAGGCAATACACAAGCCAACCGGTTAGCCAAGATCTTCATGATGCACTTGTAAATGGTGTTGCAACACGCAATGGGTCTAAAATTGTTCATAGTAGCAGCATTAGGAACCTTTGGCACAAGAGCTAGTATCATAGTATTGATCTTAGGAAGTAGATTCCCGGACATAAAGAAATCCTTAACCGCCAATATCACTGATGACCCAACAATATCCCAATTATATTTGAAGAACTTAGCATTGAAACCATCCGGGCCAAGGGCTTTACCAGAGGCTAGTGAAAACAAGGTATTTCAAATTTTCAATTCAATAACAGGCCGAGATAGGAATCGTACGTGGTCATCATTGAGGCAACGCTCCATAACCGACTGGAGCTCCTGAATCGAGGGTCGAGTAGGCAGAGGCGTGGGCACCAGTAAGCCTTCAAAGTGAGTGACAATAAGTTGCTGAACCAAGGTCAGATCAATTACAAGAGTTCCCGATTCATTTGCTACAGAAAGTATTCTATTTCGCAAGTGCCTCTTGTTGACTAAATGATGGAAGTACTTGGCATTAAGGTCTCCCTCCTTAAGCTATTGTACCTGAGATTTCTATTTATAAAAGAATTCCTCTTAGAGATGGAGATCCGAGAAGCTACGGAGGTGATTCTTCTCCTAGTCAGCCAGTAGTTGATTGTGAGGATCCATCACAAGAGCATCCTGAATGGATGATAAGGCATTTCTAGCTTCAAAAGTCCTGGCCAAGATATCCGAGAAGGATTCCTTGTTGAGATGTTTAAGCCAGCCCATAAGGAGCTTAAGCTTCCGACAAAGGGTGAACATAGGCATCCTAGCCACCTGAGTATCTCACACCTGTGCGACCAACGTCAAGAAAGATGGGTGGGTTATCCAGAAGTTAAAGAACTTGAAAGGTCTTTCAGAGTTTGCAGTGGCCATAATCTTGATGATCATAGGAGTATGATTGGATACTCCAGAGGGCCAAGAAAGAAGCTTCAAAGTAGGAGAAATCATTGCTCCATTGAGCGTTTACAAGGACTCTGTCAATCTTTCTCTGTTTTCGATTACCTCCCAAAGAGGTGGCCCACATGAATCTGTGACCCACATATTTTAGATCATCCAAACTCGCTTAAGCGAGACATTGCTCAAATTCGTCAAAAGATGGAAGCCAACCGTTTGAGCTCCCTATTCTATCCGAGGGGTCTCTAATGGCATTAAAATCCCCAGCAATAAGCTAGGGTAAATCCGCCAACACTACACTGGTCTGAATGAGATCTGCCCAAAGAGAGCGCCTTAATACAAAGGTATGCTCTGCATAAATCACTGAAAAGCAACAGCCCTTATCAATGGACAACAACTTTAAATGCTCGTGAATAGCCTGTGAGGAAGAAGAGGACATAACAAAATTTGCAAGCAAGGGGTTCCATTCAACCCAGATTCTCCCTTGATGAGAATGATCATAATTGGCGCACCATACCCAACCAGGCAGTAGACAAGACTTAATGTTGAGGAATAGAGAAACCGATATCTTGGTCTCTAAGATGCCAATGCAACAAAGATCTTTGGATTTAACTAAATTTCTAATTTCAGCCTGTTTGAGAGGGTCAACTAGACCCCTAATATTCCATACACCTATATTCATATGTACAGAGAAGGACAAGAGTTACCACTTCTTAAAGTTGCCCCGCCTTTTCTTCTTGGAGGTCGGTTTGGCTTTTTTTGCAATGTTGGGGCTATTATCTGAGCTGGTTCCCTGTTGAGCATCCACCAGTGGAGGGGGACAGATCGTCATTTGCATCCCAAGAGTGCAGTCCAGCCCTTGAGGATCAGCCGCCTTTTTTCGAGTATTTGGGATGGCTGGGGGGGGGGGGGTT